>VDFB02271358.1:328955380-329226411 GCA_007258455.2 Sequoia sempervirens | reverse complement strand
AAAAGTTAAATGATTCCAAGAGAAAGTATTCTATATATGATCAAGAATTTTATGCAATAGTTCAAGCATTAAAGAAATGAAGACATTATTTGTTGTCAAAGGAATTTGTTTTATATACTGATCATCAGGCCTTGCAGTACCTAAATAGTCAGGGAAAATTAAATCAGAGGCATATGAAATGGGTGGAGTTTTTGCAGAGTTATACCTTTGTTTGGAAACATAGGAGTGGGAAGTCAAATAGGGTTGCAGATGCCTTAAGTAGGAGGCATACATTGATGACAAAGATGCAGATTGAAGTGGTTGGGCTCAATGAACTCAAGACACTGTATGCAGAAGATCCTGATTTTGCAGAGGCTTGGAAAGCTTGCAAGGAACCCGCTATTAAAGGGATGTGACAAGTGGCTAGATTTCATAATCCGTGATGGCATGTTATTTTAAGGAAGTCAATTGTGTATCCCGAGGGAGTTCCATGAGGGAAAACCCGAGCAAAGGAGAAGCATAGTGGAGGAATGGCAAGATGGTCGTGATAAGACCATTGCCATTATCGCGAGCATTTTCATTATTGGCCCTGCCATCACAAGATGTGAAGAAGTTTGCAAAGTTGTAGGTGTGTCGATGGCTAAAGCGAGTGAGCCGTATCACATGCTTGTATCAGCCCTTACTTGTACCCTCGAGGCCTTGGGAGGATATAAGTATGGACTTTGTTCTTGGTTTGCCAAGGACGCAAAGAGGGAATGATTTAGTATTTGTGGTAGTTGACAGGTTTTCGAAGATGGCACATTTCATTCCATGTCGGAAGACCCATGATGCAGTCCACATTGCTGACTTGTTATTCAAAGAGGTGGTGAGGCTACATGGTCTGCCAAAGAGTATTGTTTCAGATCGTGACACCAAATTTGTGGGGTACTTTTGGAGGACCTTGTGGAAGAAGCTGAAGACAGAGTTGAAGTTCAGTTCTGCACACCATCCACAAACAGATGGGCAGACAGAGGTTGTTAACAGGAGTCTGGGTAACCTACTGAGGTGTTTGGTAGGAGATAAACCCAAGGGATGGGACTTGATCTTACCTAAGGCAGAATTTTCTTACAACAATTCTGTCAACAGAAGCACAGGTAGATCACCGTTCCAGATTGTGTATGGAGGTAGCCCCAAAACAACTCCAGAATTGAGGAAGATGGACCAGGAGAGAAAATAAGTGTTGAAGCCAAAATTTTGCATAACACATCAAGGATATACATGAGAAGGTAAGAGAACATATTAACAAGATGAATATGCAGTATAAGGCTAAGGCAGATCAGAAGAGGAGGTATAAGGAGTTTCAGATTGGTGATGAAGTGATGGTCCACTTGAGGAAAGAAAGGTTTCCAGTGGGAACATATAACAAATTGAAGATGAAGAAGTTTGGTCCCTGTAAGATTTTGCAGAAGCATGATTCAGGGAATGCATATGAGGTAGAGTTGCCTGATGGAATCAACATTTCCCCTGTGTTCAACATTTCAGATTTGACAGAGTATCATGAAGGTGGCGCAGAGGAAGTACCAATGATGGAACAATGTAGGATTCCAGCACCTACTTCAGAAAAGGAGGAGATTGAAGCAATCTTGGATAGTCGTATGTGAAGGAGTACCAGAAACAGGCAGTATGAAGAATATCTGGTGAAATGGAGAGGAAGGTCTGTTGAAGATTCATCCTGGCTATCTAAGGCAGTGGTTGACCAGTTGGGTTTTCCTCAACCATCTGAGATGTGACGAGGTCACTTCTCAAATTACCCTGGGTGTCTGATGCAGGAGCATCCAGTGGTGTAAGGGCAATCTTACATCACCCAAAAATAGTTAAATTTCAAGTTTCTCAGTTTTTAGATGTTTTTATATTTTTGGATACCCTTTTTGTCATAATGAAATTCCCAATTTACGGTTTTTCATTTTGGTTCCTAGGTTGAAAGATATTGTAGCTTTAGTTTCCTAGATTTGCACCTGAAAACCTTCTGAGTGGGATTTGAGGCACTTAGAGCTTCCAGAATGGCCCCGAAACTTGCTGAAATCGGTGTAGTGGATTTCAAGTGTGTTCTTGACTTCGAGACCTTTCCAACGGTTCGAACAGTTCGCGAATTGGAGTCCTGGATCAAAAGTTATGACCCCGCGAAGTTGGTGCACTTTCTAGAAGATACCATTGCAAATGCTCTTTTGAAATTTGAACTTCATGTTGTAAATTTTCGGCGCCAAACCGCCTAAACTCAAATTGAATGTTGTTTTGGCTCCAAACAAATGTGGAGCTCTATTTATGGGCGGGTTTTCTATTTTTTTGGGTAACTTTTTGGGGACAAGCTTGCATATTGTGAAAGGGTTATTTTGTAGCTTTCTGTAGCTTGCATGTGTTGTAGAGCTTGGGGATTTGAGATCCTCTGCATGTAAGAGGTTCCATTTTCTGAATAATAAAATTATTCTCTAATTTGTGGGTTATTTTCTGTGTCTCGGGTTTGCACCCTCATCAGAACCTCTTGAGCACATTGGATTTTAGCTGGGACAACATGGTGGTAACCTTAATGGTTCATGAATTTATTAGAGTTTCACTTTTTCTCTTACAAGGTATTTAAAAAGTGGGAGAATGTTAGAAAAATGTGTCTCAACCTTGCATTCATATTGCTTGTATTTAATTATTTGATTAAATTTAATTAGTATTTGTCCTGACATGGGGAGTGGAGCACCTTAGTTTGAGGTGGCACTCCTGGCCACTTGTTGGAATCTTATGGAATGTGTAAGAATTTTTAAGATCATCTAATTTCATTATGACATTGTAAGATGTGGACGTTACTTATGATAAATTCTATGGCATATTTAAGACCATGGTTATAGGGAGTTACAAAGCGGACTAAGAATCTTGACCCACATGTGATACATGTTATGATGTGTTATAGAGCATTTTTCTAAAGGATTTAAATAAAAAATAATGATTCAAATTTAGGTGTGGTTCATGAGAATTATTACCATGGTATTTTTGGACCTTGTTAAGGCCCATGGCATTGAATTTTGGTGGTATTTTGGGCCTCCATGACATTGTATATTGAAGACTTGATATAGAGGCATTGAGGAGTTTTCATTACAAGGTTATACTGTCAGATCTCCTCTAGAGGAGCAATATGTAGATCTCCATGTTGAGGCTCTAATCCTATAATTGTATTCTAACATGTTTTTGTTGCAAATTAACACATTGGTTTGGTGCTTTGGATTGTGGATTTTTTTTACTAGAAAGAGTTTCCCCATGTTATTGGTGTCTCGTCTCTCCTATCTATTCTTCTTCATTTATGTTCTTTGATGTGTTAATTTTTATGCGGTTATTATGACACATTTTACTTGGATCTAAAATATTCATTTCCTTCATAAAAAATTTAATGTGAAGATTTACCTATATCTCGATTCTACTTTATGAGTATAGTTGTGTGTACTCTTATCAAGCATGACATTAAGAAAATTACATGGTATTGAAGATGCATGCTAGATTCATTTTTCTTATAATTCAAGACTCACAACATCCTTTGGAATGAATTAAAGTGTATAGATAAATTCCACCTCATTATTTCCTATCAACACACCACCATGATTAATTAGCTAAGAGGATTTTTAAGTGGATTGAAAAGCTCATAAACCATTGAAAAACTTTTCTCATGCCACTAGATGGAACTGACACTGCTCAAGAGATGACTCACACTAGGAAAAACAACTTTTAGGTAGTTGAAACATTCCTTGCCCCATGCTTAATTTTTTTTCACTCAACCAATATTTCCATTTAAAAGGTTACAAAAATCTTGTCTCCAACTCAAGAATCTAGAATCCCTAAAGTCTTGATGTAATTTTCATATTGACTTTTTGTTTATTGTGAATAGATTAAAGAAATAGATATAGGGAGATTGATTTTGGTTTGTCCCATTTTAATTTTTTTTGTTGTGATAGGGTTTCATAATTTTTTTCTAGAAAACCCTACCCATTTTCTTATAACCAAAATTTTTGACAACAAGACACAATTTGTGCAAAATATTGAGGTAAGTTACTTTACATTATTTTAGTGAGTTTTAATTTTTGGAATTTGTACACAACTAGATCATTTTTTTATTATGTTTCATTTCATTCTAAAACATTTTTTTTGTTATCTATTAAATGAAGGCATTGGTTTTGTGGTTTTATCTATGGCTATGTTATATTGATATTACTATAATAATTAGAGTTAGATCCCTTTTTGTTTCTTGACATAGAGATATTTTGAATTGTGAAATAAAGGTTATGGTTATTTGCTATTTTTTAATTTTTTGTTTATCTTATTTTCCTTGTTCTTAAAGCTATTTTTGTGAGAATTTTTTGGACATAATTATTAAGTTAGAATTGAATGGATGCCAACTACTATTGATGTTATAAATGCAATGTTTTCCAAATCTATTTTATCATAGAGTGAATAGTAGAGATCAAACCATCTTCATATGTCAAAATTATTACGTTCTTCTTTAGAAACCTTATAAATTGTAAAGAATATTTCTTAATGACTTTGTGCCATTATACTGGTTCTTGTGCTTTAAACACTAAACATCACAAGGAAAGGGATTTTCATGACACAAAATGACAAATTTTAAAAGATTGTGTTGAATAAGTGACAAACAACTTGGTGTTCATGATGGGTACATCCGCTGACTTGGTTGGTTGGTTACTTGGTTTGGACTCCATGGTATAATTGAGTAGCAGTATGTTACACTATGTTCTCATTAGTGTTGTCATTGATGTCACCCTATGTCAACCTCTAGTGTGGTTATGATGAGAATGTTTTTGTGGTGTTGAGCAACTGTTGCAGATGCAACATGGTCACTTGGTTTCCAAGTGCTTTTGAGAAAATTTGCATAGAGAGTGTACATAGCAGTAGGGGTGTGTTCTATATTATGCTCCACATTTCTTCATGCTTGAAGATGTGCTTGTGTGGTTTGGATGTGATGTTCAAAGGTGTTATATCTAGAGAATCTGGTTCTAGATCATTCACTAGTAGAAGATGTGTTTGACAGTGTTTGGCTTGTGTAGAAGGTTTTTTAGGAGAAGTGGAATAGCTCTGCATTTCTCTGCATTGAAGTTTCTTATCTTGTGGATTTGGGAATGTGTTAATATTGCTTGTATCTTCCTTGGAAGGTTTGGTGTTCAACTATTCTATAAATTTATTTCATATGTTGTGTCTCAGTGATAGTTTGACTGGTTGCATAGAATGATAATGTTCTCAATTGCATGTGTTTATAATGGTAGTGTGTTTGAGTATTTTGTTGGTGTTGGAATATTCCAAGATGTTGTGTAATGTTGCTAAGTGTTCCACAAGTTGTTTCTAGACTTGGTGAAGAGTGAATTTGGTTGTTTTTTAGCATTAAGGTTGGTTTGGCCAACCTAATGTGTTAGCGTTATGTGCAGATGTGCTTTGTAGATTGTGGAAGCTTCGTGTAGTTTGGAGTAGATTTGGGTCTTGGTTAATCCTTGTTGTGGTCTGCCTTCACTTCTTTCCACCATGGAAGTGTTTGGTGCCGAACTATTTGGTGGTTGCATGTTTGAGGTGAATACAAACTTCATTGAATCCAACTTGGAGAAGACTGTTTGAGGTTGTAGATGATATATATGGTCAATTGTTGGAGAAGTTATTAGTATGTAGTGTGATGTGAAATGATGTGTATTTGATTAAGTGTTGAGATTTGAATGCGAGAATGAATGCCTATGACTCAGAAATAGTGAGCAAAGGGTGTCTGCATTTTAGTGTGCTTGAAGTTGTTGGAGGCAATGAGCAGAAGGTTGTGAATGGTGAAGAGTTGTTGTGGAAGATTATCTTATTGCTCAGAGGTAGTGAACCTCCTTGTAATAGGCTCTTTCTATTCTCTTTCTATCCAAGCAGTGAGCCCTTGGAATTGAGCTCTTGTTTCTTTTGGACAACAAGTCCTTTGGACAGTGAGCCTTTTGTAATCAATGTTATCCATATATATGTGAGTTAATCCTCACCGTGGTTTTTTCCTGATTAGGCTTTCCACGTAAAATTTGGTGTTCTATTGTGCATTGTTGTTATTGTGTTGATGTTTCATTTGTTTACATTCATGCTGATGCATATTAAGGGTTTAAAGGTTAATGAGGGTTTGAAGGTTTTAATATACAACTAATTCACCCCTCCCCCACCCTCCCACCCCACGACCCCCCCACTCTCAATTTTCCTATGTGTCTAACACAATATTCTTTTGATATCATTACATGCTTTTTTTGAAACCATGTGTCTATGTTACTTCAACAAAAATAAGGGTGCTATATTTGAGAGATCATTTTCCCACATACAAATAGAGCTAGCATATCTATTTCTACATCAATTTTTTGCTTATAACATTTCTACTTTCTAGTTTTCCTTGCTTTGGTACCTATGCAAGCATTAATAATTAGGTCTTGGGCCCTAGTCATTTTTAAGTTGATAGAAAATATAAAAATTGTGTCCATACTTGTTCTTCAAAACATTAGTTGCATTAAAGAAGAAAGATTCCTATTAGTCAAAAGTCATGTTAGTAGTCAAAAGTATGTTGTTAATCTAATTAGTTGTGGCTTGCAATAGCTTTCCAAAACACTAATAGACACTTTTTTATTTTCTAGATGTACATACTGTTTTAAATTAAATGGGTGAGTAATATTTGTATATGTTGAAATGACTTAATATTTCATGTATTTCATTACAAAATGACACTAAATTATATTTTGCATTTCCTATCTTTATAGGAATCTAATTGATTTGAGGTTGCATGTAATGTGTAACTAAATACTTTGTCTTGTCGAAAATCCTCAAAGAATTAAAGATGAAGATAAGAACAAGAATTAAAGATGAGGATAAAAATGGTTTTGTGCACAGAAAAGTCAATACTGATGTTCCCTTGAATTTATTGTTGACACATCTTTTACACTCTAAGTCCCAGTATATATGTCATGTTATGATAAGAGATTGACACATGTGGATGAATTGGATGATCTTCCATTTAATTACATTTCACATTGAAAATTCAAGAAATTGATGTTTGTTGAGATAACCAAGAGGCTAGAATTTTTAGCAACACACAACCCATATTTACATACATTATATGGGTGAATCAAACAAAAAATAATCTATCCTTTGATCAACGTGAAGCAATGTTGACGTGTAATTGACTAGATTAGCATATGCACTATAAAACCTATCTTCAAAGAAATGGACACCACCTCCTATCTCTCTCTTAATTATTATTATCTAGAAAGTTCCCTCTTCAATGCAAAATTGTAAAATGTGGCTTTCCTCTCGAAATGGTAAATATCAAAGTATTTCTATTGATCATATCATCATATGATTTTTTATTTTCTATTTTGGTTAGTTGGCATATATAGTTTGATTGAATTATATGGATTACAAAATATTATGATATTTATTATAAAAAACTTAATTATAATTTATTGTTTAATAAAATATTTTTTATATTGTATGATAATATAAAATTATATCTAATTTAAAAGATTTCAAGAATTTTTCATGTTCAAATCAAAATATAAAATTAATGATATGGAGATAAATTTTAATTTAAGATTTAAAAAATTAGAATTATTAATGAGATTTAAAATGTCAATGGATGTCTACATACTAAAATTAGCTGGCTTTATTCATGTATGAAGTACAAAACTTATCAAAAAAAATTAGCAAATTCAAAACAATAATATTTGGAAGAGAACTAAATTCTCTAACCAATTTTTTTGAGATGGAAGCAAATTTTTTATGAATATATAATGATAAAATTGACTTAATCAACATGATCAATACTTCTCTATCCACTAAATCCCACAATTTTTTTTATTCCTCTTAAAACATTGGTACTATTTTATAGGAAACCTTGATCAATGGAAAGTGTACAATGAAATGCAATATTTAATCAGTATTTACTATGCTTCAAGAGGGGAAATTATATTATATTATGATTTTACAAGGGGAACCTCCTATTACAAAGTTAAGGAAGACCCTAAAGGTTTTAATTTTTTTGAATCATCAATATCTCACACACTCAAGATCCTTTAAAAATTCTTCATCCTAATAGAATATTACATAAAAAATTACAACCACTCTCATATGCTTCTTAAATAAGTGATTTTCTATGATCCTAATGTGGGTACTAGGACCTTTGTAAGATCAAAGTAAACTATGAGTAGCTCTCTAGTGTTTGATGCACATAAATTCATTAAAGATTTTTTCCTATAACATGATTGGTCCATAAGGATGTCAAAAATAGTCTAGAACAAGAATTGAAGGTTCTTCCAAATTTTTAAATTGTAAGTACTTTTTTGTTTTAACACAACTAAAATTGTCAATTTCATTCAACTAATAATTTTGAAATTATAGTGACAATTTTAATATTGTTACAATTGTCATGATTATTGGGGACCAATGATTTCATCGTGACATAGATAAGAGAATTAGGACTTGAACAATTGTGTATTTTAGCATTGTAATTGGTTTAAAGAAGATTCCAGTACACAAGAAAGTCTTCCAACATCTTTTCAAAGTGCATGAAAATGATAGATAAAGTTCTATAGGTTGAAGCATAATTTTGTATGAATGTACCTAAAGGGAAAATTAATCATAGTTCAAAAGACATTTGATAAAGATGAGTAAGTACAACAAGTTGGGTCCACAAAATGTTCAAAAAGTGGAACTGTTTTCCCTAATTTTTAGAATTTGTCACAATTGGATTGAAAATTTCAAGCACTTACACATTGAATCTTAAAAAAATTTAGTATTTTGAGTCTAGTTTTCAAATATATTATTTATTCTAATACCTAGATGATATAAAATATTTTTTAATTGGAATGTATAAAAATCACTTTTTAAAAGTCACTTTCTTAGGACCATACCATGCACGTGTACGGACACCACAATTCGACCAAAATAAAAGTATTTTTTTAATTCATTTTAGGGAAATATGTGTATTATACTGAGTATTGATGAGGAATTTTTTTAATATTTTTCTTCTAAATATTTTTTTATTAATTTTTTATTGGCCTTAATTGTTGTTTTTGAAAACCCTCATGTACAAACACCATAATTTGACCTAAACTAATCATTTTTTTAATTTGGTTTTTCATTGTGTAAATAATTATTTATATATATTGATGCTATATCATTTCTCTTACAATAAAGTTAACAAATTAAAAGTTATTAAAAAAATGCAAAAACCTAACATTTCAAGTTTATGGATCAGTTTCATCATAAATTAATTTAAAAAATAGAAAAAAGAATCCAATAATAAAAAATTATATAATTGAAAACTAGACATCGTCATCTATAATGGGTTTTAATTCCACAAAACAATTGTGAAAAAACCTGTCAACCATATTGCAAAAGTCATTTTTTTTCTCGACATTGCCATGACCTTATACTTGTAGGTTACTATTGTCATGATTATTGGGGACCAATGATTTCATCATTACATAGATAAGAGAATTAGGACTTGAGCAATTGTGTATTTTAGCATTACAATTGGTTCAAAGAAGATTACAGTGCATAAGAAAGTCTTCCAACATCTTTTAAAATGGCATGAAAATGAGAGACAAAGTTCAATAGGTTGAAGCATAATTTTGTATGTGTGTACCAAAAGGTAAAATTAATCATAGTTCAAAAGAAATTTGATAAAGATGAGTAAGTGCAAGAAGTTGGTTCCACAAAATGTTCAGAAAGTAGAACTGTTTTCCCTAATTTTTAGAATTTGTCACAGTTGGATTGAAAATTTGAAGAACTTACACATTGAATCTTAAAAAAGTAGAGTAATATGAAATTTAGTATTTTGAGTCTAGTTTTCAAATATATAATTTATTACAATACCCAGATGATATAAAATATTTTTTAATCGGAATGTATAAAAACCACTTTTTAAAAGTCACTTTCTTAGGACCATACCATGCATATGTACAGACACCACAATTTGACCAAAATAAAAGTATTTTTTAATTCCTTATGGGGAAATATGTGTATTATACTAAGTATTGATGAAGAATTTTTTTTAAATTTTTCTTCTACATATTTTTTTATTAATTTTTTATTGGCCCTAATTGTTGTTTTTGAAAACCCTTGTGTACAAACACCATAATTTGACCTAGACTAATCACTTTTTGAATTTGTTTTTTTCATTGTGTAAATAATTATTTGTATATTGATGCTATATCATTTTTCTTACAATAAAGTTAACAAATTAAAAGTTATTAAAAAAATATGAAAAACCTAACATTTCAATTTTATGGATCAGTTTCCTCAGAAATTAATTAAAAAAATAGAAAAAAGAATCCAATAATAAAAAATTATATAATTGAAAACTAGACATCATCATCTATAATGGGTTTTAATTCCATAAAACAATTGTGAAAAAAACCATCAACCATATTTCCAAAGTTTTTTCTCTTGACATTGCCATGACCTTATACTTGCAGGTTACAATTGTCATGATTATTGGGGACCAATGATTTCATCGTCACACAGATAAAGGAATTAGGAATTGAAATTTTTTTTATTTTAGCATTAAAATTGGTTTAAAGAAGATTCCAATGCATAAGAAGTCTTCCAACATCTTTTAAAAGGGCATGAAAATGAGAGATAAAGTTCAATAGGTTGAAGCATAATTTTGCATGTATGTACCAAGAGGGAAAATTAATCATAGTTCAAGTTTATGGATCAGTTTCCTCATAAATTAATTAAAAAAAGAAAAGAAAAAAGAATCCAATCATAAAAAATTATATAATTGAAAACTAGACATCATCATCTATAATTGGTTTTAATTCCATAAAATAATTGTGAAAAAACCCATCAACCATATTGCCAAAGTCAATTTTTTTCTCTTGACATTGCGATGACCTTATACTTGCAGGTCCAAGACTAAGGGTTCGGTTACCACGCATTTTTTGAGCCTAAATCCAAATTAAAAACATTTATTGTGAGTTTCAAATTTTTGGAGTGAGTACCCCCTTTAAAATGGGTACCTATTCTAAAAAATGAATGGGCACATGTTTTAAAGCTGAAAAATGACACTTCCCCTACATGTGGACCCAACTTCTTGCACTTACCCAGATACAGATTGAGTTTATGGTTGTAATCAACTCCATGTAACACATTTTTTAAGCATTATAAATTAGGTAAATAGGCTATTAGTTTCTACCAATTTTTTTCCCTCCATTTTGGAAGGTTTCTCAAAATAAGAATATGAGTGTTCAATATTCATGAATGCTCTTTTGAATATTTCTACTATTTGTACACAATCAAACTCACTTTAGATAGATTTAATAACTTACTAATAAATCAAAAAGAGGATGGTGTTTCATAGATTTAGTTAATTTATATATAAATTATTGATCATTTTAGTATTGGAGCATGTTACTAGTTGTGAGAAATTGAGTAAAAATTTAACAATTTAGAGATTAAAACAAGTGGGTGAAATAAATAGATAAAATTAGAAAAATAAATGAATGAATAGGTTTCTACCTTGGAGGGTCACATGTAATGACTAATGAACCATAAGCAATAGATAAAACAACAAAAAGAGAAAATGATTAGGAGAAAAACTTATTTATTTAAAACAGACATCTAAATATGTATTAATGTTTGTAATATCCAAGAAAATTGGATTTGGAGTCAATGGACAAGAGGAAAAGGGTTTCAAGGAGAATTTTAAGGATAAACAAGATGCTAAGAAGAATGGGGTAAAGCTTGAAATTACTCCAATTAAGGTTGGGGCTAAAAATAAAGTAAAAAAAAATTAAAGGTTAGTAAACTTAGAGATATTATCTATGGATAAAGAAAATGAAAGTATATCTAAGCATTCATAATTTGAATGGGGCATAAAATATTTCCTTTTTCAACTCAAGATGAGTGCTCAAATTCTTTAATGGTTAGAAATTTATGTTGTTTCTTGTGAGAAGAAAAGGAAATTAACAATGTAGTTGGGAGGGTTTCAAGGACATTTTATAATTTTTTTAATCTAATTGGACATGAAACTAACCAAAAGATCAATTGGATATACTCTAGGAAAGGTAGTGGTCAAAGTGTGTAGGACTACATATTTGAATTTTGGAAATAATTTTATTTTTTTTGTGTGGATTAAGAAGACGAGAAATACCAACCAAAAATCTTGGTTGTTAGGAAATTATTGATAATATTGAGAGAATAATAGTGATAAATAAGTTACAAAATCTAAAACTAGTCCAATAGAATGACAAGTCAAATAATACACACAGAGAAACATCAAATTTACCTTGGGAAACTCTTTTGGGAAAACTAACAAGAAAAATAGCACCACTCTAATATAGTATTGAAAGATCCAAAGAATAATACATAGACAACTTCACTTGTGCTCAAATAAATTATTTCCCTTGTCAAATCTAATAGAATGCACCTTTAGAGAACCTATGCTCAATGCAAACTCACTCTCTTTCAGAACCTATTTTTATTGCAAATTTTTTTTATCTCCTTCACATGATCAATACAAAATAATATATAATGTTTTTGCAACACCACGTAGCTATACATCAATTACCATGCTTTCTCAAGATCTAGTCACAACAATATCCAATGTGTTTGTGTTAACCACTACCCCAAAAACTCTATCTATAAGCGAGAAGAAAATAAAAAGCCAACAATGGTTTCCTAATACCATGAACATAAAAGTCATGGGTCCATATAAATTTTAACATCTTCCAAGAGTCTCTTCACATTCCCCAAGAATCTCTTAGAACATTCCAAGGCTTTTGTAATAATAAAATTACATACTCTACAACTTATTGTACTATGTTTTATGCTCATTTTAGGTATGCCCTTTCTACCATGTGTTTTTAACCCTTATTTAGCTCATTTTCACACCATGTCTAATATTGTGCATCGTTACTTATCTTTATATGTTTTAGGTTTCCATATTAATATATTTTTGGACCCTTGTAATACATTTTTATAATTACCCAACTCATCCTTATCCTTTTTCACCTAACATTTAATATATGTTTTTCCTTTCGTATATTTTTAACCCTTGTTTCCACCTTGCATCCCTCATATCTCACTCCTCATTCATTACAAAGACATGGGATCACTTCCACACCTCTCATATTGATCCCTTTTCCCCCCTTAGGATTTTAACCTTCTAGTTTTCAAGGACATCCAAACCATTGAGAATTCTTTAGGGGGTTCCCTACATAGCGAATATGTCCTTTGATTAATTTACCATTAAAATTAAATGTGATACTCATACATTGTCACCCACTACATTTATGATAGAATTTTTTCTTAAAATCCTTTGAAAACATATTTATACTCCTCTCCTTGCTCTCATTTTTTATCCTTATAATCCATTCCACAAATGCTTACAAATTGAAGGAACACTTTTATTATTCAAGTACCCTATCTCTCTTTTACAAGTACCCTTGGATAAGATCTAATAAATATTTATGATTGGAGAAATGCCATTATTTTGGATCTTGCCTTATATTTTTCATGGTGCTCTCTTCTCCCTGCCCCTAGATGTTCATCTAATTTATTCCCATATCAAACCATTAGGATCCCCTATTTTCATGTCCAAGTTTGCATATATCTTGCCACTAGATCTCTAACCCAATTCAACTCCCTATAACCATTCCTATTATCTTTTTTATCTTTATTTACTATCACCATGCATGTCCATTTACCATTGTTGCACCTAGGTTTTATTTTGTTTCACTTATAGTTTAATTTGTTTTACCATCATTATTGCCATCACCTAGATTTGAATACATTCATTTTCCATGTTACTTTACATGTATATTTTCTTGGAATAATCATAAGGGGAATAAATGAGAGAATCTCTTATTTAATACTTTCATTTTGTAGGGTTCTACGTCAAGTTTTCTTGCAGCTAATTTTTAGAGTTTCTACATATAGATTGATTATTTATGAAAAAAATATAAGTTATGTGCAATATAGGATGGGAAAAAGCTACTAGGGAAATTTGAGGTTATTTTGACAACTAGAAACTCATGAAACTACTTGTGTCACTCCTACTACCCCTTTTCCACAAATCAACTGTAGAAACATCTAGATTTTGTCTAGGGTTTCCTATAGTCATTTGTACATTCTATTTTTTCATTAGATCCAATATTCATTATATGAATACATTTCGATTTATCGGTTTTATCTCTTTAACATGTGTTTCTAATAGAGGCTATCATTTCCTCTCTTTTTTAATGAATCTTGATAGGTGGAAGACCAAAAATATTCTAGGAATCAAGATAGGGTTATACTAGAAATTTGAAATCATTATAAGAAATGAGCTTTTTTGCTACTTAGAGATACTTAGTGTACCACTTGAGTAAATTTATGCCACTACCACCCTCCTTTGAGGATATCTATGGCGCTTCTTGCACCACTGAAGGTGCCACTTTATTAAGGATTAATTTGAATTTCAACATTTTACTAAAGCTTTTTGACAACATTCTAAGGCATTTCAACTATCAAGTTTCATTTTCCATTTTCCTATAGATTATATATTTCTTTATTTTACCTTAGTAATAGTTTATTATTTCTCATTTTATTCTAAATTATTTTTCTAGTTTGTATTGTCAATCTCAATGATTGTTTGTGTTAATTTAGTTAAAATTAACACTCTTAGTTTAAATCTACAAGTGTTCAAATTTGACCTATATTATCATACATACTTATAAAGAATGCCTATTTTGATTAGGTTTTCCTTAACATCTTTCTTAATTAGGATTTCTTTTGTTCTTTCATTTGGTGAACATTTTTCTATTACATGTGACCTCATTTTTTCACAAAACTTATTCATATTACCATATTTCCTAGATCCTTTATACCTTTTAAATTTGTACAATAATTTTTCAACTCTTCACAAACCCATTTTCATTATCCCTAGCCTTAATTTTCCCCCATCACTAATCAAGACATGGGCATGCGCAAGAAGTTGGGTCTAGTTTTGGCCAAAAAGTGACATAGTTGAGATTGGAGGACCTTGTCAAGTCGTCACAATCTCGTAGCCAACATAGACATACGTGCACACACACAAATTGACACAACATAGGTCAACACTCTCTTTTATTCATGAAAACAACATTACAGAATTATAATGCCACCATATGGACTTTCTTTACATCATCTACAAATCTAAAACATAATTTCCTTATACTCTCACTAGTCTAGCCTCTCCTCTCCTCTCTCATTTTGGCCAGCTCGCTTTTCTCACCAACTTTCCCTGCAAGCTCCTAGATTCTCATCACCACCTCTCCTTTCCTATTGGCTTCTCTACCAGTACCTTTCTGCTCTACACTTCCTAGTCTCGAGCTATCTCTTTATATCATCACCTTCCTGCATGTTGGCCTTGGCATTCTTCCTTCTTGTGTCATAGTATGACCATTCAGTTACCTCACCATCAGGAGCTCCACCAAATCAACCAATGAACATTTATTCCACAACAATGATGTGGCATGGCATCGAATCTTGCCTCGCCAAGCGTCATGACCACATTCATCATCCACTTCTATTGACCAACATACCAATTGTATCACTCATGTTACCAAGCCCACCATCGCCTTATCATTGGGACTAACTCCATTGTCCTAGTGATATCACCTTGTCCACCCGATGAAGGATTATCATCATTGTGTCACTAAAAGTCATAACTTACAAACCAATTGTGGAGTTACAAAAAATCACAACTTGCTGACTTAGAGCTATTGGGCTATTGGAGAGACTCTGGGATGAGTCCTGCTGAAACAGTATACTCACATCGATGAACCCATTACACAACTGCTTCTGCCATCAAGTCATCATTGGCACATCAAATGTCGTTGTAGTACCCCACCACACAACCCTAGAGGAAGTTGCATTATACTACTCAAACGTACTAATTTTTTTTTGTTTAAGTACATAAAACATGCAAGTTCACCACCCATTGCAACAACCTCTAAGGTTACGAGACTGAGATTACTTTAAAATCCAAACAAGAAACACGAATTGAAACCATAGCATATAATTACTTAATGAATTAAGAAACACATACATTTCATACATGATTTATTACAACAAAGCATAAGAGATACCACATGATTTCAAATAAACATTATTTAACAATAAGATTACAACTCTCATTCCCTGAATGAGGTAAATCCAATAAGCATGGTTACAAATTACATCTTCCACCTCGATAACAAATGAGGGGTAATAAATTACATGAATCAACTGAAAAGAATAAAACATGAAATGAAACTGGGTCCCACGAGCTCTCCAACTGGAAATCTCGTTCACACGAACAAGAAGAAAACCCAACAGATTAAGGTGCACGTTCCACCCAACCAAGTGATGCTCAAAGGCTCACCCCCCGTGCTAGGAGATAGTAACAAGGAATTCCTATACAAGACCATCTACCTCTAGACACAAGCTAATACATAACTAAACCGAATTAGATACAAGTACAACATCACTTAACACAAAAGTTACAATGCTTCCAGAGAACAAGGATCATATACGTAGTATAACAAAACTGACTTATGGTTGACATAGAGAGAGTGTCACACATCATTTGCTATGATTTAACCTAGCTCAACCTTCCTAGGCTACCGAACCCCCATTCTGGGTTACATTGGCTTGCCTCTACCAGCCACCGGACCCCCATACAAACTTTGCTTCTCGTCTCATCTCAAACCTTGAAAGCGTATGAGTCATGAGAGAGGAATTCATTATCTTAATTAGTCTGAAAGTTTTTCATTAATTCTTTCTAAGTTACCACTTACTTAAACTCTAAGTGAGTTACCCTGGTGCCCCTCTGTGTGTCAGACCCCCACATAGAGCCACTCTCCTATCAACAACACACACAGTACAAAACCACAATTCCATGAGTAAAATAGATAAGACAACCACTCCAACTCTAGGAGAAACACATAATGAAAACTCACTCCAAACACTGGAGGCAACAAAAGTCAAACCCTCTCCTAAACCAAAGGAGGCACAAAACATCCCCGTTCGTGAAAACCAAGTAGAACAACATGATACAACTATACACACTACCCCTTCTAATCAAATTTCCCAAAAGTGAAAACAGAAGAAGAGTACATTCAAGAAGGGCAATCAAACATGAATTAAATCTATATTTGGATTTCCTAAATCCACTTCTTTCATTAACATTCAGTAATTTATTGCCTTAATAAAACTAATTTAATAATGTCTCTTTCAGACAAAAGTTAAACTTTAACTAGATATTTCATTCTCTAATTGCTCTTAAATGATAATAACTATGATCTAGAACCTATCATTTAAAAATAACTATTGGTCCTTTGCAAAATAAATCATTTTAAAATCAATTAATCTCGCAATTAAACACATTACATTTCAATCTAATAATTTTCCTTTCAAATATATTATTTTAAAATAAAATCAATAACTTGATTATGAACACAATATTTTAAATTTCTCGATTACACATTTCATGAAAATCACTAAACTTATCGTAATTTCGTTTGCAACCAATAAGAGCTATAAATAAAAACACTCTTTTAAACATTTCATTTCATTTAATACGAATATTCCTATCCCTTAAAATCACTCCCTTGTTAACTAAGTGCTTGATCATTTGATAAGCAATTGTAAATTTAAATCTAAGAGTCTGTTTTAGTTTCCCAAAAACAAATATTTAAATATGAAAACAAAACCCATTTCCCATTTAAATCATTTCATTATAACATAATTGTTTTCATCCATTATAATAAAAATAATCTTAAGATCATTATATTTAAATATAAATATATATTAAACATATATATAATTATATACTTAATGTATATACATTTATATATATATATATATATATATATTTAAAATATATATTTCTAAAGTCCATTTAAAATCCTAATCATTTAAAATCTATTTAAAAATTCAAACCATTTAAATAATCACCAATTATTCACCAAATAAAATTAATAAAATAAAATATAATATAATATATAATATATTATATATATAATGAATAATTATTATATTATATATATAATATATTTAAAGACTGTTGCCACAATAGTGGTTTACACTTTCTGGGAGATCCTCATTTTTGCTGAAATCACATATTTTTAGAAAATACAATGATTTAAGCCTTGAAAAGTTCCATTTAAAGGATTCTAATTGAATAGGGTTTGATCAACCCACCTTAGACAAAACCCCCTTTGATAGAACCCTGCTAGTTTTAAACCATACCTATAATGGAGTCTCCTTTACACCTATCAAAATGCTAATAAAAAACTACTTTTGATTTACCTTTTGGGAGATCAAATGAATTCATTTAATTTATTTTTTTTGTAAGTATTTAGTCCTTATTATAAGCTTCCAAAAAGGTATAATTTTAATTAAATTTAATTTTATAATTATATTTATTTTTTATTTCTTGTGAATGTAGGTTTTTCACCGAAAATCAAGCTCTCTGTTCTATGCATGTGGAAAAATAGAAGACTATCAAAAAAATTTGAAAAATATGAGTGCACCAGATATTGGAGTTCTTGATCCAACAAAAATAAATAAATTGAATTTTGATACATATAAAAAAAGTTACTCATTATACGGTCGCACTATGTCTAAATTGTAATTAGTTTGACTTTGAAACTTGATTAAAGAAAAAATATTCAATAAAAAACTATCTAACTAAGTGGAAGCACTAGATATCGAAGTTACAAATCTAAATTCAAAAGAATTAGAATTTTATCCTTCATAGAAAAAAAGTTATGCATTATACGGTGAGCATCACTTTTTTAAAATGTTATTTTCTGAGAAAAACTAGTTTTCGAGGGAGATGGAAAAAGAAGTACAATATAATTCTAAATTTTTTGAAAAAAATATATTTATAATCTACAGACAAAATTTCACGAAACTATAGTTTGCATCATCTTCAAATTCCTCATAGTTTAGCCGCTATACGTGTCTGAAAGTGAAGATTTAGTTAAAAAAATTATTTCAGTGTCCAGTTTGGCCAAAAATTGTAAACCACTATTGTGGGCTCACCCATATATATATTATATACAATAAATAAATATTATATTATAAATATAATATATAACTAAATATTATATTATATATATAAAAAAAAAAAAACAAAACAAAAAAAATTATAAAAAAAGAAAAGCCCCATTAGGGCACGCAGGCCATCCCTGCCTCCACAAGGCGGCGGCCTGTGTGTTACACACAGTCTGCCTCCCTTAGGGGTGCGGCCTGTGTGTCACACACACCGTCCGCCTCCTCCAGGGGCGCGGCCTGTGTGCTTCACACACAGTCCGCCTCCTCTGAGGCTGGGCGGCAGCGGGGTTAGCTTCCCCTACCTCCCCCACATTTTTTAATTCAATTTTTTATTTAAATAAAAATAAATTTTCTCTTTGAGTCTGGTAAATTCCAGATTATTAAAATTTGACAGAATTTTTTTTTTTAAAAACAGGGGAAAAACCCTCCCAATTAAAACACCCAAAGCTTGCATAATTAAAACACATGTATGCATATATATATAAACAAAATATATATGTATGTATGTATATACCAAAAATCTCCATTTTACAGTCAAATTGTGCAACTTTTCTACATAAATTTTACAATAAAACTAATTTTTCAAATACAATTTCCTGGTTTTAAATTCAAATTTGATATGAAACATTTCAACTCCAAAATAGAGGTTTTCAAATTTCATTTTGTTTCTTTCCATTTTTCTATTGTTAAATCTTCAAAACTAATTTCTTGATTTCAATTTCTATTAAAGAGTTTGCATTTTCCACAAGAATCTAAGATTTTCCAAGTGTTCAACAGGGTTTTCAAATTGTTTCCAAATAAATTTTCAAAACTGAAAATGCAAATTTTTATAACAACAAAACAAGGTAGAATCTGTGATCTAAAGCTTGAAGAAGAGCTTGAAGAAGAAAAGTTGAGCTTCCCTGCAAGAAGATTTTTCAAAGCTTTTCCAAAATCCTCTCCCAAAATCCAAAATGCAATCCCAAAACTAGAAAACCCTCTCTCCTCTTCACAACAATTTTCTTTCTCCAAAACATGAATAATCCCCAAATCCTTTCATTCTTCCCCAATTAAGTCAATGCCCTCTAAAATAATATCCCAGATATTTTCATGCATTTACAAAATATCTTACTTTTAATAATTTTAAAAAAAAAAAAATTCCTTTTCAAATAAATTTAATTCTTTTAATTTATGCATTTACAAGATATTTGCATTTTAATACTTTAAAACACAATTTAAATTTCAAATAGATTTACATCATTTACTTTATGCACTTTTCAAATACAACATGAATCAATTAATTTATTCACCCCACAAATAAGTTTAATTAATCAATTCAACACGATTAATTTAATTAATCCATAAAATAAATCTAATCCAAGTTTAGATTATTTTATTAATTTAATTAAATTAATTAATAAATTAAATAACATTTCCAACATTATAACTAGATTTATTTAATAAACAACTTAAATACATAAAGCCATGTATTTACCTTTTTCAACTTGAAATTAAATAAATCAAGGGGAGATGAGCAACAAAGAAACAACTTAACCCGACTAATACCCGATGACACACTATGACTAAGGTAATGACTTGACATGAAAAACCTAGCTACTATCTCCCGATTGAATACTATTGGCCAATGGAATGCTCAAACCTGTGAAACCAGGTGGAGTCGATGTCATGTACCTATCAACCTGCGAACAAAGAGTATATCGAATATGCATATATATAACATAATAAACACACCGTGAAGAGGAAATCTCAGAATCGTAGGGCACTCGCAAGTGAGTGATGCGATCTCGTCCCCCTCACCAATACACTCATCATGGACTAATAATTCCATTGTAAAAAATTATCTCATGCAATAACATGTTACAATAACTAATCATCATTACACCAATTAAAACATGTCAAATAAAGCATTAGATAAGATACATCACATCACACAAATAAACTATCGCTCTATAAATAGCGATCAAATAACACATGCATGATAAAGCATCTCAATAACCAAAAAGCACATCAAAGAAAATAGAGGGGTATTACAGTCGTCCTGCCAATACGTTGGTCTCCCTCCAAAGCAACTCCACTGCGACCTTATTACACCATTGTTCTATCACTGGAATGGGTGAAAAACTCCTGCCAATAAGCTAAAATTTTGTCGACAAGTGAGCAATGCCAACCCAAAGGGTGGTGGAGCATGATGCTCCTACATCAGACTCCCTAAGTGATTAAAATCATGTGCTCCTGCACATAGCATCTATCATGTCATCCTTCTTTTTCCTCCTCTTCTAGTTTCTTGATTTTGCATTGCCATACTTGCACTATTGCATTTGTTGGCTTCTCCTTTTCTGTATATACCTTCTCCTTTGGTTCTCTTTGCAAACTTCAAATTGCCACCATTTTTCCTCATATTCTTTCACCCTTGTGGAAATTATCCTAGTACAATTTGTTCTCTTTCAGGAACAATCATTCCATTGTTCATTCACTTCTATTTCCGTAAACTTCTCAGGAGACCAAATGTCCTCACTAGAAGCTTTCTCTTCAACCCTTCTTCTTGTCATACTAATAGGATGGCTTTTCTTAGGCCGTACCTCAACCCTAAACATCTATGTACTTTCAACCTTTTGCACTTTTACGCATTCTTCACAATCACAACAATCAAAATTTACCTCTACTACCATTGGTCTTTCTTCTCGCTCCTCATGCACTGTTGCATCTTCTCCCTTTCCTGCAATATAAATAAAGTCAACATGTTCATGGGACTTATCTCCTTCCACCTACATCTCCTCCATTCTCTTATCACATTCATCAGTTACTTTCCCTTCCAGGAAGATATCTATCTTCCTTATCTCCTCTTTGAGCAGGAGATCTTCATCTTCCCCAAATTCTTTATCAAATAAGGGACCTTCAAAGATCTTCATATCTAGAACAATATTTTATTTACACACTTCTACAACTAATCTTCTCTTTGCCCCATCTTCAATTCTTTCTTCACATTGCATGCTTCCTTCTTGGCATACTACTGCCATTTGTCTCCATTGTTTCTCATCTTCTCTCATCATCTACAAGGTCTCATTCTCAACCTTCTCCATACCCACATTCACAACTTCAAACAAATTACTAAAAGACAAATCAAGAGACTAAATTTTCTCCATGGGTGTTGCTTTTATAGACACTTTCTCTTCCTCTTCCATAACATGTTCCTTTATTCCCAATATTTCCTCCAGGGAATATAATTTCACTTCAATCTCTTTTAGCTCTGCAATTAAATTATTTCCTCTCACCTTTTCCCAATACTCTTCCCAACATGGGATTATCATTGGTATCCTCATGACCCATCTCGTCCTCTTATTAAAAGACATCTTCAAGAACTTGCAAGTCCTTCTGCAGTTACAAGTTCTCCTTGCAACAATCCCTCCCTCTCTATTAGGGTAACAACCCTCTACAGTCATAGGTCCTTCCTGCAAAAAATACCTTTAGGGTTCAAGTCCTCTGCAGTTACAGGTCTATGAGCTCACCTACAACAAACTCGTCTAGAACTCAAATCCTTTGTAGTTACAAAATCATTTTTCTACAATAAAGTCTCTAGGGTTTCTTTCTCATTCTTCAAACATACTTCTCACCATGCCAGTGATAACATGGCTTTAATACCATTTTTATGTAGTCGAGATCAGAGGACCTTGTCGAGCTGTCACAATCTCGTATCCAACATAGACATACACACACATAGATTGACACAACACAAGTAACCACTCTCTTTTATTCATGAAAACAACATTACAAAATTATAATGCCACCATATGGGCTTTCTTTACATCATCTACAAATTTGAAACAGATTTTCCTTAGACTCTCACTAGTCTAGCCTCTCCTCTCCTCTCTCATTCTAGTTGGCTTGCTCTTCTCACCAGCCTACCCTGCGAGCTCCTGGCTGCTCATCACCACCTCTCCTTTCCTACTGGCTTCTCTACCAGTACCTTTTTTCTCTAATCTTCCTAGTCTCAGGCTATCTCTTTATATCATCACCTTCTTGCATGTCGGCCTTGGAAGTCTTCCTTCTTATGTCATAGTAGGACCATTCAATTACCTCACTATCAAGAGCTCCACCAAATCAACCAATGAACATGTATTCCACAACAACAATGTGGAATGGTATCAAATTTCACCTCACCAAGTGTCACAACTGCATTTTTCATCCACTATCATTGACTAATGTACCAATTGTACCACTCACGTTACCAAGCCCACCATTGCCTTATCATTGGGACTAACTCCATGGTCTTGGTGATATCACCTTGTCCACCCAATGAAGGATTATCATCTTTGTGTCACCGAAAGTCAAAAATTACGAACCGGTTGTGGAGTTACAAAAACTCATGACTTGCCAACATAGAGCTATCGGGCTGTCGGAGAGACTCCAGGATGAGTCCCATTGAAACTACATACTCACACCGATGAACTTGTTACACAACTGCTTCCACCATCGGGTCATCATTGGGAAATCAAATTCATCCTACCAATAAGTTGATATCCCATTGAAGCAACTCCACCGCGACCTTATTACACCATCGTTTTGTTGTTGGAACGGTGAAAACCTCCTGTTGATAAGATAAACTTCTACCAATGACAGAGCAACGCCAACCAAAGGGTGGTGGAGCACGATGCTCTTGCATCAAAAAGTGGAAGTTTTTTTTCTTGAAAATGAAATTTTTTCATAGTTGGACTAAAAATTTGAAGCACTCATGTATAGATATTTAAAAATTCTAGTAATATGAAATTCATGTAGGGGCATCTTGATGCACTCTTTTGAAGCAAATGTTGTCATGATTGAGAAATTTTGTTTTTTTGGTTTGGTGGGAGTCAATAAAGTCATGTAAGACCATTTTGAGTCATTTGGAGTCATTCTATAATGTTGTAGGATGTTTTGGTGTCATGTTGCAAAAAGTTGCAAAAATTGCAAAATGTTGTCAAAAAGTTGCAAATGATGTCATTAGAGTTAACAAAGGTGTGGATGGTCAGCTTTTTAGTTGCAAATGATTGGAACATGTTAAATAGTCCTTGTATCATCGATACCAGGGTTGGAAAAAGTGTGAATGAGAAGAACATCATTTTTCCACGTTGAATATTGCATTTTTCTATGAAATTCAACTATATTTTGCTTTGTACAGCCTGGTACCAAATGGTATAGTCTTGAAACCACTTGGATAGGTTGATGGTTAGTCTTAGCTTTTGAATGCATTTGGTTTGGTATATTTTTATCAACTTTTGCACGAGATATTCCATTTTTGGTGATTGCAGGTGGAAACCATGCCTAAGGTTTCCAATGTACAAGAAAATTTGATGGACAGAGTTTTCACCACTCAAAACCCATGAAATTTGTTGGAAATCTCAGTCTTGATGTTGCCCATGTGTTGGAAAAAGGAGGAGGTCTGGATTTCATTTTGGAGGAAGTTCTTTCTAACAATATCCTCAAATTGGCTTGTAACTATCATAAAACCCTTGTAGGATTGATAACCAAACAAACCTATATGTTGTGAGTTCTTGGTTAGATGGTAAGTCATTGTGAAATGTTGCAAGGAGTCTGCATAAACCAAGAGACCATTGATATAAGAAATTTCCCTCTTGTTTGATAAAATTGCCTTGACTATACCTAGTGGCAGCAGTCCTACTTTGTATGTTTTGGTGTGTTAAATGCTTGATTGGGGTTATGCAAGGTTGGGAACCCTCAGAAGGTGTTGTAGCAGGTTTAAATGAACCAATTCACCATGTTCCATTTTCTCCTCAATAATGGAGTGCCTTTGGTATGTTTCCCCCATGTTTAGGCTTAGAAACACATTGCCCAGAGTGAACTAGGGTATACATTTGCATCCTTGTGTTGAAAAATCTTGTATAGAAAGTGTCTAGGGTGTTTTTTTTGAGTCCTTCCCCTCTACATCTGAAATGTAGTATTTTGAGTCTAATTTTTGGATTTGTAATTTACTCTAATTCCTAAATGATAAAAATTAATTTTGTATAGGCCTATACAAAAGCCACTTTTTAGGACCATACCATGCATGTGTCCTGCAAGCATAATTTGACCTAAATAAAAATACATTTTCTAATTACTTTTGGGAAAATATGTGCATTATATTGAATATTGATGAGAATATTTTTTTATAATTTTTTTCCAAATATTTTTTATAATTATTTTTTTATTGGCCCTAATTGCTATCTTTAAAAATCTTTTATGTCCAACAATCATAATTTGAGCTAATATAAACATTTTTTGTTTTTTTCCATTGTTTGTAGATTGATGACATTTCATTTTTTTTATAAAATAAGCTAAAAAAAATTAAAAGTTATTTTAAAAATACTAATACCTAACATATCAATTTTATGGACCAATTTCCTCAAAAAAAAATTAATAAATAGAAACAAAATACAATTATAAAAAAAAATTACATATCTAAAAAGTTCTATACATCATCATCTATAATGGGTTTTAATTTTGTCAAAAAATTGAAAAAAAAACTTGTCAGCCATATTGCTAAAGTCAATTTTTCTCATGCTATTTTTATTACATTGCACTTGCACGTACAAGGCTAAGGGGTGGGTTTCCAAGCCTAAAATAAAAACAAAGAAATGTGTTTTAAATTTCAAATTTTATGAAACATGTACTCTCTCTAAAAAGTGTACTCGTTCTAAAAAGGAGCAAGAATATGATGTAATTAGAAACCGGTACCCATTTTAGAAATTTAGGTTTAGGGCCTCGATCCTAAATAGGTACCCATTTTTTGAAATGGGTACCCATTCTTATCAGGATTTTTTTTTGCTTGATGCTTCCCCTAAATGTGTATCCAAATTCTTACACTTACCCACATTACAACACCACTTGCCAAAGCTATTTTCTCATAGAGTGAATAGTAGAGATCATACCAGATCTTCATAGTTAAAATTATTACATTGTTCTTCACAAACCTTATAAATTGTAAATCATATTTCTTAACATTTTTGTGCCATTATACTAGTTCTTTCACTTTAAACACCAAACATCACAAGGCAAGAGATTGGCAAGACACAAAATGACAACTTTTAAAAGATTGTGTTGAATAAGTGACAAATAACTTGGTTTTCATTATGGGTACATCCTCTAACATGGTTGGTTGGTTAGTTAGGACTCAATGGTACGATTATGTACCGAGATTCTTGTGATATTATTACATTCTTTTTTGAAACTACATGTCTATGTTACTTCAACAACAAGGGTGCTATATTTGAGAGATCATCTTCCCACATACAAATAGAGCTAGCATCTATATTTTTGCATCAATTTTTACTTAATTTTTTTTCACTTTCTAGTTTTCTATGCTTTGGTACCTATGCAACCATTAATTGCCAAGTCTTGGGCTCCCACTCATTTTTCAATTGACAGAAAATATAAAACTTGTGTCCATACTTGTACAAAACATTAGTTGCATTAAAGAAAGATTCATATTAGTCAAAAGTCATGTTACTTGTCAAAAGTATGTTGTTAATCTAATTAGTTGTGGCTTGGAATAGCTTGCCAATACACTAATGGACACTTTTATATTTTCTAGATGTACATACAATTGTTTTAAGTTATTCAAGTGAGTAATATTTGTATATGTTGACATGACTTGATATTTCATGTATTTCATTACAAAATGACATTGAATGGTATTTGTTTTTCCTATCTTTATAGAAATCTAATTAATTTGGGGTTGCATGTCACGGTAACTAAAAAAAATTTCTTGTGAAAAATCTTCTAGAAATTAAAGATGAGGATAAGAATGAGAATTAAAGATGAGGATAAGAATTATTATGTGCACGAAGAATTCAATACTGATGTTCCCTTGAATTTATTGTTTACACATCTTTTACACCTCCAAGTCCCAATATATATGTCATGCCATGATAAGAGATTGACACATGTGGATGAACTAGATGATCTTGCATTTAATTACATTTGACATTGAAAATTCAA
Source organism: Sequoia sempervirens (assembly GCA_007258455.2). NCBI lineage: Eukaryota > Viridiplantae > Streptophyta > Pinopsida > Cupressales > Cupressaceae > Sequoia > Sequoia sempervirens. The sequence continues at coordinate 329,199,375 of VDFB02271358.1, read as the reverse complement.
GAAGTTGATGTTTGTTGAGATAACCAAGAGGCTAGAATTTATAGCATAACATAACCCATATTTTCACGCATTATATAGGTGATTCAAACAAAAAATAATCTATCTTAGCTGGCAATTTGATACACCCATTTTATAAGTCAATGTCTTTGATCAACGTGAAGCAATGCTGATGTTTAATTGATTAGATTAGCATATGCACTGTAAAACCTGTCTTCAACACAATGGACCCCACCTCCTATATCTCTCTTAATTATTATTATTATCTAAAAAGTTTCATGTTCAATGCAGAATTGTAAAATGTAGGTTTCCTCTCAAAATGGTAAATATCAAGTATTTCTATAGATAATAAACTTTGAGTTTCTTTTTCTATTTTGGTTAGTTGTCATGTACAGTTTGATTTAATTATATGAATTACAAAATATTATGATATTTATTATAAAAAAATTAATTATAATTTATTACTTAATAAAAAGTAATTTATATTGTATTATATTTGTATGATAATATAATATTATATCTAATTTAAAAGATTTTAAGTTTTTTTTCTGTTCAAATTTAAATATAAATATAATAATATGGAGATAAATTTTGATTTAAAAATTGAAAAATTAGAATTATTAATGAAAGAAATTTTAAATATCAATCTATGTCTACATATTAAAATTAGTTGGCTTTATTCATTTATGAAGTGCAAAGATTCTCAATCTTTTTTAGCAAATTCCAAACAATAATATTTGGAAGAGATCTAGATTCTCTAGCCAAATCTTTTTTGAGATGGGAGCAATTTTTTAATGGATATAATGTTAAAATTGACTTAATCAACATGATCAATATTTCTCTATCCACTAAATCTTACAAATTTTTTATTCCTCTTAAAATAGTGGTACCACCTATAGGAAAACTTGATCAATGGAAAGTGCACAAAGAAATACAATATTTAATTGATATTTACTATGCTTCGAGGGGGAAAATCATATTATATTATGACTTTACAAGGGAAACCTCTTATTGCAAAGTTAAGGAAGACTCTAAAGGGTTTAATTTTTTTTAATCACCTATATCTCACATGATCAAGATCCTTTAAAAATTCTTAAGTCTAATAGAATACTGCATAAAAATTACAACCACTCTCACATACTTCTTAAATAAGTGATTTTCTATGATCTTGATGTGGGTACTAGGGCCTTTGTAAGATCAAAGTAAACTATGAGTAACTCTCTAGTGTTTGATGTGCTTAAATTTATTAAATAATTTTTCAAGAGCGTGATTGATCCATAAGAATACCAAAAATAGTCTATAACAAGAATTGAAGTTTCTTCCAAAATTTTAAATTGTGCAAGTACTTTTTGTTTTAACACAACTAAAATTATCAATTTCATTCAACTCATAATTTCAAAATTGTAGTAACAATTTTAACATTGTTGCAATTGTCGTGATTATTGGGGACCAATGATTTCATCATGACATAGATAAAAGAATCATTACTCTGAGCAATTGTCTATTTTAGCATTACAATTGGTTAAAAGAAGATTGTAGTGCACAATAAAGTCTTCCAACATCTTTTAAAAGGGAATATGAAAATGACAAATAAAGTTCAATAGGTTGAAGCATAATTTTGTATGCATGTACCAAAAGGGAAAATTAATCATAGTTCAGAAGACATTTGATAAAGATGAGTAAGTGCAACAAGTTGGGTCCACAAAATGTTCAAAAGTGGAACTATTTTCCTGATTTTCAGAATTTGTCACAATTGAATTGAAAATTTGAAGCACCTACAGATTGAATCTTTAAAAATTCTAGTAATATGAAATTTAGTATTTTGAGGTTAGTTTTCAAATATGTAATTTATTCTAATACCTAGATGATATAAAATATTTTTTAATCAGATTGTATAAAAACCACTTTTTAAAAGTCACTTTCTTAGGACCATACTATGCATGTGTACAAACACCACAATTTGACCAAAATAAAAGTATTTTTTTAATTCCTTTTGGGGAAATATGTGTATTATACTAAATATTGATGAGGAATTTTTTTATATATTTTTCTAAATATTTATGTTTATCGATTTTTTATTGGCCCTAATTATTGTTTTTGAAAACCCCCATGTATGAACACCATAATTTGTCCTAAACTAATCATTTTTTGATTTCTTTTTCATTTTGTAAATCATTGTTTGTATATTGATTTTATATCATTTTTCTTATAGTAAAATTAGCAAATTAGAAGTTATTACAAAATATGAAAACCTAACATTTCAAGTTTATGGATCAGTTTCCTCAAAAAATTAATTAAAAAAATAGAAAAAAGAATCCAATCATTAAAAAAATTATATATTTGAAAACTAGACATTGTCATCTATAATGGATTTTAATTCCACAAAACAATTGTGAAAAAATCCATCAACCATATTTCCAAAGTCATTTTTTTTCTTGACATTGCCATGACCTTATACTTGCAGGTCCAAGGCTAAGGGTTGGGTTACCACACCTTTTCTGAGCCTAAATCTAAATGAAAAACATGTATTGTGAGTTTCAATTTTTTTGGGATGAGTAACCACTTTAAAATGGGTACCTATTCTAAAAAATGAATGGGTACACGTTTTAAAGCTGAAAATGACACTTCCCCTATATGTGGACACAACTTCTTGCACTTACCCAGATAAAAGAATGATTTTATGGTTGTAATCTACTCCATTTAGCACATTTTTTAATCATTATAAATTAGGTAAATAGGCTATTAGTTTCTACTAGATTTGTTTCCTCCATTTTGGAAGGTTTCTCAAAATAACAATATGAATGTTCAATATTCATGAATGCTCATTTGAAAAAATTTATTATTTTTACACAATCAACTCACTTTAAATATATTGAATAGCTTACTAGTAATTAAAAAAAAGGATGGTGTTTCATAGAGTTAGTTATTTTATATATAAATTACTGATCATTTTAGTATTGGAGCACGTTACTAATTGTGGTAAATTGAGTAAAAATTAAATGATAATGAAAATTTATTTAATGGATTAAAACTTACTTCATAACAATTTAGAGATTAAAACAAATGGGTGAAACAAATAAATAAAAATAGAAAAAGAATTGAATGAATAGGTTTCTACCTTGGAGGGTCACATGTAATGACTAATGAACCATGAACAATAGATAAACCATTACAATAAGAGAAAATAAAGTAAAAAATCCTTAATTACATAGAGTAGGCATCTAAATATGTATTAATATTCACACTATCCAAGAAAATTGGATTTGGATTCAATGGACAAGAGGAAAAGGGTATCAAGGAGAATTTTAAGGATAAAAAAGATGCTAGGAAGAATGGGGTAAAGCCTGAAATTATTCCAATTAAGGTTGGGGCTAAAAATAAAGTAAAAAAATTCAAAGGTTAGTAAACTTAGAGATATTATCTATGGATAAAGAAAATGAAAGTATATCTAAGCGTTAATAATTTGAATGGGGCATAAAATATTTCCTTTTTCAGCTCAAGATGATTGGTCAAATTCTTTAATGGTTAGAAATTTGTGTTGCTTCTTGTGAGAAGAGAAGGAAATCAAAAATGTAGTTGGGAGGGTTTTAAGGAATTTTAATAAAAAAATTAATCTAATTGGACATGAAACTAACCAAAAGATTAAGTGGATATACTCTAGGAAAGGTAGTGATCAAAGTGTGTAGGACTACATTTGTGAATTTTGGAAATAAATTATTTTTCTTGGTGTGGATTTGGAAGAGGAGAAATACTCACCAAATATCTTGGTTGTTAGGAAATTACTAATAATATTGAGAGAATAATAGTGATAAATAAGTTACAAAATATAAAACTAGTCGAATAGAATGACAAGTCAAATAACACACACAAAGAAACATCAAATTTACCTTGGGAAACTCTTTTGGGAAAACTAACAAGAAAAATAGTGCCACTCTAATATAGTATTAAAATATCCAAAGTGTGATACATGACAACTTCACTTGTGCTCAAATAAATTATTTTCCTTGTCAAATCTAATAGAATGCACCTTAGGAGAACCTATACTTAATGCAAACTCACTCTCTCTAAGAACCTATTGTTATTGCAATTTATTTTTTTTATCTCCTTCACATGATCAATACAAAAGAATGTTTTTTTTTTTTTGCAACACCATGTAGCTATACATCAATTACCATGCTTTCTCAAGATCTAGTCACAACAATATCCAATGTGTTTGTGTTAACCACTAACCCAAAAACTCTATATATAAGAAAGAAGAAAATAAAAAACCAACAATGGTTTCCCAATACCATGAACCCAAAAGTCATGGGTCCATATAAAAGTTTTGACATCTTCCAAGAGTCTCTTCACATTCCCCAAGAATCTCTTCACATTCTGAGGCTTTTGTAATAATAAAAATTACATACTTTACAACTTATTTTACTACGTTTTGTGCTCATTTTAGGTATGCCCTTTCTACCATGTGTTTTTAACCCTTATTTAGATTGTTTTCACACTGTCTAATCTTGTGCATCCTTATTTATCTTTATATGTTTTAGGTTTCCATCTTAATGTGTTTAGACCCTTGTACGGCGTGTTTATCCATATCCTTTTTCACTTAACATTTAATATATGTTTTTCCTTTCATATGTTCTTAACCCTTGTTTCCACCTTGCATCCCTCATATCTCACTCCGCATTCATTACAAAGACACGAGACTACTTCCAAACCTGTTATATTGATCTTTTCTTCCCCCTTAGGATTTTAACCTTCTATGTTTTAAGGGCATTCCAACCATTGAGAATTCCTTAGTGGGTTCCCTAGATAGTGAATATGTCCTTTTCTTAGTTTACCATTAAAATAAAATGTGAGACTCATACATTCTCACCCACTACATTTATTATAGTCATTTTTCTTAAAACCCTCTGAAAACATATTCATACTCCTCTCCTTCCTCTCATTTTTTTATCCTTACAATTCATTCCACAAGTGCTTACAAATTGAAGCAACACTTTTATTATGCAAGTACCCTCTCTCTCTTTTACAAGTACTCTTGGAGAAGATCTAATAAATATTTATGATTGGATCAATTCCATGCTTTTGGATTTTTCTTTATATTTGTTTGTGGCTCTTTCATGGCTCTCTCTTCCCCCTACCCCTAGATTTTTATCTAATTTATTCCCATATCAAGTCATTAGGATCCCTTGTTTTCATGTCCACGTTTGCATATAGCTTTCCATTAGGTCTCTAACCCAATTCAACTCACTAGAACCATTCCTATTATCTTTTGGAGCTTTATTTACCATCTCCATGCATGTCCATTTACTACTGTTGCACCTAGGTTTTACTTTATTTCACCTATAGTTTAATTTATTTTTTCATCATTATTGCCATCACCTAGAGTTGAATACATACATTTTCCATGTTGTTACATGTAGATTTTCTTTGAATAACCATAATGGGACTAAATGAGATAATCTCTTCTTTAATACTTTTATTTTATAGGGTTCTATATCAAGTTTTCTTGCAACTAATTTTTAGAGTTTCTACATAGATTGATTATTTATGAAAAAAAATATAAGATATGTACAATATAAGATTGAAAAAAGATACTAGAGAAATATGAGGTTATTCTAATAACTAGTAAGTCGTGACACTACTTGTGCCACTCCTACTACCCCTTTTCCTCAAATCAACTCTAAAAACATCTAGAGTTTGTCTAGGGTTTCCTACAGTCAAATTTTTGTACATTCTATTTTTTCATTAAATGAATACATTTCAATTTTTCAATTTTATCTCTTTAACATATGTTTCTAGTAGAGGCTATCCTTTCCTTTTTTTAGTGATTCTTGATAGGTGGAAAATGAAAATATTCTAGGAATCAAGATAGGGTTATATTAGAAATTTAAAATCATTATACGAAATGAGAATTTTTGCTACTCATAGAGATACTTAGGGCACCACTTGAGTTAATTTACACCACTACCAACCCCCTTTGAGGATATCTTTGACACTTCTTGCACCATTGAGGGTGCCACTTTATTAAGGATTGGTTTGAATTTCAAAATTTTAATAAAGCTTTTTGACAACATTCTAAGGCCTTCCAACTATCAAGTTTCATTTTCTATTTGCATCTAGAATCTATTTTTATTTGTTTTATCTCTTAGCAATAGTTTATTATTTGTCATTTTATTCTAAATTGTATTTCTAGTTTGTATCATTAATCTCAATGATAGTTTATGTTAATTTAGTTAAAATTAACACTCTTAATTTAAATCTACAATTGCTTAAATTTGACCTATATTATCATACATATTTAGAAAGAACACTTAATTTAATTAGGTTTTTCTTAACATCTTTCTTAATTAGGATTTTTTATGTTCTTTCATTTGGTGAACATTTTTCTCTTCAACAACCTCATTTTTTTCATAAAACCTATCCATATTACCATATTTCCTATCTTTTGTACCCTTTAAATTTGTACAATACTTTTTAAAATCTTCACAAAACCCCTTTCCATTATCCCTATCCTTAATTTACCCTCACACTAATCAAGACATGGGTAAGTGAAAGAAGTTAGGACCACTTTTTGGTCAAAAAGTGGAAGTGTTTTTCTTGAAAACCAAAGTTTGCCATAATTGGACTAAAAATTTGAAGCACTTATGCATAAAATATTAAAAATGTCTAGTGATATGAAATATAGTATTTTGAGTCTAGTTTTCAAATATGTAATCTATTATAATGCCCATATGATAAAAATTAATTTGGTATAGGCTTGTACAAAAACCACTTTTTAAAAGACTTTTTTAGGACCATACCATGCACATGTCTAATAAGCATAATGTGACCTAAATAAAATTATTTTTCTAATTAATTTTGGGAAAATATGTGTACTATATTGAATATTGATGAGGATATTTTTTTATAATTTTTTTCCAAATATTTTTATTAATTTTTTATTGGCCCTAATTACTATTTTTTAAAATCCTCATAACTTGAGCTAATCTAATAATTCTTCATTTTATTCATTCTATGTCGAAGTATGTGTAGATTGATGACATATCATTTTTAAAAAATAAACTTAAAAAAATTAGAAGTCATTTAAAAATACTAATTATACCTAAAATATCAAGTTTATGGATGAGTTCCTCAAAAAATAATTAATAAATAGAACAAAGTACAATTATAAAAAAATACATATTTGAAAACTAGACATCATCATCTATAATGGGTATTAATTTCATAAAAAATATATGAAAAAAAGTTCATCAACCATATCACTAAAGTCATTTTTTCTCTTGTTTCCATTGCATTGTACTTGCACATTTAAGGCTAAGGGGTGTGTTTCCAAGCCTAAAACAAAATAAAATCCATGGTTTTTAACTTTCAAATTTTATGAAACATATACCCTCTCTCAAATGCGTACTTGTTCTAAAAAGGAGCGGGAACATGATGTAATTAGAAATGGGTACCCATTTTAGAAAACAATAAGGGTACCCATTTTTTGAAATGGATGCTCGTTCCTATTGGTATTTTTTTTCTTGATGGTTCCCATACATGTCGATCCAAATTCTTACACTTACCCATATTACAACACCACTTTTTGATCAAAGCAAAACCTATATCTAACATTCCCTTCATTTATTCTATCATATACCTTTTCTAATTTCCTTAGCTTTCCTTAATCCCCACTTTTTCTCTAAGTTTATCTCCACTCACCCTCTTTTTTTGAAGCATATTCTCAACCTCTTTGAACTAAAATATTATCCTCTTTCCACTAAATACATATGGACTTTCTATAAGGAAGCTAAGGTAGTGAAACAACTTCCTACACTAATCTTGAGAGGAGAATAATGCAAAAAATTTACAGATCTTTAACAGTTACAGAAACTTAAACAAAAATAAACATAAATATCATGCATACCACGATACAGTGATTTACGTGGGGAAAACCCTTTCAAGAGAAAAACTCCACACTCCAAAAGCCATCCAATATATTATTCAACAATTACAAAGATTACAATATACTTGCAGAGCAAGCTTCTCACAGGAGTATCACCACTCAGAGATCAAGAGACAACATGACCGCTATTAGACTCTCAAAATACATCAACGTCTCTATATCACAGTTGTAATACAACACCCTCATTAAATAGGGTTACATTCTAGGGCAAGACATGCCAACAAAATATCTTCCATTAGATCTAAAACCTAACAATGAACAGTCCAAATTTACAATATATCATTATTTAATGTATGTTGACCATTTTAGGAGTTTCCTGAAAAAGTTAACACACTCGCACTTTGCTCTTTTCTACCATTATATACACCTATCGTTTTAACTAGGAAAAATATATACATCCTATCACCAATAAATCATATATAATTGCAAGGTTGAGACACACTTTCCCAAAAAATATCCCACTTTTTGAACACCTTGCAAGACCAAGGTGAGGGTGTAAACATCATCTCTTTAATTACTAGGGGACAAATGGCCCATAGTCTTTGAACACCATATGAACTTCTTTGTGCTCATAGGCTTAGTTAAAGAATCAACAACATTCATCAAAGTCTCTACCTTAACTAGCTTCACCCTGCCATCTTCAACCATATCTCTAACAAAATGATATTGTACATCAATGTACTTAGTCTTGGCATGAAATGTTGGGTTCTTGGCTAGACATATCGCATCCTGACTGCCACAATAAATTGTCACTACACCTTGTTTTATTCCAATATTTGAACATAGTCTCTTAAGCCAAATGGCTTCTTTACAAGCATGAGTAGATGCCATATACTCTATTTCAATAGTGGACAAAGCAACCACAACCTATTGCTTACTCATCCAACTAATTGTACAATCAAATAAAGTAAACACATATAAGCATTGGTGGATTTTCTAATATCAACATCACCTGCCTAGTCTAAATCCACATAATCATGAATATCAAGGGAAATCTTGTCTTTAGTAATATTACTATGATCACATAAGGAATAATTTGAGGTACCCTGAAAATATCTAAAGACTCTTTTAACTGCATCTCAATGAACTCTACCAGGATTAGACATATATCTAGAAAGAACTTTGACTGCTTGGGTAATGTCTGATCTAGTACAAACCATAACATACATTAAACTTCCAATGCACTCTGGTAAGGCACTCTGCTCATGTCTTCAATCTTTGATGGAGATGTTGGACATTTTAAAATAGATAAATTTGTTCCAAATGAAACAAGAACACACAATGGTCTACAATCCTGCATATCAAACCTCTATAAAATTGAGTTGACATACTTACTTTAGCCAAGCCAAAGCTTTCTATTCACTCCATCTCTTTTAATTTCTATCCCAAGAATGTGTTTAGATGCATCAAGATCTTTCATTTCAAATTTAGTAGCAAGTTGAGATTTTAGTTCTGAAATCATACCTTTCCGTCTACCAATAAATAACATATCATCACCATATAATGCAATAAACAAGAAACGGTCACCATCAGTTTTATAATAAACACAATGATCTTATTTAGAATGCTCAAATCCTAAACTCAACACATATGTATCCAATTTTTGGTACCACATCCTAGGACTTTGTTTTAGGCCATACAAAGATTTCTTCAATCTGCAAAACAATTTACTTTTACCTTTCACCATGTAGTGCTTTGGTTGTGTCATATAAATATCCTTCTCCAAATCACGATGAAGGAAAGCAATTTTCACATCCATTTGCTCAATCTCTAAATCAAAAGCAGCAACAATAGAAACCAAAAATCTAATCAATGTCATTTTTGCAACAAGAGAAAATATCTCACCATAATCAATGCCCTCAACTTGAGAGTAACCCTTTGCAACCAACCTTGCCTTATACTTCTCAATTCCTTCATCTCTGAACCAATATTTTTCTTGAACAACCATTTGTAACCAATAGGTTTTCATCCTTCAGGCGATGGTACAAGATCCCATGTATCATTCTTTTTCAAAGATTCTATTTCTTCATCTATAGCAATCTTCCAAGATTCTGCATCATTCATACCTAGTGCCTCTTCTACAGATTTGGGTTCATCCATGTTACTATTCAAAGAAAAAATACATCTCCAATCATCAGGTGAATACCTTTCAAGTGGTTTTCTATGTCTTGTGGACCTACAAACAAGTTGAGTTAGAGGTTCTTCCTCCTCTTCTATAGATCCAGAGCTAGATGAGCTCTCCTTAACTTCTTGTCTATCCTTGGGCGTCGATTCAAATTTTTGAGGTGTAGAAGGAAATTGAATCACATCTTGTTTTCTTTGGTCTAGCTGCAATGTAACAGAAGAAGGCTTAGTTTCACTAAAAATAACACTTCTACTATGTATTTCCTTCTGCACAACAGGATCCCAAAGCTTGTATCCTTTCACACCATAACTATATCTGATGAAGATACATTTCACAACCTTGTTCTCCAACTTTGTTCACTTCTCCTTTGGCATGTATGTGCATATGCCTCACAACCAAAAACTTTAAGATGTCTTAATGAAGGCTTGTGACCTAACCATGCCTCTATAGGCATCTTATCAACAAGAGTTGATGTAGGAGACCTGTTAATTAGGTAACAGGCAGTGGAAATAGCTTTAGCCCAAAACCTTTGTTCTAGGCCAACACCACTCAACATACTCCTAGCCTTCTCCATTAGTGTCCTATTCATTCTTTATGCAACTCCATTCTGTTGTGGAGAATACAGAGTTGTCTTCTGTCTATGAATACCATGTTGAGTGCAATCTTTACAAAATCTATCAAAATCATTAGAGAAAAATTCACCACCATTATCAATACTTAAAAAAAAAAAATCCAGTCTGCAACTCAACCATTGCTTTAAATTCTTTAAATCAACTCAAAACTTCAAATTTACTCTTTAGAAAATATACCCATGTCCTACTATAGTCATAAATAAATGAAAAATAATATGTGGATTTACCAATCGAAGGAACATCTACAAGACCAAACACATCAGAATGAATAAGATCCAATACACCACAAAATTTATTAGAACTCGAGTAAAACTAAACACGGTTTTGTTTTCCATAAATGCATTGTTCACAGAAATCGAATTCAATATTACAACCAGACAAACCTTCAACAAGGTTTTTTATTTTTCAAGTTCCTTAGACCCTTTTCTCCAATGTGGCAAAGTCTCTAGTGCCATAACATAGTTTTCTTTGTAGGTAACTTTGTTTCAAAAGAAAGAGCACCCTTGGGCACCCAAAAGCCATGACCATCTACTGAAGGTGAAACCCTCACTTTTTCCACATACTTTCTTTTCACATAAGTACTATTGCACTCAACAGTGCATGCATCAAGCTTATATAATGTGCCATATCTGACACCTCTAGTAATCACTATAGAACCTCTAACCATCTTGCATCCTGCATTATAAAATACTACCCCTACACCCACATCTATTAGTTTGCTCAAAAATAACAAAATTCATGCTAATCTAGGGATATGCAACACACCATTAATCCTTTTTATTCTACCATCAAGAAATCTGATTTTAACTTTACCATGGCCAACAATGTCTAAATGAGAATCATCACCCAAGTACACCTTACCTCTATCAAATTTTTCATATTCAAAAAACCAATCTCTATTAAAGGTCGGATGGAAAGATGCACTTGAGTCAATTAACCATGAATAATTACCTGCATGAGTTGCTAAATCTGCAATGAATTTTTTTCCATCTTCCTTCTTGGACTTAGAATCAGAATCAAGTTTCTTCTTTTTCTTCTTCACATTCCTTACGAACATGCCCAGGCTTACCACGGTTCCAACAAATAACTTTGGACTTTCCAAGATATTTAGATCTCCCCCTAGACTTGGATTTTTCATGCTTCTCATTCTTCTTTCCTTTTAACTTAGGTATTCCATGAACATTTAGGGCCTCCTTGGAAGTGATGGATACCTTCCTCCTCATTTCTTAGAAAGAAAAGAACCCACTACATCTTCAGTCTTCAAAATTACAAAAGTACTCCCAATAGCCATAACAAGAGAATCCCATGAATCAAGCAAAGAACAAAATAGGATTTGACATTTCTCCTCATCATCCATTTTGACACCAATTGATTCACCATTGAATGCTTCTAGGTGGTATGTGATTCATCCACCCTCTTCCATTCACAAGGAATATAACTTCTACCTCAAGAAAATATTGTTCACTAAATATTTGGCCTGATACATCTCACCAAGCTTCTTCCATAGTTTTTGTGCAGAGGTCTCTTCATGGAAATTAATTAAAATAGAGTCTTCCAAGCACAATCTAATTAGACCCTTCACTTTACGGTCCATAACATCATATTGAGCAGCTTGAGTGGGATCTGAAGACCTTGAAACATTCTCATCAATAGCATCCCACTGATCTCGATCTATCAACAGATCCTCCATCTTCAACTTCCACATCTCAAAATTATTTCCAAAAAATTTCTCCACCTCTATTCTCCCTAATGAACTTTCCATCTGAAAATTCCTACAACAAGATCACAAAGTTTATTTTGCAGAAACTCCCACTCAAATCTAGATTAGTTCAAAAAACCCAACAACCCACAATTGAAACCAAAGGTGATCAAGCTCTGATACCACTTGTAAGGAAGCTAAGGTAGCGAAACAACTTCCTACACTAATCTTGAGAGGAGAATAATGCAAAACTTTTACAAATATTTAACAGTTATAGAAACTTAAACACAAATAAACACAAATATCATGCATACCATGACAGAGTGATTTATGTGGGGAAAGCCATTTCGAGAGAAAAACCCCACACTCCAAAAACCACCCAATATATTATTCAGCAATCATAAAGATTACAATATAATTGCAGAGCAAGCTTCTCACAACAGTATCACCACTTAGAGATCAAGAGACAACATTCCCACTATTAGACTCTTAGAATACATCGCCATCTCTATATCACAACTGTAATACAATGCCCTCATTAAATAGGGTTACATTCTAGGGAAAGACTAACCAAAAAAAATCTGCCATTAGATCTAAAATCTAACAATGAACAATCCATATTTACAATATATCATTATTTAATGTATGTCGGCCATTTTAGGAGTTTCCTAAAAAAGTTAACACACTCACACTTTCTCTTTGCTACCATTGTATACACCTATTGTTGTAACTAAGAAATATATATAAATATATATCATCCTATTAGCAATAAATCATATATAATTGCAAGGTTGAGACACATTTTCCCAACACTTTCCTCTCCCATTATCCTATGAATTAGACATGCTCATGTCTTTTATGTTTGTTTTCCCATCACCAATCATTATCCACTTCCCTTCCCACTATAAAAGGTCTCATGACATAGATGATGATTCTAATAGTATTTTTCCCATACCATCCCATCCTCCTCTTATAAATAATTATTTACTAATAGACCATGATAATGATCCATGTTGTTATTTTTCTCCATCATCTACTCCATAGTTTGTAGATACATTATCGAGTGATAAGACTAATCTCTCTCTTCTCCTATCCCTTATGTTGCCTCTCCCACTCCCTCACCCAAAGGTACTTATACTTCCCTTGATAATTTATCTTTTCATTCCTTTAGTCATTTTTCCCTTAATGATGATACAACTCACATACATATTGTGGATTTTCCACTATAGGCAATTGATAGTCTATGCAACCTTATATTTTGTATTACTAGATGTTTTTCTATTTTTTCTAAGTCCCTTTTGTGACGTCATTGATGTTTTTATATGAAAGTGATTATGTTAGTGGGAAGATAAGAAATTATCTAGGACATGTCATCTAATCACATATCATCCCATAACATGTAATACTTCCAAAAATAGGGGGGGGGGAAATGTATCAAGCCCTTACCATTCATTGAAATCATCAACTAATAATTCTTCATAATAAATAAAGTATCATGAGCTCATAATGGGTCGATAATATATCCAAATCAAACCGAGAAAATTTGATAGATGATGTGGTGAGATTATGAGAGTTCATAATAGAATGAAGAATATTTGTAGTAGTATTTTGAGTCACTTGATCAACAAGATGAGAATCTCATCCAATGGATCATGTGTTACAAGACTTTTTCCCTGTGAAAATAATTTGTAATAAAATAATGTAAAAATAAATTTAATTAGCAAACATTATTATTGTTGTGAAAGCGTGTGACTTTTGTAACCACCCTTGGGTTATTATTTAAACCTATAAAATAATAGAAATAGGGTAGAGGGAGAAAAAAAGGAAAAATCAATACAAAAATTCAAGAGTCACATGGGAGTGGAGGTTTGGGTCATGGCTGGAATTTAAACATTTGGAGAAGGGGCACATAGTGTGTGTCCAACTCGGGGTACAATGTACACCTGAGAGTGTCTTGGCTAGGGTTATGTTTATGCCATGAAGGTTTGGTTCTTTGTAAGAACCGGTTTCCTTTAGAGGGTGTTTTTCTGGGAAAATTCTAGACCTGTAACCCTCCCTTTGTATGCCAGATAGCAATTTTTTGGAAAGATTACATATATGTATCATTCCATGTTAATTGCAATGATTATTTAAATGTTCAATGCATTTATTTATGGGTTTTTATCAATGATTATAAATGTTTTTGATAAGAAAAATCAAGTTTTGAAGGGGCTCAAAACCCTTTACAAGAGCAAAAAAGCTGCAAGAGAAACTAAGAAAAAAGGACCAACAGCCCAAAAGACCAAAAAGCTGACAAAAGATAAAACATTTGGAACCCGTCAGTAAAACAACAACAAAAAAATCAACAAACCCTACTGATCAAACAAAAAGGAAAGCATCAGCTACAACATATTATCTAATAAATTCGCTGAGGCCATATTCTCCTTAATGACCTCCTCCTACATATCCACAACATCTTTAATCTCATCCACAAACAAAAAAACTCTCTTTTTAGTCTTGCTCCTTGTCCTAAGACAAGACCTAGCTTACACATCTTTGTCCAACACTGGAGTGGACTCCTCAACTTTCTTCACCTGGTTTGAGCAGTTGATCTTATCAGTCACTTTCTCTAACTCACCCAAGTCAAGAGGTTTACTAGTCCAATTAAGGGCCTTCTCATTTAAAACAGAGAGCCCCCTAGTTGTAGTCTTTAGAGAGTTGTTACTGATATTAACCATGTTTCTTAAATCATCTGACATCTTACTAGTTCTCTCCTCAATTTTGGCCACATGGTCCTTTAAACTTTCATTGACTAGCATTTCCAAAGAGGAAATCTTCTCCTCATGAGAAGCCCCCTGATGATCTACATTCTTAATCAGCTTGTACAACATGGCATTCATAGTTTTAACTTTTCCTTTAATAGCCCATTCCTTTTGATTACCATGGAGCATAGCAACACACAACTCTTGCCAATTTTTCATTTGAATATTGAGCTCCTTAACCTCAAAAAACAACCACTTCACTAGAGACATAAAATTTTGCATCCCATCCTTGGTCATCTTACAAAATATATTCATATTCACTTCATCCCAATTAATAGGAGGCTGACCATTTGGCTCAATCTTACCAAGAGCATCAAAGTGATCCAAATTATACTCTTCATCCTCTTCGACAGGGGAGTCCTCGACCTCAACCACTTCCACCTTAATCTTCTCCTTATCAAGAAATTTAGCTAAATCAGCTAACACTTCCAACCATTCCATTTTGACAGCCTTTTCAACTGAAGAAAAACCCTAATAATACTTGATCGGCTCCATCCCCTACACCTCCATAAGCCTAGGATCATTCAATAACTCAACAGAACTAGGATTAACAGCACCAACAGGAACTTTCAAACACAGACCCTCAACTTCAGGTGCCTTGGGACCAGACATAGAGGAAATTTCCCCCTTCCCAAGCAAATGATCCCCAACATAGACATTGTCAATATCAACATTAACATTAACATCACCTTTCCCAAAAGGGCTATCCTTCACACCACCTTCCCCAGGAGCCACCTCCATCTTCCTTTTAGCTGAAGGTGTATCTTTCTTGGAGCCTTTTGATTTCCCTTTCGAAGTCTTTTTCACAGAATTCACCATGGAATCCCTTAGCTCCACATCCATTTCATATCCCTTGCTCCACTCTTCCAATTCATCTTCCCTTTCCTCAAAACCATCGTTGTCCACACACATTTCCTCAAATTTCCTCATCCTCAGAACTCCCAACCCATTCCGCAACTAAGTCTCTAGTGCCATAACCAATGTTTTTAACAACCTTATTACTAGGGGTTTTGAGAGAGACCACAATTAATTTAAGCTTAATGTGAGAAAACAAGAGGTTCATAAGACCCTCATGCAACACCACCTTCTTAGGGTTTTTTCTATGATCTTCTATACTCTTTTCCATGGAAATTAATAGGTAGAAAGGAAAGGAGACCAACACCTTATGCCTAAAATGATTCAAAAGCATGAAATGGTAGCTGTAAACAACATAGAATCTACCTTCAAGCATAAAATAGTGCATTATCGCCAACACGAGGTCCCTCCAAAGCGGCTTCAAAGACTTACGAGCATAGCCACCACTCCCAATTTCTTGGAGCTTCTTCTTCTCATCAAATTTGAAAAAATTTGCAAAGGCCTTCTTAGCAGCTCCCCTATCCCTAAAAAATTTCCTCCTAGATACTGCCAGACCAGTGGCCTCCATTATAAACTCCTCATCAATTTTAAACTCCACACCCTTATAACGCAGTGTCCTCCCATTCCACCCTTTCACAAAGAAATCTGTAGCATCAAGGTCTGGACCTTGAATTCTATGCATGAACTCTATAACCCCACCAAGCTCCAAATGTTCCCAAACAATAGGATTATTTTGAAATTCCTCGCATGAACTCAACTCAATTCTACAGTGGTCTCCACCCATGGCTGCTAGAAAAGTTCAACCCACCGGCACTAGAGAGATAAAGAAAAGTGAAAAAAACCAAACTCTCCCCAAAACACAAATAACACCAACAATATTTGTGGGCTTTTCATTCAAGGTACTTCCCTACCAACACTGTCAGGCCTTCATAATACAGAAACCAAGGAAATAATAATGAATCATACAAGCCAAAGGTTCATCAAGCATATCCCAACTATGTAACATTATGAAGAACCTTTCCCCAAACACATTAGTCTTAAAAACAAGCCATTTGGTCATCAATAGATATACATTTGAGATTAAGAGGAAGAGATTCAAACGAACCCCAATCAACTCTCTCCAGCACACCCACGTTGGCAACACCATCAGCCAACCTATTA
The DNA here is from genome assembly GCA_007258455.2 of Sequoia sempervirens. Lineage (NCBI taxonomy): Eukaryota > Viridiplantae > Streptophyta > Pinopsida > Cupressales > Cupressaceae > Sequoia > Sequoia sempervirens. Next base: position 329,182,163 of record VDFB02271358.1, on the reverse strand, counting down.
GCTTCACGGAAAACATATGAAACTTTAAATTCCTCAAAAGAATTTAAGATAGCTATATAGTCATTGATAAAATGAACAATAGACCATGAGGGGGGGCATTTTTTCAAGAGGAAATTTATAATATCAAGAGAGTCCCCCTCCAACCAAAGTTTAGAAACCCCTTGATTTTTAGTGAAAACGAGGCCATGATAGGCTGCAGTTAATCGATGATTATAAATGTTAGCTCATATTGATATTCATAATATTTGAGTGATTAATTATTGTTGTTCCTCTTATTTATTATTGTTCCAATTAAATATATATGTGCTTACTAATTAAATAAATTGAAACATATTTATTTTTTCTATTACTGTGAAATAGTTAGATTAAATCATGGGAATCAATAACTATTTTTAATATTATTATTTGTGATCATTTTTTACAACTCAAATCTCAATCCTAAAATGTTACTTCAGTAATTTATGAATGTTTACAATCTAGGTGATTATATTACTTAATTCTCAACCATTGTAATTAAGAACAGACCTCATACATTTTCTCAAAATTTATCATTGGTCACTTCAGTATAGAAATGGCTAAAAATCAAACAAATTACCTTCCTAAATATTGCACTAATAGATCATAGGTGGGAGGGGGTGGGGGCCCTAGCTCGGTTGGCTAAATCTTTCCTATTGCAAGAGGTTGGTCAAGAAGTCTAGTCTCATGTACCCCCGTGGTACCAGAGGATGTGTCACGCCAACACTGTCGGTCACGTTAAAAAGTTTACTAGGTGCACTGCAATTTATAGGGGGTCGTGCTACCTAATTCCAACAATCTAAAAAAAAAATCATAGATGGGATAATTTTTTATTGGTAGGTAACTACACATATTGTCTATTGTATCTCAATTGACCCTTAGATCAAATGAAGTAACATAATTAAAGAAGAGGAACATCTACTTAGATATTTTGTGCCCCATCCCACAAGCCTATGATTTATCAAAGATTTAAAAAAATGGATGAAATAATAATGATCCATATCTATCATCCTATATATAAAAATCATTACATTATTTTCAAGGGGGGGCAATTCTATATAGTTAAGATTTTGAGTTTACTGCATAAATATTTTTCTAACTCATTTGATATCAAATACATGGGAACATCTATATTTGTTTCTAATAATAAGATATATTATGCCATATGTAATCTTAAAACCATATCATGAAATTAATTTATGAGTTTTTTTCTTTAGAAGTTCTAACTCATCATTCATATGCATGAAATCTTGTGATCTCTATGATTGTGTCTTGTTTAATTATTATTGATTATTATACCATGATTTGTGAAGCTCTATCTAGGTATGTGAAGAAGCCTCTTCTAGCTTATGGCCTTTTTCTTTGTCATTTATTTTTAGTGATCATCTCCCTTTTATTGCATGAATTATTTGTAGGCTACAAGATATAAGGAGATGGCCCTCCATCTAGAGATTGACTTCCTAGTCATGTCCCACATCAACATGTCTTTGCATTGTTGATAGTCTCATGTGGCACATCTATTTATCAAAACTCATAGAACACAAAAATACTACCAAATTTGTTTGGAATACCTATTGGGATTCAAATTGACAACTAGATAATTAGTTAGAGTAAAAAACTATTATCCCACTTTTGATCAAGCATGGTAGTTCCTTGGCCAATAAAAAAATTATTACCACATAGAGACTCTGATTGGTTAGACTAACTAAAAATAACATGTCCCCTAGAAATTATACTAGGTCTACAACCAAAATCCACATATCTTAGGGAAACCTCTTACATTTGTTCATGGAAGAAGACCACGACTAGTTCCTTAAGTAACATTCTCATAGATAAAACCTTACATGATGACACCACAACTACCACCTAAATTTTTTCTAGCATGGAATTTCATAGGGAATTTGATTAGATCCACCTTATGTATGGGGTTCCATCCTAGAAATATCCTTGTATTCACTCCCATATTCTAATAGGTAAAAATTTACAACTTAAACAAAAAATATTCATGATATAGTGAACCATTGCATAATGAACAACATTGTTGAAGAAAGTATTACCCAAAGAATTTACTTGAGACATAATTCTAAGGAAAGGGTATTGATTGGTACCATTAATTATATCCACACACAATATGATATTTTGGGATCACTTGGATCACACACCAATTGATATATTCAAGGAAAAAAGAGATACAACATCATTATTAGAAAAACTTATAACTATAAAAAGGTACCCAAAAAAATATTGGATGAATACAATAATAGATTTAAAAAGAGTTGGAAAAGGATTCCTCTCAATAAATCCCCTCCATTAGGTATGGATTTTGTCTACTACCTAAAATAAATGGATTCCAAGATAACACTAATTATTTTCTAGAGGAAATATTCCCCTAGATGCATACAAAACCACCATATTTGTAGAAAGTGATTTCATCCAAGTAGAGAAGGTTGGTTCCTATAACTTCAAGTATGTTGTTTCTAAACATACAACTAAGCTATCCATATACTCCCAATACTTAGTATCAATACCATTAGCTACCTAGCTACACTTTACCACCTCCTATGCCCATCCTAGAGAATCATTTTTTTTGAGTGAATTTGTTAAGATAAGAGGATTTTTGAGAAATGTGTCTAATAAAATGGTTACCCTCAAAAGACAACAAGGTTATAAAAAGTTCCTATATTTAAAAATAACCAGCCCCAAGCCCAACAATATAAATTTTAGTGAAACCAAAGAAATATACCCACCCAATATAACTAAGGTTACTAATAAAAAATATTCTTTCAACCCAAAATATTTCCTAGCCCCCGAAAAAATCAAAATATATTCATGGAGCTTCCCCTTTACCAAATACTTTATAATCCTACCAGAGCACTAGCTCTAATGCAAAATAAATACATAAAATAACCTACCTTGTGGTGTTATCCTCACCTAGATTCCCATGGTCCTATCAAATGTCTTTATAATCACCAAATACAAGTTGCTTCCTCTAGTCAAAGTTAGAATATTGACTAGGAGGGGTAAGAGCTAAATACACATTTTGAAAAACACCAATTATTTGGGAACACAATTTGGCTACATTTGAAGAGCCAAAAATTTGTATGCTTAATAAGTCAACACCAACATCAGGTATACTACTAGTCAATATCTCACCAAATCTAAGAAAGGGGAAAGGGGAAATAATAATCAATAGGAAGAATCAACACCTAGTAACCAAAAGGAAGACACGATTCTCTCTTTTTGGGGTGCCAATGGAATCATCCCAAAGGACTAGTCCTACAAGATTTGACAAGGTAAATAAATTGGGAACAATTGAGTAACTTACCAATTCCTCTAAGTAAAATAATACACTCCATCTCTTAATAGAAAGATATAATTAGTTGGGCACCAAATACAAAACAACCTACAAAATCTAATGGCTCATTCAACATTATGGATCAAATGAAAATATTTATTGTCAATGTACCTCTATGGGAAGTACTTTCTATAGACACCTAAAATATCTAGTTTTTTCTTCTAATTCATCATTTCCTATCATCATCACTCATCACCCCTTTCATTACTATTAATTAAATAATTTTCAATTATTTGATTAAGCTAACACTTTCCCTCCAATAATTAAATAATTTTTAATTATTTAATTATTTTATCAGTTTCCCTTCATCACCTTTAATTAATTAATTGATCATTTTCTCTCATCCACTTTAATTAAATATTTTTTAATTATTTCATTAAATCTTGAATTATCCTCTTATCCACATAATTAAATGATTTATTATTATCTAATTAATTCACCATGCATTCATCTCATCTCTCATAATTAAATATTTAATTACTAATTATTTCTTCAAAATTAAATAAATTGTTTAATTTATTTAGTTTGCACATTCCTCTAAAAATAATAGCAAATCCTATCTTTATTCTTCCAAATCTAAATTTAGTGAGTTGACTGAACTTCAATCCTAGTTCACTCTCACTCACTCCACTTCATCTCTCCATGTAGCCTCATGCATGATCATCCAGATATCTCATCAATCCTCATCTGTCAATCTCACCTCACATCTCACATTGTTGATTCAATATTCTGAGAACCTATAAATCATCCATACTTTGATCATTCAATCTCTCTTCGAATCAACAGCTAAACTATACTCGATTTTCATCATGCTTTTTCTCAACAAGGTTATGCTAAGATTTATCAAAAATCCACATATCAAACTAAAAAGCACAATTCTTAACTTTACAATGGAGTAAGGCTAGGACCTTTCAATGGAGGTAAAGTTGATTGGATTAGGTTTGATTTATGTCCTTATTTGATTTATTTCATTTGGTTATTGCATATGCTTCATTGGTAGTAGGTCTATTTGATTATTGAATTGGATTTTTTATTTGATTCCCATTTTCTTTGAATTCATTGATCATTCGATTTATTCCTATTCACACTTTCTATTGTGGAGGAAATAAAGACATTAGAAAAAGTAGACTTTAAAAAATAAATGTAGGAATCAAACCAAAAAGCATCTATATACACCTCCAAAATATCTCACTATTCTTCAAATAGTGGGGGATTTTTGGGAAAGATCTATTGTACACCTTACATAATGCTTATAAAGTAAAATTAATATTTATTTATGGTGCATTTAAGGAATCTAGGGGTATGTTGTTGGGGTCATTTGCATGTTGTACATAACATTTTGGGTTGAAAATTATGAAAATATTTAATATTAGGGAAACCTAGTAGAAAAAGGGAAAACATGGTGTATAGGAGAAAATTTGCACCCCTTACACAAATTCCCCTTTTACACATCCTCACCTTAGAAAATAAAATTCGAAGGAGAAATTCCACATCAACAGGTTGCCTTCCTTCCACTTGGCATCTATCCTTTGTGTTGGCGAGAGAATATTTGTCAGGGATGCGCGTGCAACACACAAACATCCACACAACAGCTTACGTCCCTGACGGATTCCTACATTTGAAGTTGGCAGAGGCATTATAGTTTCGATTGGAGTCTATTTGTAACATCCCTCTTCGACCAATCAACCCAAAAAATGGTAGATTCTTCTTTCTTCTCCTTCAAATTTGTCCATTCTTCATTCAGCTCATCTCTTTTTGCATTCTCAGGCACCTCAAATTCATTCTTCACTTCCAACAGCACTTTAGCACTCCATTACAACAGCAACATCACTCCATCAACTCTACAAAGCAAGTGTGAAGCAAGCCACTGTAGCGTGGGCTTGAGGTTTTGTGAGACCTCCTTTCATCGCGATCAAGGTTGTGGTGATTGTTCAAGCCTTCTTTCTCCTCCATTGGCTAGTGAACTATTGGTGGAGGTGGTAACGTTTGTCTCCTCTATGATTTGGTTGAGTAGCTCTTTACTGTTTTGTAGTGTTATTTGTAATCTTTACTTTATTTACTTCTTTATCACATATTTCTCTCTCATTGCTATCTAGTTGTCCATGGAGGTGGAAACACCAAAATAGGGGTCTGACTGAGGCAGGCCCCTATACAGCCCCAACAATTTTCCCCTCTTTCTTGTGTGCAAGAGAATGTACTTTTGGATCTAGTTGGTGAGCTGATGCCTTGGTGAGATTAGATCTTCATCATCTTAGCTCTTATCTACTTACTTTATCATCCCCATTTGTACTTTTCATATGCTATAGTTCTATTTTTTTCATTTAGAAACAACTAGCTAGGCCATCAACTTATTTTTTGGTTGTTCGTAGTGTATTCTCTATCCTCTGACCATACGGATGCCAGCGTGTCATGCTGACGTCCCAAAACTGTGTTGTCATCCTCAAACAGAGAGTTGCCTGAGGCACAGTAACGACTCCAAAAACTAGCTCTCCTAACCTAAACTAAAGTTCAAATCTGGAGAGTGATTGAGGCACATTATAGTCCTCATCATTTTTTATCACTATTCCCATAACATCCCTTTAGAGTGAGGTAAGTTAGGGCAGCCTTCCGCTCTCAGCTCTCCATGACCTAAGGCCTTGAAGTGGTTGGTTCCCCTCTCTTACATTTTTGGTGAACCCAACGTGAACCATTTTGGTTCCATTTTATGATACTAAAAGTTCCTTGCCTCATATTCTTGGAGTGTTCTGGGTGTGAGTCTTGTGAGGCCTTCACCTTACAACCCAACTTGTGACCCCTAGTAGGTATAGTTGGAAGGTTCTAAAAGTGTTGTGCAACAAAACCTTAATTGGATCATTGTCCTATCTTGCAACCGTTAGGGAGCTTTGTGAGAGTGTCATTTAGTGCATGTGATGGCCTCTTTCCTACATCAACCTATCCCCTCTGTGCAACCTATGAGTAGTGGTACTGGTATAACCTTCACCTCACAGGATCTTTCGATGGGATTTAATAGAGAACCATCTCCTCTCTACATCACTGCGCGAATCAACAGAAACACTGTAGTAGGTGTTCTCGTTGATCCAACATATCAAGTAAATATCATAACTGAGGAGATCATGCTAATCAAATTTCTGCATAAAAATGGGTATGATGCACCTATGAGCACCATCTGTATGCACAATGGACTTTCCATACCTCCTCTAGGTAGTATTGTCTTGTCATTTTTGGTTGGACCTAAATCCGTGAGTATTTTATTCAATATAATCTCGAGGTCTAAACTCTTCAGAGTGAAGTTGGGTATCCTTTGGTTAGTAGTTATGAATGTAGTTCCCTCAGTTGTGCATAAATGTTTGAAATTCATTCATGAGGGTTCTATACATGTGATTCATGACAATGGCTATAAACCACCAGCTGAGCATGGTAGTTACTCATATTACTCTTGGCTTGCACTCGTTGGTTGTCTTCCACCTAGAAAGGACCTCTTGTACCAGACTTATCAAAATTACAAGAGAGGGCACTTAACGCTGAGAGTGAGATACCCTCCATCACCTTATGTTGTTTCACATAGGGCATGCTTTAAAGATGATAGTGATGCTGCCAAGGCACGTAGAAGGGAAGAAGAGAAGTAGTCCTGAGATCCTCCTTCTTCCTCTAGCCGTATTGTGGTGCCATTAAATTCTATTCCGTGTTTTTGAGAGAATACTATGGTTCCTGCTTAGTATAAGCCTAAGCATCTCACGTTTGGGCTTCCTATTTTGTCCATAGAGCCTAGGCCCGTTCGGTATGGTAGGAAGAAAATCCCCCATGGGAGTCCTCTATGTCCCGGCCTCCGCGGCCTCCCACTGCTTCTTCTCCCAAAGTAGTAAACGGGAAGAGGCTCATTGTCGAGGCACTAGAGTTGACTCCCTCCATTGTTTCTCAACCCGCTCCTCCTGCTCCTATTTAGGAGCTTGTCCCTCCACTATAAATAGTTGAAGTGGACACTCCCATGGCTGAGCAGGAGCCTTATATTCCCTCGTAGCCTTCGGTCTCTAGCTTCAAGAGCCGCATAAATCACCTTGTGCATGAGCTCAAGTATCAGCAGAAGGCTCTCACAGATGAGCAAACCACCTTGGGAAAGAAGGAAGAAGAGATGACCACCCCTGCTTCAGGACCTCCTAATGCATCCTCTTCTCTCCTCCCCTTTGTTTCCATTCAACCAAGCTCCATCTTTCTTTCGACTTCCGCAGTGAGTACAAATGCGCCTGACCCTAAAAAGGTGTAGGTGTTCATTGCTCCTTTGATGGAGCTTCCCTTGTTAATGTACCTTCCGAACATCCCTCCTTTCTCAAAACTTGTAGATATGGTAAACACTTCGGTAGTATCTATTGTGGTTTTCTCCTCCTCCTCATCCTCTGCACCTCTTTTCTTGTCTATGGGGAGCTCACATCCCTTGATGAAGCAGAAGATGGAGGATGGCCCTTCCAATAGTGGAGGGCATAAGAGGAGCCCACCTTCTCTGAAGGGTGGTCCTGCGCTGACTTGTTTCATCCTAGTAATGGAACTAGCCCTAGCTTCCCCTGAGTTTCTCACCACTCCCAAGTCACTCGATGAGCTTAGAGGTGAACCTTAGGAACAACCCTCTCTATCTATTGAGGTATGACATGGTACTCCAACAAAGTGCATGTTTAACTCTCTAGATGAAGTTCTAGCCTTATCAGTGATTTTCGCAAAATCGTTGACCATAACTCCACAAAGAGCTTAGTGGAGGAGACCTTACGGGGCCTTCTTCCTTAGCCCTTATTGCGGGAGGGTTAGAAGCTCCCCCCCTTAATATTCCACCACTACAGGCTCATCCTTCTTCCCATTATGATGATCTAGAGTGGGAAGCAGACGACCTCTTGGTTGATGAGTGTTAAGGGGAGACCTCTTCTTTATCTTTAGATTAGAAGTGTGTGTTGTAATTTTTTCCCCCGTACTCGTGCTATGTGTTCCTAGATGACCCTTGTCACCCTTGTTGGTGCTTGGATACAGGTATGATTTTTGTGTCGTAAACCTTCTTCTATTTGTATCATCATTCTTCCATGTTTGTGCTTGATTTTTAGTAAATTGGGGATGATGCAAAGTGTTGGGGGAATTTAGGATTCCCTCCCATGTTGACCCAATTTTTTATTTTTTATTTGTTTTCTTGTGCATTCTTCACATGGTCTAATATAGTAGGGGGTTATTGAAAGCTCATGATATATATATATAAGCAATTCTAACCCTGAAATATCATATCACCCATGTGCCCTATGTTTCTGTTTATTTCTCCTTTGATTTTTCTTATCTTTCTCTCTTCTTTGCTTGAGTTGTCCCTTTCATGTGTGACAACACCATTACTTTGATTTTCAAAAAATGTATTCATTTCCAACGAATCTTTTCTTGATAATCTTTGCAACTTTTTCAAGAATCGCATTCTCGACTTGAAACCCAAACAGAATGTGTTTCCTTCAACATGGGTTCACAAAGAAAGAACTTGAGAATTTTCCTTTGAGGAGGAACCAGGTTTGACCTTCCCCTCATAAGGGGACACCTTCTTCCTTTCAAATTTCTTAATGAAGTGAACATCTTTCAAAAGGATTCCTTGGTGTTGAATCGATTTGAGAAAATATGTCTCTTCTACACTTTCAGACAACGCGTCCCTTAAGTGGACCCCCTTTCTTCACGTCGGATTCCCAAGGGACCCCTTTGAAATGTTTCCAACTTGTTGATGGTCTATGTGACTATCCACTTACTTTCCTATGTGGCCGCTTTCCGACATGTTCTATTTGTGGGTAAACATGTCGCTTTGTAGGTGTGCTTGTAAAGCCGCTTTCTAACTTTGCGGAGTCTCCTTCATCCAGGTTTCCTCCATGGGAGAGATCTTGGGGGATGCCTCCTTGCAGGTCTACGGGACTGTAAGGTGCATACACCTCTAAGCTTCCTCCATGTGAGAGATCCTGGGGGTCGCTCCCTTGCAGGTCTATGGGTCTGTAAGTCACTTTTCTCTATGGGTTTCCTTCATGTGAGAGATCTTGGGGGATACCTTCTTGCAGGTTTACGAGCCTGTAAGGTGCTTTCATCTAGGTTTCCTCCATGTGATAGATCTTGGGGGATGCCTCCTTGCAGGACTGCGACCTTGTAAAATGCTTTTTTCTACAAGTTTCCTTCATGTGAGAGATCTTGGGGGATACCTTCTTGTAGGTTTGTAGACCTATAAGTTGCATACTTCACGGGGATTCCTTAATGTGAGAGTGTTTGGGGGTTGCCTCCTTGTAGGTCTATGGGCCTATGAGATGCTTTAATTCTACAACTTCATAGTTTTGTGGGGCTATGGAGTCCTTTTCCTACCCTATACTTTTGAGCTCGCTAGATTGCGGTATGCTTCCTCGACAGTTCAGGTATAAATTTCTAACCCTATTACCTCTTCAATCTACTTTACCAAATCACTCATAAGTATTCATGCTCGCTAAAGTGGGGGAAAAATGTATAGGAGTGAATTTGCACCCCTTACACAAATTCCCCTTTTATACATCCTCACCTTAGAAAACCAAATCCGAAGGTGAAATTCCACATTAGCAAGCTGCCTTCCTTCCACTTGGCATCTTTCCTTTGTGTCAGTGAGACAATATTTGTTTGGGATGCACGCGTAGTTTGTAGACCTTCGTGTGGCATGCTTACATCCTTGACAGATTCCTACCTCTGAAGTTGGAAGAGGCATTACACTTTCAATTGGATTTGGTTTGTAATGTCCCTCTTCGACCAACCAACCCCGAAAATGGTAGATTCTTCCTTCTTCTCCTTCAAATACGCCCATTCTTCATTCAACTCATCTCTTTTTGCATTCTCAAGACCCTCAACTTTATTCTTCACTCCTAATAGCACTTTAGCACTCCATTATAACAACACTCCATCAACTCCACAAAGCAAGCCATTGCAGTGTGGGATTGAGTTTTTGTGAGACCTCCCTTCATCCTGATTGAGGCTGTGGTGATTGTTCAAGCCTTCTTTCTCCTCCATTGGCTAGTGAGCTCTTGGTGGAGGCGGTAATGTTTCACTCCTCTCCTTTATGATTTGCTTGAGTAGCTCTTTATTATTTTGTAGTGTTATTTGAAATCTCTACGTTCTTTACTTCTTTATTGCATATTTCTCTTTCATTGCTATCTGGCTGTCTATGGAGGTGGAAACACCAAAATAGGGGTTTGACTGAGGTAGGCCCCTATACATCCCCAAAAAATTTCCCCTCTTTCTTGTGTGTAGGAGAACGTACTTTTGGACCTAGCTGGAAAATTGGCACCTTAGTGAGATTATCTTTGTCATCTTAGCTCTTATCTATTTACTTTACCATCTCTTTTTGTACTTTTCATATGCTATAGTTCTTTTTTATTTATTTAGAAACAACTAGCTAGGCCATCAACTTGTTTTCTAATAGTTCATACTGTATTCTTTGTCCTCTGGCAATATGGACGCCAACACGCCTAAGTGCAGCAGAACTATGTTGTCGTTGTTAGACAAAGAGTTGTTTGAGGCATAGTACTAACTCCAAAAACCATCTCGCCTAGCCCAAACTAAAGTTTGGATCTGGAGAGTGATGAGTCACATTATAGTCCTCATCATTCTTGATCCATATTCCCAAAACATCCCTTTAGAGTGAGGTAAGTTAGGACAACTTTCTACTCTCAGCTCTCTATGACCTGGGGTCTTGAGGTGGTTGGTCCCCCTCTTACACATAGTACCAAGTAAATGAGGGGGATATGGTTTTGTAAGATCATGGTTTAGAGGAACATATTTTTTGTATATCACTTGGTAGTTTTGTGCAAGTTTATTTCTATAAAAGCAAGCACATGAACAGATGTTGAGGTTGGCTACCATAATATTTGTCTTGTTGTCTAAGGTTGATTGAGAATCTCTTGTAATTTTTATATGCGAGGAGAGGAGGAATGGATTGGTATGTGTAGTTACATGATTCCTATTAGCTTTTTCAGATGAACTGCAACTAGGGGGCATGCTAGATCCATATAAAGCATGACTATATTTGGGGTTAATATTTTTTTTCATTTCATTTCTTAGAAGGAAAATGTTGACTTTATAGTCTATATAAAATGTGTATGACTATACCAATCCATATGTTACATTTCCATCTCTAATTTATTTTGTACAATCATAGTGAGATTATAATTAGTGGAATATTCTTTACATATTGTAGACACGGAAAAAGTAACCCTTCTACTTTTTTATGTTCAGGCCCTCCTAGTATACTTTGACTTGATTTTTCCTAGATTTAATGTTATAATGTGGCCAACACGTTCACATTAGGTCTTGGACCCTTGTGAATAATTAAGACTTCTAGGTTGTCTTGTAAAGGTGTTGTGAAGTGTTGTAACCCACTTTCACACTTTTCCAGGACCCTTTCATCATAATTCATCTAATTAACTCCTTTTTATCACTTAGCAAGTCTTATTTCAAAGTGTTGTAAAATGTTGTAACCCACTTTCACACATTTCTATACTTTTCATCACTAATTCAACCCTTTCCCATGTATAAATGACCCCTTAATACACTTTCTGACCCCCCCTTAAGTGTGTTTTTGAGGATATTCCAGTTGGAAAACATTTAATGCCCGTAATTCCTGACACCCACTTAATTTTCTTAAGTGGGACTAAGACACCAATAGGGGCGACTTAGTCCTTTTTGGCACAAAACTCAAAATTATTTCAATTTTCTAGCGGGATTTTGTCTTGCAACCCTTAAGGTCAACCTGTGATGTGTTATTTTTGAGAAATTTAGTAAAATCATGTATAAATTAGGGATTTTCTCCTCATTTTTCATCTCCCATATCCTACAATCTTGCACTCATTAAGCATTCAATCTTACAAGCATTCAAGCATCTCTAAGCATAATCAAGTCATCCATTGAAGTACTTCATTGCATACCTTCATATTTCTACATCAAGGGTTTGACTTTGTATGTAGATTTGTCAAAGAAATAGGTGCTAAAAATTGGTCAAGAAGTATTCAAAGTCAATCAAGTCAACATAACCCTAATTCAAGCTTGGACACACTTTTTACCCCATTTTTTGCAGAATCAAGTGTGGACACCTATCAAAAAAGCAAGTGTAAACCTAAAGCTACAGGATCCTATCTCAAGATTCCCAAAATCTGCAAGTGGACTAAGTCACCACTAGTGGAGAATTAGTTCCACTTCCAAGCCAAAAAAATGGTTTCTACATTGTTGGATACCAATTTGGCAGATTCCTGTTCTGACAAGTTTTCCCAAAACTGAGACTAAGTCGCCTAGCCTGGCGTAAGTGTCCCAGTCTACATTTTTAGTCAATTTTTTAGGATTCTAGAATCTCTTCACATTAGGTTTCAAATTCTAGGTGCATCTCTCCAATCCTGTTCAGTTATTTCATCATTTACTTGCATTTTTAGGCATTTTTTCATATCGCAGTGTGTTTTCCAACACTTTGCATTTCTTTTCTTTTGTATCATTAAATCATTTTATTTTTCAGATCACTACATTATTACATCATAATTAGACATATTAAAACTCATTCACATTAACTTTGAGTGTTGAAATTTGCATTTTAGACCCCATTCCTTTCTCCTTTTAGGTGAAAAACCCTAGAAAGAGCTAAAGCAGTGTGGGCAATCCAAAATCATTGTCCACATTTTGGTGAACTTGACTTTTGAACATCTTTGCTTTTGATTTCAATTACATCCTAGGATTCATTTGCATTGCATTAGATATTTCATCAAGATTAAATTACATCCTAGGGTTTTCAAGATTGCATTAGTTAAAAGCTCAAATAGCTTGCATTTTTGCATTGAAAATCTCAAAAAATATGCATTTTCATATTGTAGTTGCATATGTGGATCTGAAAGACATAAAATTGCATTTAAATTTTTTGAAAAAATTGAAAAAAAAAATCACTAGGACTAAATCGCCTAAATCGCCACACTGGGCAACTTAGTCCATTTACATATTTTACACTGTAATTTCTAGCATTTTCTGGGTATTTCCTGCATTGTTGTTTTCTATTACTAAATTATGTCATACTTTCTAGATTTTTTGTTTTATTATCTTTCTCACACATTAGTTTACTTTCACTTATTGTCCTCATGGATTTTTTCTTTAATAAGTTTTGGAATTCATTGAAATCCTTAGTGGACATGTCAAATTATGCCTTTGGTTGTGATCCTAACGATCTTGAGCTTCCTCATGCTCCTTCAACTCCTAATGAATGTCCACCTCATGTTGTTGACATCATTATATAAGATGATGATATCATGAACAAGTTCTTAAATGAATGTCTTGATAACCTTGAAGCCAATGATCTTTTTACCCATCCATGAAACATTTCAACCTTCCTACTGTTGCACCCCCTAATACATTTGGTTATCTACATCCTGAAATGAATATGACAGACCTAAGTTCCCTCCAAAAGGTGGACCTAGTTCCTCTAAACAACCAACTCCTCAACAATTTTATGATCAACAAATTACAAACACACCAATCAACCTTGAAAAAACATATGGAAAAGGCTTTACTATCATAAGCAAACAAGGTTGTGACACAACAACTGAGCATAACATTCACCAAATTTTAGAACAAAGACCAATAGATGAAAACACAATAGGGCTAGGATATCAAGATCCTCCTCATAATTCCAAGCCTCCTTTTGAATATTGGAGACTTCGAGATGACAACACAATGATCTTTAATTTCCCTCCCGACTTGAATGTCCTCCTTCCACATGAACAACCGTTACATGATTCCAATGACAAGGATACTAGGATCCCCATGGGTCCTCTTACTCCTTTAATCCATGAAAGAGGTGAATCTAGTAAACGCAAATGACTGTACAAATTGAAAAAACTAAAGTTTCCTCTCCATCCACCACTTGAATGTGAAAGGAGACTCTAAATGATTTTAAACAGAGGCCTTATACTCTTACCACCTTTGAATAGGTTAGTCATCCATCCTAAAGATTCTAACATACAATATTGCAAATACCATTGTGTTCTTGGACATCGCACTGATGAATGTTGGACATTGAAGGACATACTGAACAAGTATCACTTCACTAATACCGACTGTTATCCTATCATCCCATAATTCCCTAAACCAAATCCCCTCATCATGCCATAGTTGTAGATTTTTTTATTCTCACTATTGCATGATCCTTCCCATCACCTATCTTGGCTCGTTCTTTCCTTACACTAAGAGGGGACAAGGAGTTGATTATCCTTTTCCTAGTAATGCATTTTTCCTTGTCTCTTAACTGTGTTATTTTCCTTCCACTTATACTACTTGAGATTCAAAAGATAATAACTCAGTTGATACCAGTTGACTTGCATTTGCATTGTAACCTTTTACATTTTTGTGTGTGTGTATTGTGTGCCCCCATGTAATGTGTGTTTGATGTTCTCCTTCTCTTTGTGCACTTCCTCTATTTGTACTTCCATTCTTCTATATGTCGTACATTTTCCTTTATTTTTTTCCTTTTGTTTTGTGTTTTCCTTTAGGGGATGATGCAAAGCGTTGAGATGCCCTATGTCTCTTCCATGTTGAACCAAAAGGTCCTTTTACTTTTTTTTTCGCCTTTGTTTTTTGTTTTCCTTTAGGGGATGACACAAAGCATTGAGACACCCTATGTCTCTTCCATGTTGACCCAAAAGTTCCTTTTCTTTTTTGCTTTTGTGGATGATGCAAGGCATTGAGACCAAAATGCCTCCTTCATGTTGACCCAAAAGCTTTTCCTTTGCTTTTTCCTTTTCATTTTCTTTTCACTTATGTTTTCCTTTTGGGGACTATGTAAAATGTTGAGACCATAATGTCTCTTCCATGTTGACCCAAAACGGACTTTATCTTTTTTTTGTTTTCGCTCTCTTTATATCATTCTTCCAGTTCTATGTATTTGGGGAATGATGACAGTTATGAGCTTTTTATCGAAACATTATAGTAAAAAAACATATTGACCCCAAATCCATAGATTCCTTATGTGTAAATGGTGTGTTCCTTTTTGGCGGCAACCCCTCTTTCTTTTATTTCTCTTTCCTTTGCATGATGTAGCCTTACTCAAAAATGTATGACTTGGCATAGGGGCTTTCCAAGTTGGTTCTCATGTCTTGTTTTATTTTTGCATTTTTCATTTTCTACTTTAAAATAATTTCCCACAAAACAATGTGTAGCAATTCCTTTAAAGTGGGGGCATACATTGGCATTATTCATTTGCATTTTTCTTTTTTGGTTCTTAGTGCAGCCTTGTTACTTTATATGATGCATTTGTCACTTTGTGGATGACATTGGGTGTGATGTCCTTCATAAGCATGATCTATCTTAGCATATTGCATTCCTCTTGGTGGCTTGATGTGACACATTGCATCCCCTAAGTTGTGAATATTCTATTCTTTGATCGGTCCTCTCTTTGAGACATTAGACACAATGTTCCCTAAGTTATAGACCTTGCATGAACTTAACAAGGCTCATTTGAACATTTTATTTGCATTCTTCATTTTGTATTTACCTTGCCACCTTGCATAACATAGCTTGCATGCCTGTGGTACCATTGCATTTGTTCATGAGTTCTGAGCATATGAAGCTTTGATTGTCTCATGAAGCATGAACTAACATTGTCTTTGTGGTGCCTTATTAAAGTTATCAGGAGGTATAAATTTAGTATGGTTGAGCAGGAAAGCCCATTCTGTGGCACAAATTTTTCCCATATCCACCTACTTGTGTGACTACATACCAACCAAGTGTATGTTTCTCACCTTTTGGGCCTTCTCACCCCACAGAAAACCATAAATTTTGTGGCCCCAGAGTGAGTATACTTGGGCTTTCTCACCCGGTGGACAACCATAAGTTATGTCACCCCAGAGTGAGTACACAGTTTTCTTTTTCCAAACAAACAACCTAGATCTAATCCACAACAAGCTAGATAGATGATCAAAGCTTTCATTCATCCTTTCATCATCATCATGTGTGTTCCTTTGCGTTCATGTTTGTTTTACCATGGGATCGTGATCTTGGGGGCTTGATCATCCCTCTTGATTATTGTTATCTCATCTCATCAAGCATTAGTGCATTCATACTCCTCTTGGTTACATGATTAGCTACTTCGGTAGAGTTTGAAGCAAGTTCATCCTCTCACTAAAGTGGAGGCTAACTATGGACACAAAAAAAGTAACCCTTCTTCTTTTTTATGTTCAGGCCCTCCTAGTGGACTTTGACTTGATTTTGCCTAGATTTAATGTCATAATGTGGCCAACACGTTCACATTAGGTCTTGGACCCTTGTGAATCATTAAGACTTCTAGGTTGTCATGTAAAGGTGAATTGTGAAGTGTTGTAACCCACCTTCACACTTTTCTAGGATCCTTTCATCATAATTCACCTAAATAACTCCTTTTTATGACTTACCAAGTCTTATTTCAAAGTCTTGTAAAATTTTGTAACCCACTTTCACACTTTTCTAGACTTGTCATCACTAATTCAACCTTTTCCCATGTATAAATGACCCCTTAATACACTTTTTGACCCCCCTTAAGTGTATTTTTTAGGATATTCTCATCGGAAAACATTTAATGCCCCTTAAATCCTGACACCCACTTAATTTTCTTAAGTGGGACTAAGTCACCAATAGGGGCGACTTTGTCCTTTTTGGCACAAAAATCAAAAATTATTTCAATTTTTTAGCAAGATTCTGTCCTCTAACCCTTGAGGTCAGCCTGTGATGTGTTATTTTTGGGAAATTTAGTAAAATCATGTATAAATAAGGGATTTTCTCCTCATTTTTCATCTCCCATCTCCTACAATCTTGCACTCATTAATCATTCAAATAATCAAGTCATCCATTGGAGCACTTCATTACATATCTTTAGATTTCTACATCAAGGGTTTGACTTTGTATGTGAGTATGTGCAAGATCATGATGGGCCAAAAAGTGGCAATATAATGGGTATGTGGCTGACGACTTTTTTCTTACCCAAAATTGATGAAATGAAAAGGGTTTTTAAAGGATATTCTCAGCTTTCCACCAATATAAATTAGGCTTTACTTTGATTTTAACAAGTAATTATTATTCATTTTCTATTCAAATTACGACTAAAGTCCTGATTGATAGACTAATTGAAAAATATCCATAGCTTTCAAATGGTATCACATTTTTTCAATCCAAAACATGTGTCGCATTCTATGCTTTACATACTATAGGATTAAAAAAATAAAAATTGAATTTCATGAAGTTTTGACCAAGTTAAGGTGGTCAGACATACAAGTTTTTATATTTTTTAATAGTTGTAATAAAAAATTCATAATTAATTATTTACTTGGAAAAAAATTACAAAATAATATGCATCACATCGGGACATGAGTCCTCTACTTATATCTAAAATATTATTAAAAAATATTATCATTTTATTATGGTTAGGGTGGTCAGACAGACACCTACTTCTTATTTTTTCCCTAAAATTTAAGTACTACTTGCATTGAAGTTTCAAATTTTCACCAAATAGATTTATTTTTCTTTAAAAAACCTAGTAGTTTAGAAACTAAATTCAATTTTCTACAGATTCTATTTTACATATTTTTGAAATAATATAGATAACTTATTCAAATTTTTACGTCAAGTTGCCTAACTCTGATTTTTATTATTTTTTTGCCAATTAAGGGCCTATTTTTTCCATGATGATCCTACACATACCCATGTAGATTTTTCAAAGAAATAGGTGTTGAAAAGTGGTAAAAATTTCTTCAAAGTCAATCAAGTCAACATAACCCTAATTCAAGTTTGGAGACACTTTTTACCCCTTTTTTTGCAGAATCAAGTGCGGACATCTGTCAGAAAAACAAGTGCAGACTTGAAGCTACAGGATCCTGTCCCAAGATTCATGAAATCTACAAGTGGACTAAGTCACCAGTATTGGTAGATTAGTCCCAATTCCAGGCCTGAAAATTCGTTTATACATTTTTGGATACCCATTCGGCAAATTCCTGTTCCGACAAGTTTTCCTGAAACTGGGACTAAGTCGCCCAACTTGGCATAAGTGTCCCAGTCAACATTTTCAGTCAATTTTTTAGGATTCTAGAATCTCTCCACATTGGGTTTTATATTCCAGGTGCACCTCTCCAATCTTGTTAAGTTATTTCATCATTTACTTGCATTTTTAGGCCTTTTTGCATATCACAATGTGTTTTCAAGCACTTTGCATTTCTTAGGTTTTGCATCATTAAATCATTTTCTTTTCAGATTAGTGCATTATTACATCATAATTAGACATATTAAAACTCATTCACATTAAATTTGAGTGTTGACATCTGCATTTTGGACCCCAAATGTCCTTTCTCCTTTTAGGTGAAAAACCCTAGGAGCTAAAGTAATGTGGGCAATCCAAAATCATTGTCCACACATATGATTTCATAAATAGGTATGGCCATGTTAGAAGGTACAAACATGATATATTTTTAAATAAAAAAGGGGTTGTGTAGAGATTAGGGAGCTAGCTTGGTGTTATATGGAAGTTTGTTAGCTAGTGTAGAGCCTTTGATCATAGGGGCTAGCTCTCAATTGTGGCCAAAAATAGGGGTTGAGTCCCTAGTATGTGGACTCCACTTTTTTGTTAGAGTCACTCAAGGATTCAAGCTCCCAGGATCACTTGCAAAACCAAAAATAACCTTCTACAAGAGAAAAGAAACAGTATAAATTTGCCAATAATGGATGTAAAATAATATTAGATCAAATGTGATTGATATGAAATTATGCAATGGATTGCAATGGAATGGAATAAAAATGAGAACTCCTTGGTAAGTGTCTTAATCCCATGGAATGAGACAACTATCTCAACAATATTAAATGATCTAGGAATCAAGTATTAAATGCCATAAGATAAGATAATATTTAGATGAAAACTAAGACTTCTAGAAATATTCTTACCTGACTTAAGCAAACTTAACATGTGAATAGGACTACTAGTGGACTAGCTAGGTAAAACACCTAATTCACACCAACACCCCCCCTTAAGTGCAACTTAGGGAGGAACAAACCAATGCAAATGATGTAAAGGATATCTAGCTAAGGATCATAGAAAATGATGCAAATAGATAGTATATCTAGCTAAGGATTGAATAGAAAATGGAAAACATTAACATAGTTGCATACTATTATGCACCCAAGAATTCCAAATTGTATAATAAAATTGATCTAGACTTTGAAGACCCTTACTCATTCGTAAAGAGGTGTACATTGCAACCTATAGTAAGCTCAAGGAGATTCTATAGTAGGAGACTTCAATGCATGGACAATAGATAAAAAAGCTAACATTCTAGGAAGTAATGAAATTCTAAATGTAAATCCTATTTGGATGGAAGAAGAATAAATTAATCAATAGGCGAAAGCTTTAGAAGATACATAGGGGACATCATGCACTTTAGAGAATATTTTTTATCTTTGTACAATACAAAACTTGATCATATATAATGGTAAAATGGGGGAAAAGGGACAATATATGTGCAAACCTTATAATAGATAGAGTGCAACCAATTATATTATATGCTCGCAACAATGTATATCTACAATAGAAGACCTAGAAGTAGAAGATTCTCACATGGAGCTTAAGTCAAGCCACAACTCAATTTCTATCAAGTTTTAATAACAAGGAGACAAACAAACTAACAAGCACAATTGGATCACCCATTTAGTAAACCTCCTTTCAAAGGAAACATCCTCTAAATAGAAGAAAATCAACAAGCCTAAAGAGGAAAGAAAGGGATCCCTTCATATTCATATAGTTTCTGCTAAGAGTGAGAAGTTAATGTAGATCATTCAAGAAGCATTAGTTCCATGCAAGATAGCTAAACGTAAGAAGAAGAAAATAAATACTTCTCGAAAAGCCCATGGTATGATGAAGAATGCATAACAATGTGACGATTGCTAAATAAATCAACAAAAGAACAAAGAAAAACTAAAAAATTATTTAAGAAAACTTCAATCAAAGAGATTTTGAATGGACCCACAAAGAAAAAATGTAGATAGAATACAAAAGAGCTAATTTACTTTCTAAAAAATTAACCAAAGAAATTTTGAATGGACCCACAAGGAAAATATGTAGATAGAGAACAACGTAATGATAAGTCAATGATTGGAATATGGAAAATAGTTGCATGCAAATATTTCAAAGTAGACACTTGGGGTGAACCTCTACTTCAACTTGAGTAACTTCTTGTATGTTCTCTTCTTACACATATTTGAATTGAAGGCCTACTAATCTCACAATTTCAGGAGCCGACATGCCTGATTAAGACTCTTTCAAACGTTACATTAATTGCATTTTTTCAAATTCAACCATGACTGGCATGCATATGAACGCATTGAGAGTTGCAAACACGTGTGAAACATGACTTTGAACAATTTTCTGTTTTTTCCTTCCAAACTCCCATTTTATCATCCCTCTGTGTGTTGTGTTTCGTCATCTTGATTCGCTAAATAATGGCGTCACTGAGGAGGTCAAACATATCGTTCAGGAGGCAGGGATCCTCCGGAATCGTATGTGGCGAGGGTTCAATTCCCCACAAGAAAGATGCAGCAAATTCTACCTTCTCTACCCGCAATTCAAAATACTCTACAGCTCCTACGGAGAAACAGAGATTGTCTAGAGAGCTTTTTCAAAGCAGGAGCACTGGTTCGGTAGAAACCCCCATGGATTATTTTCATGCTCGAAAATCCCAAGAGAGAGATTCGACTTCTGCTTCTCACAAATCTCGCTTTCGATTTGGCAGATGGGTCAAGCAAGTTTTGTCCAAACCCAATTAAAGGGAAATTTATTAGGTAGCTTCCATTGAATTTATGTAAGTAAATCTATTTGCAGCCACCGCCATGAAATAGGTTTATGTAAGTAAATCCATTTGCAGTCACCGCCATGAAATATGATTATATAAGTTAATCCATTTGCAGTCAGCCCCATGAAATATGCTTATGTAACATTAAGAGATTCAAGGGGCATCACTATAGGGTTTTGTATAGATTGCAGAAGAGGATTTTGGTGCAGACTGGACTCTCACGCATCTTGATAGCAATATATACTTTTTATGTATTATTATTCTTGATGGCCTCTGTATGATGTCCTGTAGAATTCTAGTAATTGTGTTTTTATGTTCAAACAAATTAATTATGTGTTCCTGTTCTTTTATTTATTTTTCTTGGGGATTGAATATCAAATTATTTTATTGATTAATTGTTTTTGAATTAAATTTTTTGTGTTTTTTTGGAGAATTTTATATCATTTACAATTGGTTGAGGAAGATAGCATGTTTCTTGGCTACAGGTTCAAAATCTTCGGAAGTATGATATAAGATATGAGGTCAGGATTGTGCCCTGGACAACTTTACAGAATGGATACCCTCAATTCTTGACTCTTAGTCGAAGAGGTATCAACATAGGCTCATTCTCTCATATTGGATAGCAAAATGAACTCTAATTTTTATTATCATAGTATGATCCAAACTGTTGGTGATAACAAAACATGTGTAGTTTAATCCAAAAACATTTATTTACTCGTCTGAACTGTAAAAACATCATAACCATGATATTACCATTAAGATTCAACCATGTAGTTACCAACATCATAACTGACAAGATATGCTGAGATTTGTGATGCATTCAAATATTTAAAGTTGTTGTTGCAGTTACAGTATCTTTTCTAGACATTAATATGATAATATTCATCCAAATGGCTTATGATGATTGAGGTGTGACTTAAACCTGCAATCTGATAATGAATAAGTTGGCACATGAAACCAAAGTTCTGGAATGCAAAGGCTGAATATGAACCCTGAATTGGAATTACTTGTGCTGATAACAATGAAATTAACTAGCTTGCTTTAAAACAAAGTAATAAATAAAAACAATTAAAAGTGTATATATTTGTTGATTGAATGTATATGCTTATTTGGTTTTAATATAAAATCTATTACCAAAACCCTTATATTGTGGTTATAAGAAAATGGAACCCATCTGATAAGTTTCTATCTTTGGAGGATCCATTTACAGTAGCAATCAGATTCGATTTTTATTGCTATATTCTCTAGGATTTTTTTTAACTGCAATCTTATTTGGTTTAGATAACAACCTTTGATTTTGTTTTCATTTGCTTTTTCAAGTCTCATTTAAGTCGATGGAGATAGTATTGATGTAATATAAATATACATTAACCATAAACTGTATTATTGGTGCAGTTGTGCATTACATTAATATTTCATTCTTTTTAATAATGTTTTTTTAGATTTTTTTTAAATTATATGTTGAGGATTTTGAGAATAAGAGACTTGTTTTCTTTTAATAAAACCATAGTAAAATGAACATTTATTCTAATAAGGTATATTAGAGAATTTTTAAGAGATATTTGATTTATATTGTTTTGGATTGTTTTTTTCATTCAGATTATTTTTAAATTTTGGATTTATGTCACTATTCAAAAATAAAATGAATAAGCGGAGGAGAAAGAAAAGGTGATTGAAGCAAAGTGTAAGAACTTATGAAAAGCAACAACAGGATCAAGAGACTGAACATAGCACAAAAGAGAGAGAGAGAGAGAATATGATGATTGTATTCGCAATATGCATGAAGATAGACAATGATGTACAATTACAAGCATGTACAAGGCTTGCTTATCAAGGAAAGCTAGGACACAATGAAGGGCCATGAATGAGACAAGTGTCCCAATCATGTGTAGGGTGGGTAGAGAGAAATAATAGATAATTCCATGAAAGGTGGATCATCCACCTAAAGTGGAATTATCATGCCACAAAAGGTGGAGATAAAAGGGTGATAACTAGATCACACCACAAAGAGTGGAATTTTTCCTACACACACTTCCCTAAGTAAGTTTCCAACTCATATCTCTCAATGTATGCACAAACCTAGATGCAAGATGCAAATAACTAGGTGTCACAAGTGCAACCTATAATGATATGCATTCCCTAAGTAAGCTTAAGTAAATTGTAATAAGTAAAATACTTATTTACACCAACACCCCCCCTTAAGTGCAACTTCGGGAATGAAGACTCAAGCTAACCATGCAAGATAAGATACAAGATGGGTCCCGACAACTGAGCCATGTTAGGTACCCATGTACAAATGTAATGCAATCTCTCACAAGTGGAGTAAAGATAGAAAAACCCAATGGGAAAAAACTACCCCACAAAAGAGAGATGAGATACAAAAGCCTATGAACACAACATGAGAAGGACAAAACCCCATGTGAGGAAAAATTCCCTCCCATACAAGAGAAGAAGAGAGACAAGGTAGCCCCCCCCTCAATGTACAATGATCACCCATGGAAGATGCTCGAGAAGGAATGAAGAAGTTGCTCCAAAATTGTCGAACAACGTTCCTCCCCTTAGGAAGAAACAATACCAAAGGTGTATGAATGAAGTCTCCCCAATCCACAAGTGAAGAAGGAAGAACCATCAAAATGTAAGAAGTCTCTAAAATCTTCTCAAAGTTCCTTGTATTGATGTTGAAAGACGCCTTTTCCAAACCATGTGAAGTTGCAATGGCAAGTGCAGAAGTCGTAGTGTAGTAACTTCCTAGAACCTGTGAGAACCCCTTTGCAACAACACTCTCATCCGCTGAAAAAGACAACTCAAGATCTAGCAAGGATGTAGGTAGAACATACTCCAAAGACGATGTATCCTCAAAAGAGAAAGTGGCCTCCTCCAACTACTGTACATATGCATCCACAATCACATCAACCTTGAAAGAATGATCATGTAGAGGAGGGTCAAAGTGTTCCCTCGCAACAACTGAAGAAGAATCACTTTCATCAAAGAGAAGATGTAAGTAATCAAATGTATCTCCCAAGTCTATAATGTAGGATTCCACAAACAAACTGCCAATGTCTGTCAAGTAGTCATCCCATGAAACTGCTACTGGAAGACAAGGTATGCACTGTTGCACTGAATCACAAGGCACTAAAACTGTTAGAACACAAGTATCATCAGGTATATCAGTCAATGTAGGATATGGAATATCAACAATAGGCTCAAGAACCTCAGGAGTAGTAAGCACTCTGTTGGAACTATAAATTTTTGAGCTTTTTCACATGTTTGCCATAACCCTAAGTTTCCATTGGAATCCCTTTCATAAATGTAGGGATTTATTTTCATATCATTTTGCTCATATTTTTCCCATGTTGCCCGTCGAATCCATTGAGTCGCGCATCTTTTGCTTTCTAGTGCCTATCGGTGTGAGTTCATTAGGCTCTCCCCGATCCATGTTGTGTCTTCTGCTAGCAAAACATCTATGTTGCCTATCGGCAAGATGTTTTATGTCATGGCGAATGAATTTCATTCAATGGCAGTTATCGGCATAACTGTTTCATCGTCTCGGTGATGGAAATGTTCATATCGGTAGAGGAGTCATATTCGGGTGAAGGTCATAGCGAAATATGAATGTCTTGTCAAAAGGCGTATCAAAGGTTCTATCGACAAAGGATTGAGGCATCGATATAACATCACGGCGATCTCCACATGTCATACCGACTATCCACAAGTATTCATTTCGGCCAAACTCATGAGTATCGGCATAAGGTCACGGTGAAAACATTTTGTCTCTCTGACTGGCGCATGTGGAAATGTTTCGGCCAAGCTAAAGGTTTTCGGTAGGTGGTCTTGGCGATTGAGCATTGTCTTACCGACCGGTGACAAGGAGTGTACATCGGTGAAACTAAAGTATATCGGAGTAGTGTCTTGCCTAAGGCAGATAGTCTTGCCGATAAGATGTGAAGAGGGTCATCAGCGATAGGTGGACTCAGTCGGTAAGAAAACCAAAATGTCTTGGTGATCTATGGAGAGGTGGTCTTCGGCGAGAGTTTCAATGAAATCAGGGTGTTTCACCGATGGAGCACAGGGGGAGTTTGTCGGCAGGAGTTTTCTATTGTCTCAGCGACTCAGGAGATAAAGGACCTTTCGGCGGAACAAGGTGGATTCTCTATAAGGTTTTCCCGACACCATTAAGTTACAGCGATAGTGAGTTTGAGCAAGGTGCATTTCGGTGAGAGGCTCCTTGGGTCTCGGCGAATGGAAGGCATAAGAAGTACATATCGGAAAAACGTATTGTAATCTCTGTGATATCTCACCGACCCAGATGAGCTACAACGAATGCGAAGATGAAAAAGAAAGGGAATAACAGAATACTACATGGCTTCGCTGTGACAAACGGAATGCTACAGCGATACTCGAGATGGATGGTAACTCTCAGTGTAACATGGAATACTCTATATGATATCTCCCCGAGAGTGCTGGGTCACAGCGACTGGGAAAACACTAGGGTTTTCGGTGAAATGTAATTTAGTCTACAGGAGGTCTCCTCGACATCACAGGGTCTGGGCGAAACAGAAGACCAAAGGGATGATCAGCAATATAGTTGCCTTTGGCATACCTCCAGAGATGTTTTGGTGATTGCCTCAGTGGATGATTAACAAAGACTTGAATGTTGTGGGCCGACATGTGAGAAAACCCCAAATACAAATAGTTGCTTGCCGATATTGGAATGCGAAGCGATGTGCCTATTCAGATACTGATATATAAATATTCATTCTCAAATGTGAAGAATTATTAGAACAGTAATATATAGTAGGATAGAATTGATACAAAACAGAGGAACACAATGTTCCACAATTTTGAGACTCTGGTGTATGTTTTGAAATCATGGAGATATCAATGAGAATTATCTGATTTGCTGATGTATTTCTGGTGCTAATTTTTTTGTTGTGCCTATTGAAAGAGTTATTTAAGTTGTCTCTAAAATAAATATTTCCTGGTTATTTAAATGAATAGAACAAGTTTATGTTAGGTTTATCAGTACACAATTTGTTGTATGTGTGTGATTGGTTGATAGGTTCTTTCAAGGAAGGATTAAATCCTTTCAATTAATCACAGTAATCAGGGAATTCATTTAGATCAGTAAGAAGAACTTAATAATCATAATCTTGCATGTTTATACCAGTTATAAATAAAAATATGCCAAACAATTTGAATATCCTCTAGAAAGAAGTCACTCATTTAAGATTTCATTTGACTTCGTATACCATATAAGGCACTGGTCTCAACATTTACATTATTCAGTCTCATTCATATTTGTTACATCTACATATTAGGATTTAGTCTTCATTTTAGTATACATTTTGTACCAAGTTTGATCCATTTTGTCCACTTCCATATGCCATTGTGGATAAATTGCTATAGGAAAGAAGATCATAGGTTAAGTCTGCTTCATTTGTTATAGGTACACCCGCCTAGGTCTAGCAGAACCTGAAGAGTAGAAGGTTTAATTATTTCAAACCTTGTTCTATTATCCTAAAACATTGTGAGAGCTTGGCAACCTTTCGTGGTTCAAACCTGCATTTTTGAGAGCTAACAAATTGGCGACTCTGCTGGGGGCAACAAAGAATCTACACCTTAATCATAGAGTCAGAAGTCCTATATACAGACTCCGCTGGGAATAATGAGTAACAATATTTTTCTCATTTTCAAGAAAGTGAGTGGTGACTCTGATCAAACATTACAATATGAATGGAAGAAGATCTCAATTTAGGGGAGGTCATTCTAGAGCTCCTCTTGGCAATAGTAGGTGGACACAAATATGATAAGGCTGACAAGGGTAAAGGGAAAAGTGAGGAAATGTGCTTTAGAAACAAAGACAAATCATCAATACCTTATGGTGAGAATTGTTTTGACACATGGAAAGATAGTTCAACTGAAGAGCCTTGTACCTCGGAAGATCAGAAAAATTCTTTTTACAACCCTCAGAAACAAGCCGAATTTGAAGCTAGAAAATAGGCTGAATTTGAAGCTGGATTCAAATCTGAACGACTCAAAATTCAGCATGAATATGACCAAAAAATGCAAGGTAATCAGAATGGACCTACTAATCAAGAAATTCATCAAGAATATTATGAATCTTTAACTTATGAAGAAGTTAAAGCACGGTTTGAATCTCAGAAAAAGGAGAGGGAAGAGCAGGAAAAAGCCCAAATGATTCAAGCAATAAGAGAATTCAAACTGTAGAGAGCTCAGAACATTCCTCACACATCTGGTTTTCCCGCAAAGTATGTACCACCCCATAAATAGGGTAATCATGGTGCTGGGTATTCTGAACCACCAAGGATCCCTCATCATCAAATTGGGAATCAATGTAGATAGCCAAACAGCCACCTCATATTTCCACACAACATACAAATCATCCACCTCCTGGTCAGCATCATGTGCCACAACAAAATATACAGTACAATAACCCCATGTACCAATATCAGTACCCACCTAATCCTCCTCCTCATCAGTATACAACCATGATTAGGCAATTTGATCTGGCAGGGTTTCAATTATACCCTTATCCCATGGATGGTAGTTGGAGAGGTTTAGTACCCAAGTTTACAGGAAGTAATGCAATCACAGCCGAAGATCATTTGAGGAGTTTTAATGCCTTCATTCAAGATTTGGATGTACCTTATGAAGACTTACACATGAGATTATTCATGATGTCTCTTATTGAAGAAGCTAGGGACTGGTTCAACAGCCTAGCAACAGCCTCTATTGATTCTCTCCAAATATTTCAAGATCGATTCCTTGAGCAATTTGGGAATCTAAGTGCACCAAATGTTGCACTCCATGAACTAATGTGAATTCAAAAGGGTCAGAATGATTCGATCTTTGATTTCAATAGAAGATTTAATAAATTGCAAAATAGAATACCTTTCAGATCAAAGTTACCCGACTCTATGGCATTAAGTGTTTACCTGAATGCATTCAAACCTAAAATAGTGTATGAACTGAGAAATAGGTTCCCAAGGGACTTAGCTGAAGCACAAAAGATAGCATTAACAATTGAGAACAACAAAAAGGCTGTCAGGATAATGAACAAGAGAGACAACCCTAGAGCTCCTCAACAAAATAATAATTATCAATATAAGCAGGAGAACACATATAGGAATGAAAGGCCTAGATTGCATGACATGCCTTATAACACAAATTGGAAAGATGGAAAACCTATGACAGATAGGCCTAGAAACAAGGATACTCCTGATCCATTGAGAAAGAAGGGAACATATATGATGAACAACAATTATTTTTGTGAGGCTTGTGATAAGCCACATTCCCCTGAGTATTGTGTTGTAGCTCAGAGGATGCAAGAAGAAGGAGTCTTAATGGGAGATGGTGGAGAATATCATAAAGTGTTTTTAACTTCAAACACTTTTCATCATGTCAAGGAGAGATACTCATCTTCAGAGGATGAAGGTTATGAGTATGATGTTACAAGTCAGAAATACAATGTCCACATGGCTGAGTAGCAGATCCTTTCTGATTTTGAAGAAGATTATACAGAGCAGCAGTTTGTTGAAACACCTACTCAATGCAGTATGAGGAAACTGACTGAGGAAGAGATAGAAAGATTGACTGTTGTTGCAGTAGAAGAAGCAAGGAGTAAGTACTGGCTGAGAAACAGGACAGTTAATGAGAAAGAGGGTATCCCCAGAGGAATTTTTATGAAAGATCAAAAGGCTGCACAAGGAGTTTTGAAGAAAACTGAAAACAAACAACATGAAGAAAGCAAACAAAACCTTGTCCAAAAGGATGCAGTGAAAGAGTTACGCAAAGAAATTCAAAAGACTGATCAGCCGGGTAAAAAAGAAAAAGAAGAGAACAAAGGAGAAACATCAAACAAAAGAAAATGATTAAGGCAGAAGGTTCCTCTTTTGATTTCACTCAAGCTTTGTCTCAGGTAAAGATGTTTGTTCCACTTCTTGAGATGATGAAAATTAAGGAATATAGAGACAGTGCAGTGCAATTGATAACAAATGAAAATGATAAACATGTAAATTCTGAAAATAAGATGGTTGCTAAAAATAAGCAGGATAAAGTAAACATCCTAGAAATCTGCTTGAGTAATGTATTGACAAGTCCTCCACAAGTTGATCATTTCTTTACTACATTACTCATAAATAATAAATTATTGAGGAATTGCATGATAGATTCCAGTGCTGCCATGAATATTATGCCGGTGGGAGTGATGAAACAATTAGGCATGTGGGTGGATACATACGAAGGAAAATGTTAAATGCAATGGATAACAGACCCGTTCCTGTGGTGGGTATAATGAAGGATGTTGAAGTCAAGATAGCTTCTTATCCTCAAGTAGCTTACAATATTGATATAACAGTAATAGACACCCCTCCTCAGTTCGGTATGCTTTTATCAAGCTAGTGGATGGCAGCAATTAGTGGAAATGTTCAATTTGATCTATCTTATGCAACCATTCCGGTAAATGGCCAAGAGGTGAAGTTGTACAGGGAGCCAAGGATGAATTAGCTTATTTACTGTGTGCCACAAGATCAAATAAATTGTTTCTGTGATGTTGATCTTGGGAGTTTCAATGTAGAACCAGCCCAGCCAGAACTAATCAATAGTGATCCAATTGAGAAGCATGTTGCACAAAACTACAAGGGTGTATGGAAGATGTACTTTGATGGAGCGTGCAACCAAGAAGGTAATGGAGCAAGGATAGTTTTTGTTTCACCAGAAGATATTACTTTTAAGTATTCATTCCTGTTAGCATTCGAGTGTACAAACAATGTGGCGGAATACGAAGCTTTATTAACAAGATTAAATATAGCTGTGAAACATAAAATCAAATTGTTGGCTGTTCTAGGGGATTCAGAGTTAGTTGTCTCACAAATTAAGTCAAAGTATGCAGCAAAACACAAAAGAATAAAGCAATACAGAAATTTTGTATGGGATACAATTGAGTTGTTTGATGCTTTCTCAATTGAGTGGGTAGATAGATCAAAAAACATAATGGCTGATTTTCTCACAAATGTAGCATTGAAGAGAGATGATATTACATTGGCTGGAGTGTCACAAATTGAATTCAAGACAAGGCCTGCTATGCCTGATAACATATATAATTGGTAAGTTTTTAATGATGATACTGACCTTTTAAAATTTATGCACTGTGTTGATCAGTATGAAGCCCAAGAGATCGACTTCAATGCCTTTGTTGAAGAAGTTGATGGAAAAGAGACAGTATTTGGGAAGGAGATCTTGCAGCTTAAAACAAATAAACTTCCTAAAGGATTAGTGGCACTTGAGAGGGTGTTTGATGGAGGCGATTGGTCCCTTATGAAGTAGACACCAGTCAAAAGAGAAGATATTGAAGAAATTAATTTGGGGACTGATATGGCACCAAAAAGGGTATACATAGGGAAAAGGATAAATCCTACAACTAGAAGAATGTTGATTGAATTGTTGAGAAAATATAAACATGTTTTTGCTTGGTCTTATGAGGATCTATAAGCGTATAGGGAGGATTTATTTCAGCATGAGATACCATTGAAGCCAGATGCTAGACCATTTAGACAAAAGTAGAGACCTACAAATCCAACTTTGGAACCTAAAATGCAGGAGGAATTGGCGAAGCTCAGAGATGGTGGAATCATTAAGCCAATCAGACATTCAACGTGGGTTTCAAACTTGGTCCCTATGAGAAAGAAAAATGGAGACATCAGATTATGTGTAGATTTTAGAAATCTAAACATGGCATCTCTCAAAGACAATTATCCTTTGCCAAACATGGAGGCCATATTGCATAAGGTGACAGGCTGCGAATTGTTGTCTATGATGGATGGATTCTCAGGGTATAATCAGGTTAAGGTTAAAGAATCTGAGCAATACAAAACAACATTCACAACTCCTTGGGGAACGTTTGTTTATCTGAGAATGCCATTTGGTCTCACTAATGTAGGGGTGACTTTTCAAAGAGCCATGGATGTGGCGTTTGCTGATTTGATCAATATTCTCATGGTGGTGTATCAGGATGATCTCACTGCTTACTCAAAGAAGTCTAAAGATCATGTTCATCATCTTGAAAAGGTATTTATAAAAGCTATTGAATATGGTATTAGCTTGAACCCTAAGAAATTCCATTTTGTTGTCATAGAGGGTAATCTTTTGGGGCATATCGTTTCAAAGGAAGGGATTAGGATAGACCCAGAAAGGGTGGAGGCTATTGACAAAATCCATGTCCCTAAAATTGTTAAGGCCATACAGTCATTCTTTGGACAGATTAATTTTGTTAGGAGATTTGTTTCTAACTTTGCTGAGATTATTAAGCCTATATCAAAAATGTTGAAGAAAGGACAAAAGATAGAGTGGACTGCAGAAGCTTTGGAAGCTTTTGTGTCTATTAAACGAGCCATCAAGGAGGCTCCTATTCTTAAATCTCTGAACTTTGCAAAACCTTTTCAGATTTTTTCATTTGCCACAATGCACACTGTTGCTGCTGTTATGCTACAGAAGAATGAAGAAGGTCATGAACAACTAGTATCTTTCTTTAGTAAGTCATTACAGGGATCTGAATTAAAGTATGATATAATGGAGAAGCAAGCATTTGCACTAGTGAAAGCTGTAAAAGCTTTCAAGCCATATCTTGTGGGAGCAAAGGTGGTTGCTTATGTTCCTCATGCAGCTATCAAGGATATTCTGACATAGTCTGAAGTAACAGTTAAAAGATGTAAATGGATCAATAAAATCCAAGAATTTGACATGGAGATACAAATTACTAAATTGGTCAAAGGTCAGGGTTTGGCTAAATTAATGGCAGAGGCAAATATTGAAGCAAACCAAATTTGCAATGTAAAAGAAGAAAATGTAACTGTAAGCATTGAGCACACTCAATGGTATACAGATATCATGTATTATCTGAAATACATGAAGTGTCCAGAGAGAATGAATGACAACCAGAAAAGAACGTTGAAGTTGCAGGCTTCCAGGTATGTTTTTATGGATGGAGATTTATTTTGGAAGAATAGGGATGGTATACTATTGTTATGTCTAGATGAATTTCAAGCCAAACATATTATGAGTGAAATGCATGAAGGAGTTTGTGGAGGACATTTCTCAGCAAAGACAACAGTGCATAAAATTCTCAGGGCAGGCTAGTATTGGCCTAATATTTTTAATGACTCTTTTGCATATGTGAGAAAATGTGAAGCCTGCCAGAAGTTCTCTGGAAAGCTGAAATATCAAGGAGCTTTGCCACTTTGGCCCTTGCAGGCTGATGCCCCTTTTCATCAATGGGGAATTGACTTCGTTGGAGAAATACAAGAAAAATCAATTGGTGGACATAGGTGGATATTAGTGGCCATTGATTATTTTACCAAGTGGGTAGAGGCGATCCCAACAAAACAAGCCACAAGTAAGGTGGTAACACAGTTTCTGATGGATAATATCATTACCAGATTTGGTGTGCCATTGAGGTTGATTACTGATAACGGGATGTGTTTTAGATCAGATGAATTCAGGAATTTTTGTAGTTCAAATGGTATTATTATTTCTTATGCAGCCCCTTACCATCCATAGGCTAATGGACAAGCATAATCTAGCAATAAGAGTCTTCTGAAGATTATAAGGAGAATGTTAGGTAACAATAAGAAAGCCTGGGATTCAAAGTTAAGACTGGTTGTTTGGGCTGATAGGATTACAGTAAAAAAGCAATTGGGAAGTCTCCATTTGAATTAGTGTATAGAACATAGGCTAGGATGCCTTTGCAGAATTTGTTACCAGTCTACAAGTTCATCCTTCAGGAAGATTTGGATATTCCTGAACCTATGGAGGAAAGAATGGAACAGCTAGCTAAACTGGATGAAACAAGGAGAGTGGCTCAAAATCAAAACATAAAGTTACAGACACAGATGAAATATTTATTTGACAAAAAGGAAAAGGATAGGAAATTTGGAGAAAATGATTTGGTATTGATGTGGAATGCAAGGTGTCAGGAGAAAGGAAAACATGGAAAGTTTGAAGCTTTGTGGCTGGAGCCTTTTGTGGTGATTGGAAAGAAAGGAGAGGATTCATATTATTTGCAGAATATGGTTGGTGAAGAGCAGGAATTTCCTGTACATGGGCAATTTCTGAAGCATTTTTTCTCTTGAGTAACACAGAGGATTTAGGGTTTCCAGTGCATGGACAATCCTTAACAATCCTCTTAAAATCTTATCTTCCATGCACAGTAGTATAGGAAATAAAAGGAGCAGGACTTGCCAGTATATGGTAAATCCTGATTTTCCTTCTTTCAAAATAATTTCTCCATGTACAGTAGTGTAGGGTCATGATTCAAATCCCTTTCATTCCATCCTGCTCACATAGTCTATCACTTCATGTTTGGTCTGCTCACCCAAAAAATATAGATCCTTGCAATGATCTTACTCTCATTCATCCCCAAACGGAGCCACTATTGGAACTATAAATTTTTGAGCTTTTTCACATGTTTTCCATAACCCTAAGTTTCCATTGGAATCCCTTTCATAAATGTAGGGGTTTATTTTCATATCATTTTGCTCATATTTTTCCCATGTTTCCCATCAAATCCATTGAGTCACGCATCTTTTTCTTTCTGGTGCCTATCGGCATGAGTTCATTAGGCTCTCCCCGATCCATGTTGTGTCTTCTACTAGCAAAACATCTGTGTTGCCTATCGAAAACACGTTTTAATGTCATGGCAACTGAATTTCATTCACTGGCAATTATCAGCATAATAGTTTCATTGTCTCGACAACGGAAATGTTCATATCGGCAGAGGAGTCATATTCGGGTGAAGATCATAGCGAAATATGAATGTCTTGTCGAAAAGCGTATCAAAGGTTCTATCGGCAAAGGATTGAGGCATCGATATAATGTCACGGTGATCTCCACATGTCATACCGACTATGCACAAGTATTCATTTCAGCCAAACTGATGAGTATCGGCGTAAGGTTGCGGCGAAAACATTTTGTCTCTCCGGCTGGCGCATGTGGAAATGTTTCGGCCAAGCTAAAGGTTTTCGGCAAGTGGTCTTGGTGATTGAGCATTGTCTTACCGACCGATGACGAGGAGTGTACATCAGTGAAACTAAAGTATATCGGAGTAGTGTCTTGCCAAAGGCAGCTAGTCTTGCTGATAAGATGTGAAGAGGGTCATTAGCGACAAGTGGACTTAGTCGATAAGAAAACCAAAATGTCTTGGTGATCTATGGAGAGGCAGTCTTCGGCGAGAGTTTCAACAAAATCAGGGTGTTTCACCGATGGAGCATAGGGGGACTTTGTCAGCGGGAGTTTTATGTTGTCTCGGCGACTCAGGAGATAAAGGACCTTTCGGCGGAACAAGGTGGATTCTCTATAAGGTTTTCCTAACACCATTAAGTTACAGCGACAGTGAGTTTGAGCAAGGTGCATTTTGGTGAGAGGCTCCTTGGGTCTCAGAAAATGGAAGGCACAAGAAGTACTTATCAACAAAACGTATTGTAATCTCTGTGATATCTCACCGACCCAGATGAGCTACAATGAATGCGAAGATGAAAAAGAAAGGGAATAACAGAATACTACATGGCTTTGCTATGACAAATGGAATGCTAAGGCGATACTCGGGATGGATGGTAACTCTCGATGTAACATGGAATACTCTATATGATATCTCCCCGAGAGTGCTGGATCACAGCGACTGGGAAAACACTAGGGTTTTCGGTGAAATATAATTTAGTCTACAGGAGGTCTCCCCGACATCACAGGGTTTGGGCGAAACAGAAGACCAAAGGCATGATCAGCGATATAGTTTCCTTCGGCATACCTCCAGAGATGTTTTGGCGATTGCCTCAGCGGATGATTAACAAATACTTGAATGTTGTGGGCCGACATGTGAGAAAATCCCAAATACAAATAGTTGCTTGCCGATATTGGAATGCGAAGCAATGTGCCTGTTCAAATACTGATATATAAATATTCATTCTCAAATGTGAAGAATTATTAGAACAGTAATATATAGTAGGATAGAATTGATACAAAACAGAGGAACACAATGTTCCACAATTTTGAGACTCTGGTGTATGTTTTGAAATCATGGGGATATCAATGAGAATTATCTGATTTGCTGATGTATTTCTAGTGCTAATTTTTTTTTTGTGCCTATTGAAAGAGTTATTTAAGTTGTCTCTATACTTGATATTGCCTGGTTATTTAAATGAATATAACAAGTTTATGTTAGGTTTATCAGTACACAATTTGTTGTATTGGTGTGATTGGTTGATAAGTTCTTTCAAGGAAGGATTAAATCCTTTCAATTAATCACAGTAATCAGGGAATTCATTTAGATCAGTAAGAACTTAATAATCATAATCTTGCATGTTTATACCAGTTATAAATAAAAATATGCCAAACAATTTGAATATCCTCCAGAAAGAAGTCACTCATTTAAGATTTCATTTGACTCCATATACCATATAAGGCACTGGTCTCACCATTTACATTATTCAGTCTCATTCATATTTGTTACATCTGCATATTAGGATTTAGTCTTCATTTTAGTATACATTTTGTACCAAGTTTGATCCATTTTGTCCACTTCCATATGCCATTGTGGATAAATTGTTGTAGGAAAGAAGATCATAGGTTAAGTCTGCTTCATCTGTTATAGGTACACCCGCCTAGGTCTAGCAGCACCTGAAGAGTAGAAGGTTTAATTATTTCAAACCTTGTTTTGTTACCCTAAAATGTTGTGAGAGCTTGGCAACCTTTCGTGGTTCAAACCTGCGTTTTTGAGAGCTAACACACTCCAAGATTCAAGTAACCATACTCAATCTCCTCAAGTGTGTCCACATTGGGGTGAACTGAGTCATCAATAGGAGAAAAATATGAGAAGGTGTAGAACTGAGAACAATGACCAACCTCCCCAACTGCAATAAGAGCCCTACTATGCAAATCCTGAACAATGACAAAATCTGGTGTGAACTCTACACTCTTTCATGTACCACTATGTGTAATCTGATAGATGGAAAGGATGTTCCTTGACAAAGTAGGCACACATAGAACATCATTAAATTATCCACCTTCAATGTCAATAGACCCCTTCCCACAAACTGCCAAAGAAGTGTTGTTGCCCATCAAATTGGGTGGTGATGAACAAGAATCAAATGAAGAGTACATATCCTTGGAAGAAGTCATATGATGTGAAGCTCCTAAATCAAGGATCCACCTATCTGAATTGGAATTTGCAAAAGCAAGAAATGCTTGTCCCTTATGTTTCTCATGTTGAGATGAAGAAGAAGGAGATAAGCTTGATGTTGTTGCCATGAGAGTTGTACTTTTTCCCTTAGAAGAAGTGGAAGGGGATGAGTCCTTCTCTTGATATGTAGCTGGCAAGTTGATGTTGTTCTTCTTAAGGATGTTTTTCAACTCATCAATTTGCTTAACATGGCAACAATGCTCCTCATGACCAAAATTTTTGCAATATGCACATGTTGGTTGCTCCCTCTAGCTTGAATTGTTGTATTTCTTTGAAGAAGATGAAGTTAAGCTTTGTTGTGGAGGAGTGGATTGTTTGTTCTCTCCTTGTGGATTTGGTGAATATTGCTTTTGGTCCTTCCCTTTTCCTTGCTTATTGTTTCCATGATTGACCGCTAATGCTTTTGAAGACTTGAAAATGCCCATTTTCATCAACTTATTTTGCTCAAGAATCAAAAGATCTGTGAGAGCCTCAAAATATGGTGATGTAAAGTTGCTAATTGTCAATCTTTGAGTCTGAAAACTTGAAACAAAGGTTGCATACTCAACTGGAAGCTTTTCCAACAAGTTGAAGACCAATTGATCATCCTCTTTCTCAATACCACAATCTTTTAGTTGTGCTCTTAGCTGATTTTCCTTAGTGACATAATCCTAAATTGTGTCAAAATCCTTGAGTTCAAGGCTTAGGATATCATGTTCAAGCTTATACCCCTTAACCTTATCAACCTTGCCATACAAAGCAACAAGCTTATCCAAAGCTTCCTTAGCTATAGTACATTTATCAACATGAAAAATGAGACCATCTGAAATGAACTTTCTTAGTGTACCCAATGCCATAGAAGTTTTAGTGAGCCAATCCATATATGCTGTTGGATCTACCTTAGGATCTGAAGGTTTAGTTATGGTTCCATCAATGTAGTAAATTAAACCTTTTTCCATTAGTTTACTCCATGCACATACTTTTCATGTAGCATAATTATGTGTAGTTAAGAGTGGTACTTTAGATGAACCCATGATGGAATGCAAGAGAACGAGAGAGAAAATAGGAACAATCGCACAAGATACACCCCCCCAAATTCACTCAATCAAAGTACCCCCCCCCAAATAGATGATTTTGGCACTTTGTAATGCAGTGTGTGTACAATAGGCCACTTGCAACTTGGATAAGTGGACTTATGATTTATGATTTAAAACTTGCCACAATTAGGCTGGGAACATACTAGAACAATAAAGCAGAGACCTAAATCCAGATCTATGCAATACAAGTGCCAAATAGGCCAAAAAAAGACCATATTCTAAAAGTACAAAATCCACTCAAGATCGCTTCAAACTGATTGCATATTCAAGAAGTAGACAAAAAATAATGCACTTTCAAAAAAAATGGCACCTGAAAAGGAGTTTGTATGAGCCTGAACAAAGCCTTGGAAGTTGCAAAAATAGTGACAATTCAGCTACACTTGTGAGAAATCGATTTTTCTGAAAAATACGTACACCAAAATCAAAAATCGAGTACACCATTGTGAAGTACACAAAAAATTAGCCCAAATCAAAAAAAATTGCTCAGAAAAAGGAGCTAAAATGAGCAAGATATGGGCATTCAAAGTCAGACTGCAAAAACAAAAACTCCATTGGTGAGGGGGCAAATTTTTTTTTTTAAATGCTGACGTCACGCTGATGTCATCAAACCACGAGCTTAAAATTGATGGCCCAACACCCGTCAAAAAGGAATATGCTCCTGGGTCGAATATTCTCTTACTCCAAGGTTAAAATTGATGCTTTGGAGAACGTCACATGGTGGCAGAATCTTCGAGCGAATATTCTTTCTATTGATTAAATGTTGTCGCCAATTGAAATAGAGGATGCTGGATTTTCAAAAAAGCTGCCAAAATTTCTTTTTACCTCCAGTGCAACTGGATTTCAGAGAATTGGCTATGAAGGTAGCCACCCAGGATCTAGAGCTCCTGATGTCGAATTTTGACGAAACGAAAGGCAATCCCAACTGGAAATAGCCTTTTGAATCCAAATTTGAGGTCAGATCTGGTCTACAACACACCAAAATGCTTTTTCTTCTCATATTTTCCTCTTGACCACCTTCACACGAACCAAGATCTTCCAACAATGGCTATGCAAAGGACCTCCAACTGCTCTGATACCATGTAAGAACTTATGAAAAGCAACAACAGGATCAAGAGACTAAACATAGCACAAAAGAGAGAGAATATGATGACTGTATTCTCAATATGCATGAAGATAGACAATGGAGATGTACAATTACAAGCATGTACAAGGCTTGCTTATAAAGGCAAGATAGGACACAATGAAGGGCCATGAATGAGACAAGTGTCCCAATCATGTGTAGGGTAGGTAGAGAGAAATAATAGATAATTCCATGAAAGGTGGATCACCCACTTAAAGTGGAATTATCATACCACGAAAGGTGGAGATAAAAAGGTGATAACTAGATCACACCACAAAGAGTGTAATTTCTCCTACACATACTTCCCTAAGTAAGTGTCCAACTCATATCTCTCAATGTATGCACAAACCTAGATGCAAGATGCAAATAACTAGGTGTCACAAGTGCAACCTATAATGATATGCATTCCCTAAGTAAGCTTAAGTAAAGTGTAATAAGTAAAATACATATTTACACCAACACAAAGGACTATGTTGAGAATGTTGACCCTATTATGGGTGAAATTTGTTTCCCTAATGTGCCGCTACCCTCCTCAATTATAGTTTTGGTGTATGGATAGAGACAAATGGAACTTACGATAGGTCATGTGGAGTGTTAAATAGTCTTGTATAAGCAATTGTAAGTCTTAAATTAATGTTTTGTAACCAGTAAATTAAATTCTTGGGACCATTCCCTTTATATTATATATAACAAAAAAATACATATTTTTATTTTATTTATAATTTTGAGTTATGATAGAAACCTAAAAGGAAATGAAAAATAGGGAAAATTACCAAAACCTTATAACAAATTCTCTCCTTATAATCCTTAAACATAAAAGAGGGGTAAAAATTTATTAAAACAAGAAGAAATTACAAAGCGAGGCCATTAAATAGCCTTATCAAGTGCCACCAAATGGTCCAACTAATGAGACAAATTAGGGGGTAATTGACCCCGATCCACCAAGTTCCAATCCTGAACATGATCAAAGGCCCATTTAGCCAAACAATTAGCAATGCCATTCCATTCTCTAGGAATATGAGTGAAAGTAACAAACTCCAGAAAAGCGCAAAGGCTGAGAATCTGTTCAACCACAAAAGCCAATTGCCAACTAACATCATCTAACTGTCGCCTATTCAACAAGTTCACCACAACCTAGGAATTAGATTCACATATGATCATGTGCTAGCCCAACTGACTTTCACACTCCACAGCCAATAAAATTGTCTAAGCCTCCATTAGATTATTAGTATGAAGACCCTTATAGACAAAGAAGATAAATTATACATCTCCAGAACTATCCCAAACAACTCCACCAATACCAACATGACCAGGGTTTCCATGAGAAGAGCCATCCATTTTTATTTTAAGAACTCCCTGAGGAGGAAGGGACCATCTTCCCTCTCTATTCACTTTCAAGGTAGGATGTCTACATCTGTTGCACATGAGCTTCCATTGCGGAGGAGGGAGATGAAGACGATTAAAACAGCCAACATCAGAAGGAGCCACTGAATCTGTCAAATCACACTTAGCAGCAATTGTTTCACCCAAAGAATGCAAAATATTCCACCACACATGAGGGGCCCCCAACAGCACATCCTAAAAAAATTGACGATTTCTCTCCAACCAAAGATTCCAAATAATGAAGGATGGACCAATAGCCCAAGGAACTTGAAGAAAGGGGGTAGAAATTGGAGCCCTACCCCACCTATCCACAAAATCAACCAATGAGGAAACATGCCCACAAGGCATATTCCACACCCTCCACCAACAATGCCAAATCTCCCAAGCATAAAAACATTGGAAGAAGAGATGAGAAACACTCTCCTTCGTAGCTCAACACAACACACAAAATGAGGGGCCTTGAAAAACATGCTTGCATAAATTGTCCCAAGTAAGACACCAATTTTGAGCCATTAACCACATGAAGAAATTGCACTTGGGCCATGACAACTTGTGCCAAACTTGCTTCCACCAAGGGACCTCAATATCCCCAAACAACTGCCTACCCAACTGCTTATAACTAGTAGACACATTGTACTTTATCAAGTCCCCTTAAAGAATTACAAGTGCGGGAAGCCAAAAGCTGAGCAAGCTCACACCTATCCCCTCAGACCCCCTAGGTGGCCACTCAGAAGGGTGTTTCTAGTGAAAGGTAACGACAAAATGACAATGCTTAGTGATCTTGTAGTGCTCTGTGGTATCCCAACCAACAACAGTAAAAACATCACAAAGGGGTTGAAGATGAGGAAAAGTAGAAAGAATAGGAGGGTGACCATCCCAAGAATCCAACCAAAAGAGAGCTTGTGACCTCGAGTGGTAGATCTAGAAATCAAACGCTTAATCATCTGAGCCCCCACTTTCAAAGTATGCCATATCATAGAACCACTCCCCTCCAGAGGATAGCGAGGAACCTCAAAAGAAGAAACACCTAAAACATACTTATAGTTAAGAATACGGGCCCATAACTGATCCTGATTGGTACACCAATGCCAATACAGCTTAGCAGCAAGAACTTGCATGTTCAAAATTGTAGAGCGTAGACCAAGACCACCCTCTTGCTTTGGTCTACACACAAATTACCATTTAACTAATATATGTAAATTATATATTTTCTTCACCTTCATAGAAAACTAAGCCAAGCAATACCATTAGTTGCTACTAGTCCCAGTGCTTTCTTAAGGAAATTTTCTCCTTTGGATGCCTTTTTCCACATTCTCATCTCCTTCTATGGAAGTCCTATTTCAATGAGAGGTCTCCACAAGCCACTTACAACACCATTATTAATTAATAAAATTTCATTATGAGGAGGTAATCTAGCACCATACACCATAGTTGAAATGATTTCATTAAAACCTCCTAGAAATGGGCTCCTAATCAACACTTTTTTCATTTTCTTTACCAATTCCTTAGCTTCACCAAGATCAAAAAGTATTGCCATGAATACCAATGAAATGTCTATATTCACCTTGTAATGATGATTATTTTTCATGAATTTCTCCCCTAGCATCCATTGTATTATGTATAGGAGCAAACCAATTTAGGTGAATCAAGGAATTATTTTTTTCAACTACTATGAACTAATATACCATCAATAAGAAATCTATGTTTCTTTATCCACACACCAAACATATAAGTGTATCCATCGAACTTCCATTGATTTCCTTTGGAAATGTGCCTTTCCTTAAAAGAGTATAGGTATTCCATCTCATCATTATACTTACCATCACTTGGTCTCATTCCTAACCCTTTTTAATAGATATTCATTGTTGGCTTCCTACACCTAGGTCTCAGATGCTCAAAGCAATAGAAGGAGACTAGGGGTGGTGTAGTTGGTCATCCTCAGTTGTTGTGTTGGCTAATTGGTTTTGTGTCAACTTGGTTGTTTTTATGTTGTAGTTAGTTTTTCCTACGTTCTTGTTGATTTCTAGCTTTTGATTGGATTTCTTGTGTTTTATATGTTTTCAAAGCCCCTTCAAAACCTTATTTTCTCTTTATCAAAAAGAAAATATCTAAAATAATTTTTTTTTTGGTTGTCACCACCCACAAAATCCCTTAGTTCATCAAATCACAATTGATTTAATAAAATTGTTATGACAAGTCAAGACTAATCTAAAATCATCTCATTCGTTGTTTTTCATTTGATCTCATATTTTTTCCATAAATCAACTTTAGAATTGACCATGCTTTTTTCAGTCATGTTGATTGTAGAATTGAAAAGTATATATGCTTCTTTGTTAATTTTTATGCAAATATGTCACACTATATCTATCTAGTGAATCCAAGAGTGACCAAACTTGTTGAATAAGGTTGTTAATTTTCCAATTTTGTGACTTTTCTTTTTTTTAGCATTCACTATTATCATAGTCACCCTTCAATTTTTGTTTTATTACAACCAAAATCTTAAAATAGTATTGAAGAGATATGAATAAATATTTTCTTATAAAATAATAAATTGATGATGAGAAAGAAACAAAAAAATTATCTTACCAATTAAGATACTTATATATTTATATAACAATTTATATAACTTTTTTCTAAATTTTGAAAAATTCATATATTTTTTATCTAAAATATTTTAGATCCCAGTTTAAAATATTTAATAAACTATTAAATAAATTTAACTTTATGTACAACTATTTTAAAAATTCTCAAATAACATCTACTAAAAAAATTAACCCTTCTATAAAACCATGAGCTAAAAGCTATCTTTAGTGATACAAAAGCTAGAATATAATAGAATAGTGTTAAAGATCTAAATCAAACAATATTAAAATATGGAATGATGAAGAGTTAAGTTTGGGAATATTGAAATCCATTCACTTTAAGTTTTGCAATACCAATTTTCATTCCCTTTCACATATTTTTTTTCAACAAATTTCAATATAAATATTTGCAATACTAAATTTTATTTTATTTTAAATGGGACGTCTTGTTTGAAAAAAAATAGATGGAAGTAAGATTTAAGTTTAATAAAAAATATAATTATATTTCACAATATTAAAATATGATATAATTAAGAGTTATATTTAATAATATTAATTTTAGTAATGTTAGAATATGGTTGAATAATAATTAAATTTCAAATTAAAATTATTTATGTTAAATATATTATTGAAAAAAGTGATTATGACATTCATCAAAATTTAAATTTTGAAAGTTTGATTGGGTCAGATCAACTCCTAAATAATTTTGAAGGATGTTTATAATCTCTATACTTGATGATTATTTAAGAATAACTTTGGTTTAGATATATGCTTGTTGAGAAAGTGATGGAGATGCCAATATCTATATAATCTAATTGTTTCCATAAAAAAGAGGGGAAATAAAGAATAAGAAATAATTTATTTTATATAAACTTTTGGAGTAAAGTAACTAAATAAATGTAAGCATATGGGTAATCTAACAATACTGAGTCTCACTTTTGGGACAATGAAGTTTTTGGAGGGAGGAGGGGTGATTTAGTAGAACACCTTCGTTTGAAGAATTATCTTCAAACGTTCTAATTATGATTAAGATTAAAGATTTGGGGTGTGATAATGTGTAGCAATTTAATTAAAAAGTTATATAAATCAAATAATTAAAATAAAATTATTTAATTGGAAATTTTATGTCGATATGCTATGACAAATGTTTGAAAATAATATATAGAAAACATGAGAATGATTAAACAAATGTTTTGAAATCTAAAAACTTATTGTATGTCTATCGAGACCTTTTTTGTGATTGACCCAACCCACAAATTTGAACTTGGTGTATCAAATTTACCTCTATTGAACTTTGATAAAATTTTTCCAACTCATCTTAATTCCTATAACCTACGTTATTTTTTTAATGGTCTTTAAGAATATCTCTGAGGAGTTTGTGAGGGTTTATTCTCCCTTGGAAAAACCCCTAAAATATTAATTTAATGAATGTGAAAATTTTGA
Organism: Sequoia sempervirens; assembly: GCA_007258455.2. Classification (NCBI taxonomy): domain Eukaryota; kingdom Viridiplantae; phylum Streptophyta; class Pinopsida; order Cupressales; family Cupressaceae; genus Sequoia; species Sequoia sempervirens. The sequence continues at coordinate 329,138,108 of VDFB02271358.1, read as the reverse complement.
AAATAATATATATTCACACAATTACCAAATGCCCATTCTGTCACAAATTAAAGACTCTAAAACATGTATTTTGGACTTGCAAACATGCTCAAAAAATTTGGCACACACTTATGATTTCTCTTCTTGTTATGGTCATTAAAAAATTAAGCCAGAAATAAGCCTTTCTAGAACTTCATTACTCATAGAATATATTTTAGAATTTTTTCTTCAATTATATTGTTATACATTTGGATGATTTGATATAAAGTTATTTTTATAATGCCTTTCCATATAGGGAAGTGACTAGGCATGGTCTTTTCTCCAATGTTATTTTGTAGTTGTTGACTCATATTAAAACCTAGAAAAAGAAACTAAAAAAACTATAGAGCTTAATATGTCTATAAGCAATGCTCAATCTCAGTCAACAACTCTTACAAAATATCACACAACGATTTACTCTTAAAATTAACAATATTATAATGAAAGACAGTGTGCTATCTTCTCTTGGAGTAAGTATATATATAATGTGTTTCAACTATCATAAATTGATTTGGTACATTTAGCCTCTTTAAGATGATATGTTCTATATGCAATGAGTATTAAAATTGTTACTTGCAAACTTCCATACTAGGAAGTGCTTCTTTCAAGCTTCCATAAACTCCTAACACTATCTTTTGTATATTCTTTTTCTATTCACATTAGATACATTTTTCTAATAAAAAATTATAATCATACAAAAAAATCTTAAATATTAATGTAAATGATAATATAATATATTGATAAGTAGGAGGTATTTTCCACAATGTGTCAAATTATGATATTGCTATTAGGATTCAACTGTGAAGTTTTTTGAATCAAACTCATTGACCCATGTTTCATGAGTAGTGGTTCACAAGAACCCATCTCTCATGATAATGAATGGTCCACTTTGCACTCATTGCATCTAGATGACCTCCTGAAAAGGCCCAATGCTTCACCTCTATGAACATCACCTAGATGTAATGAGTAAAAAATGGGTCATTCATTATCATGAAAGATGGGTTCTTGTAAACCACTAATCATAAAACATGGATCAATAAATTTGACTCAAAAAACAATACAATATACTTACAAATAATTTTATTACTTTACATACATCTAAAATATATATGTATATGTATAATATATTTCTCTATTAATTTTTACACACTTTTCCCTAAAAAAGGGTCTATATTTTAAAAAAACTCGTAACCCCATTCCAAAACAAATAATCTTCAAACTTAGCTAAGGACAAATGGGTAGGACCATGGATGTGAGAGCCCTAAATATGTGGGGCACCTTCCCTAATGAGGATATAGAAATATAAAAGCATTTTATATTAAAAAGGAAGTCTGAAATGGTCTCCATGCACGTTAATAAAAAATCAAATGATTTGTGAAGGACATAATATGTCAAAGTTTGAAGGTCGGTCTTTTTTTTTTTTTAATTCTTGAAGTTTCATGGTCATTATTCAACATTCAACACTGCATTTTAAAAGACTAAGAAACACTCATAACTTTCCCCATTCTGTTGAAGTACAGATTAACACTGACACATGTGCCAGAAAGGAGGGCTTATTGCTTCCTTTTATAAAGGACTCATTTTATGCCTCCCTTAGTTGCTTTGAATCTTTTTCTTTCTATGAAATATGGCAGTAGCATCGCTTAGCAAGTCAAAAATCTCATTCAGAAGGCAGGGATCCTCTAGAATTGTATGGGGTGTAGGTTCGACTCCCGGGGACCTTGATTTTGTAGCACCCCTCCATTTTGGCTCTTTTGATTGGACAGTGTTTTTTCTTTGTTATGCTTTGTTCTGCTATTACTTTGACTATGGTACTTGGTTACTATTTGATCGCAAACTGTAAAGTGATGTGAATGTTATATTTTGATGTGATGGTATTTTACTTTGATGTTATCATTATGGCATGCTTTGAATTAGCTTAGCAGATATTTAATTAATGATGCTTTATGCTTTTGAGTATATTATTGATGTTAGATTTGTCAGTTAGTAATACTGTATTGGTGAAGGGGACGGGATTGTACCACTCGCTTGCAAGCACCCTACAATTCCCAGATTTCCTCTTCACGGTGTGTTTTATTATATTATATATATGCATGTTCGATATACTCTTTGTTCGCAGGTTGATAGGTACAGGACATCGACTCCACCTGATTTCACAGGCTTGAGCGTGTCCATTGGCCAATGGTATTCGATTGGGAGATAGTAGCTAGGTTTTATGTGCCAATTCATCACCCTAGTCATAGTGTGTCATCGGGTTTTAGTTGGGTTAAGTTGCTTCTTTGTTGTTCATCTCTCCTTGATTTTATTTAATTACAAGTTGGAAAAGGTAAATAAATGGCTTTATGTATTTTAAAAGTTGTTTATTAAATTTATTTGGTTATAATGTTAGAAATGCTACTTAATTTATTAATTAATTTAATTTAATTAATAAAATAATCTAATCTTGGATTAGATTTAATTTATTGATTATTTAAATTAATTGTATGAAATTAAATCAAGTTGTTCATTTTGGAAATTATAATTGTTAAATTCTTTTTGAAATGAAAATTTTAAAAGTGTTAAAGTTTTTAAAAGAAAATTTTTAAAGTTAAAGACTTTTGGGAAATGAAATTTTTTAAAAAGCATTTAAATTCCTTTTGAAATAGAAATTCAAAAAAAATAAAAAAAATAATAAAGTCATGTTGAAAATAAAATTTAGTTTTAAATTTTCAAAAAAGAAAAAATATCTCCAAAATGGATAGAGGAGTAATAACTATGGTGGATGGGATATTTTAGAGGATATTGACCAAATTTAGGGAAAAATAGAGGGATATTTTTTCATTCTTGAAAAATCTGGCTGTGAAGAAGAAAGGAAGGATTTTCTCTTGTTGTGGATGCACTTGGATTGGAGTGAAGATTTGGAAAGATTTTGGCAAAGTGGTAATTGCAACTCAACACCAGATTTCTTCTTCAAGCTTCAAACAGGTTCTTCTTGTTTCTTTTTATTGTTTTGAAAATATGGTTTTTCAGTTTTGAAAACTTGTTGCAAACATATTTGAAAAACCTTGTTGAAATCTTGAAGAAATTTAGATTTTTGTAGAAAAACAAAAAAACTTGCAACATAAATTTTCAATTTTAACAACAGAAAAATGGAAAGAAAACAAAAAGAAATTAGAAACCTCTCTGTTTGGATTTGAAAATCTCCAGAATTGGAATCATGAAATTGTGTTTAAAATAATTTCTTCTATTGTAGTTTTTGGTAGAAAGTTTTCCCAATTTAGTTGTAAAACAATGAATATATGTGTGTGTGTGTGTGTTATGTATTTGCATGCTGGAGAATTTTTTCTTTTAAAAAAAAATTACATATAATTTTTTTTTGTGTTCTGGGAAAAAGGCCAGACAAGAAAATTGGTTTTTTTTTGTTTTGTTTTATAAAAACAAAAATTTATTTAAAATTTAATCAAAAAAAAATTGTAAAAAAAATAAGGCTAGGGGCTACCCCCACAGCCGCCCCCATGGGAGGCACTATGGAGGCAGCACTGCTGCCTTCATAGGTAGCTACGTAGCCTACACAGCGCACCCCAAAGGGGAGGTTGTGTAGGCAACCGCCCCTATTTTTGGGGGCTGTGCAGTAGCAAAACAAAAGAAGTTTGTTTTATATATATATATATATATATATATATATATATATATATATATATATATATATATATATATATATATATATATATATATATTATATATATATTATATATTATATATATATTATATATTATTTATAATATATATATTATATATTATATATATATTATATATTATATAAACACATATATATATATTTAAAATATAAATATATATATAATTATATATTCAGTAAATATATAGTTATATATACATGTTTAAATTACATTTAATTATAGTTCTTCTATAATGATTTTATTATTGATGCAATTATTAATTTTATAAGAAAATGATGATTATTGGGAAATTGATTTTACCATTCATTGTAATCAGGGAAGTTAAAATAAAACAGTTAGTTTAGGCTTCTTATTACAAATGATGTTAATTATTTTAATTTCTTACATGCGTTATGAAAGTGCTTTGCGTGGATTTAGGAAATCCTAAGTAGATTAATAAATTGCTAAAATTATCCTTTCATTATGTGATTTCTCTCATTCTTGAGGTTGGGCAATTGGAGTTGTCTGTTTATGTAAGTCTTCTAGAGGGAGTTTTCATTTAATTTCATGGGTTGTCACAATTTGATAGTCAACCTTTGATTTTCCTTGGGTAGTGTGTCTTAATGGATTCAGTTATATACTCGGTTATCATGAATGGGATGTGTTGACTTTATGTCGTGGATAGGGAGTTCTTATCCTTAGGTCGCACTTGTGTACCCTTGGGTTGTGGAGTTATTCCATGTGTTGTCTTAGAGGAGTGGCTTGTAATGAGGGCCGACACACAAAGTGGTGTTAGGGTAACTCTTTGTAAGTTAGTTAATCTAGTGATAACGTAAATAAACTTATTAGAAGTTCAGGTAGTATCAAACACTTAATAAGATTAATTTGGCCTCGCTCATTGACGCAAGGGCTTGTATAGACTTGGGATGGGACGAGAAGGCATGGAATGGCAAGATCATTATCTCATCTTTATGAGAGATAATTGATTCCACATTGGTTTGCATGAGGGGCTGGGAGTCATTAGAGGTTTCTAGGATATCCCGAGATGGGGGTCGGGACCTAGGAAGACTTACCAGGATATCACATGTGACATTGTGATGATCACACTTCTCCTAAGTCAGCAGTATGTTTGTATCAGTGATGCAATTGATTATTTAACTCTAGAAGCATTGTAACCATTGTGTTAAGTGATGTTGCACTTGTATTTAATTCAGTCCAGTTATGTGTAGCATGTTTCTAGAGGTAGATGGTCTTGTCTAGAAATCCTTGTTACTATCTCCTAGCACGAGGAGTGAGCCTTCGGGTATCACATTTTTGGGTGGAATGTGTGCCTTAATCTGTTGGGTCATCTTCTTGTTCATGTGGACGAGATTTCTAGTTGGAGAGCTCGTGGGATCTAGTTTCATTTCATGCTTTATTCTTTTTAGTTGAATCATGTAATTTATTACCCCTCATTTGTTATCGAGGTGGAATATGTAATATGTAATCATGCTTATTGGATTTACCTCATTTGGGGAATGAGAGTTATAATCTTATTGTTAAATTTTTGTTATTTGGAAACATGTGGTGTCTCTTATGCTTTGATGTAATTTATCATGTTTGGAATGTATGTGTTTCTTAATTCATTAAGTAATTAAATGTTACGGTTTCAATTCATGTTTCTTGTTTGGGTTTTAAAGTAATCTCAGTCTCGTAACCTTAGAGTTTGTTGGAAATGGGTAGTGATCTTGCATGTTATTTGCACTTAATCAAAAAAAAAATTAGTATGTTTGAGTAGTTAATTGCAACTTCCTCTAGGGTTTTGTGGTGGGGCATTACAGATTTTTCCCGATCTCCCTTCTCAACCAACAATTCAGAACATGTAAAATCTTCTTCTACAGAGGCAGCTATGTTGTTTTGCAGTAAGAGCACTGGAATCCTGGGTACATCCAAAGCTCAGAGGGTTTATGTTCATGGAGATAAGAGCATCCATCATGCTTCCCACAAATCCAGATTTAACTTGGATAGATGGATCAAGAAGGTTTTGTCAAAAACTAGACACTAGATGTTGGCTTTTGCACTAAAATTATTTTAAGATTTTTAGGGTAAATTTGTGGTTTCAATTGTTAATTGATATGGGTTTTGTGCTCAAAATCCAACACACAGTAGTGATATAGCTTGATCAGAGGATTTTAATCATTTTTTAATGGTTGTATATACTGTCAATCTTTATTTTTCGTTTAATATGGAAAATGTGTATTCTATTGGAGCCAAATCTGGGTTATTTTGAAGGTGTGAACATGTTTACGAGGATTATTTTTTGATATTTAAAAATAAATATATGTTAATAAAATAGGATTGTTTGTTAGTTTTGTTTATAAATGAAGTGTAAAATTGTTATTGACTGTTTGTTAGATGTTTAAGAAGAGCAATTTATTAGTAGTAAAATTGGCAAATTGCATTCAATTAGGTCATATTCATCCATTTAACAAATAAATCAAGTTTATTTATCAATCTCCTAAAGTCATCAGTTTAAATTAAATAAATCAACTTGATTCTAAACATCACCCTCGATTAAATAAATTGAATCCTTTATTTAATTAAGTCTGAAATCACCTTTCATCCCTTTTTGATTTAAATAAATCAAAATATTCAAGTCAAAAAGGTCAAAATCACCTAATCATCATTAAGCTAATCTAATCCTAATTAGCCTAACCTAACCACCCATCACATCCTCTAGATATTCCCACTTGCACAAATAAATCTATTTATTGATTTATCAAAATCAACATTTTCCATCAACATGGCATCTTTGAGAAATATTCCCTCAAGTTTGAATTCAAAATCAAGTGGACATGTACATCCAACAAAGCAATTAATGTCTCTTACATGTCCCTTGCAAAGGTCAAACTAAGCATTAACTCTCAAATTCAAATTTGAAATTTCCCCCTCTTGGGCACATTTCTCAAATCTTGCACATCCCTCAACCTTTGACATGATGACAAGTGGCCTCTTTTCATTGGCTTGTTTTTGGTCCCACATTGCTCTCTTATGAGCATTCTTAGCATTTGAGAATCTACAAATAGAGGCTTCATTCTTAATCAAATCCTCCACAACTCCACAATCTTAGCATTTCAACTCCACAACTCCACAATCATTCATGTAAAGTCACTCTCTTCAGGAGAACTAATTATTCCCACCATCACTCCATCTTCAAAGAATTTCATCATTTAGCTTATCTATCAAGGATTGGGAAAGGGCTATTTTCCACAATAGCACCAATCCACTATGAGATAAACATACTTCATGTTTTTCATGTGCTTATTTAGCTTGCTTTTGTCATTTGTTTGCATTTGGAAACATTGATGTATCATTTCATAGAGATGTTATCTGTTTTGTTTTAGCAACTAACCATACTAATGTGTTTGTGTTGGAGGTTTTAAAAAGTTGCAAATTTCAATGTATGAGCTTATCCAAATGTCGTTGCTACCTTTTTTTACTATACTGAATCTTTACAGTTAGGTATCCCCAGAACTTGTTAAGATTTGAAGATTGATTGAGGATCTTCATTTTTTTTATTCTTGATGATATGTTTCTCGAAGAAAAGTGTTGTTATGTGTAATGACATATCTGACATCTTAATGCTATGTTAATGTTCTTTAGCTGCAAAAGACACTTTTGCTGCTATTATTTCAGTATGATTTACTCAGGTCTGGGAAATCATTTCTCATATCCATTTCAATACATGTCTATTACCATATTGAAATTGTTCTATGTTTTTATTTTATCAAAGCACAGAAACCCTCTCAAGAGATTTACCTAAATCTTCAGAGCTTCCTTCCCTAGAAATGAAATGGAAGATTTGAAGCTTCAACATGAAGGTGTAGAAGAAATGTAGTAGGATGCTCATTTAAGCATATATTTAAAATTTGGTTTGTTCTCTCTGGTCTCACGACTACTTGTGGCTTTTCCAATAGGGTGAGCAAGTCAGCCACGACTCACAATCCGAGTCAGTTGGAAAACTTAGTATTTGTTAAAATCATGAGTTCCTCGGTGAGTTTCCTGCTGATACTTTTTCAGACCTGGCCGTTTTGCAAAAATAGGAAAGCCTTGCATAAGATCCTGATATCTGTTGCTTTCTTTTTTATTTTTTTCTTTAAAAATTTAGATCTCTAGGGTTTATTTTTAGTTTATCGATTCTTCCCAAATTTAATCCCTAAGTAATTGAATTCCATTTATGCTTTTTGTTTCTGAGTCAATTTAGATTCAGGGTAATGCATCTCTATGCTCAAAATAGACTCATGATCTCTTCAAAATTCATCCTTTCTGCTTCTCATGCATCATAGGTTGAGGAATGAGAAGACAAGTTGCCTCATATTACTACTCAATTGAGGTGAGAAATGAGCAGACAAGTTGCCTGTGTTTGTCGTTTGCTGTACAGAGGCGCCAGGCATATGAAATCTTTCAATCTCATAACCTAAGACAGTTTTAGCAGCATCCTTGTCACCAGCCATTAAATAATCAAGAGAGTGCCCTGTTCTAAAGGTTGGAGCATAAGGCTTGGGACTATAATAGTCCGGCAGTGTTGTGGGTAGTGAGAAATTTTTATTGTTTGTGTTCTTCGAGTAAGAAAAGAAATCTAGATTATTGCTGAGGAAAGACCCGGTGGCGTTGGGGACAGTGTATTTGTATTGTGAATTGACCTCTTTGGAGAAGATGTTATTTTCTTTTATCCCCTGCTGCTGTTGAGGACCTTTGTTCTTCATTTAAAGCTCTACCACACAAGGACCTTCCCCTAAGTAAAGACTGTATACGATTGCGGTGTGAGATACTACTCGTCTGCTCAATAGAGGTGAAATTTTCCATGATCTGTGGGATTATAATCGAAGCTACTTTCGACTAAATAGGTTGCTTCAGTTCAAAGCTTACTCATCAATCCAAAGGGTGTGAGGATCTCATGGCCCTTGCATCCACAATACTATGGTACAACCTACAAAAAGGCCATTGATTGCATACATAAGATTTCCCATGCAAGTTCCTTTGGAGACACTGAAGACGGAAGAGTTGCGGCCCTGCAATCATTGCATTCTGTCTGCAAACTTTATTTTCTTGAAATGTTGATATTCGCTGCTCTTTAATGTACATTGAATGAACTTGGATCCTAGTAGGCGTATGTTAAATGGTTCTTGTGCCTGTTCCATGGTTCCACTTTTGCATATATTGCATGTGTCAAACTTTAAAGATCTCCACATTATGATAGTGGATGCATTCAGTGAATCTTATTGTGTGAGATATGTCTAGATTTTGTTCAATTCGCACGACAATTATCTCATGAATGTTGGCTTGAAAGTTAGGTATTTTGCAGCTGTGATTCAACATAATACATTGATGGCTCAGTGCAATGAATAAAGGCCAGAGGCGACATAATATTGTCATTGGATTTTACTGAACATGAAGTCTAGCGCAACCATCAATGAAATCAAATCTCTAACAGTTGTTAATAGTAAATCTTTATTGTATCAATATGAGTTGACTTGTTTTCTTTTTTCATTTATCTTTTGAATGCAGGTTGGGTCGATTTATCAAAAGGTGGCAGAGGGTGCTCTAAATGTGTATGGTTGGTGTCTTTAAATGTCTTGGTAATCAATTTGAGGGTAAGTGCACCAAGATGGTTCCCAAAAAAGGGGCTTAAGTGGCCACTTTTTTTCTAAAATCAGGAAATATTGACCTTTGACGTGAAATTGAGGATAGCTACACTCAAAAATTTTAGATGGAACAAAAACAAGGACTGTAGTGCTCCGAGTCTACTTTCTAAACTACTAATTTATTTTGAAAATGGTTGAGATTAAGGGGTTTAAAAGAGGGACACACACAAATTGTTGTTGTTTCTGTCAGAAAAACATAACATAGCAACTCTTGTGTGACCCGAGCACGGTGGACTTTTTTGTAGTATTTTTAAAATCACTCCATTCAAAAGTTAGATAACAGTATGTAGTAAGGACTGGATATTTTTTGATAATTTTTTAATGAATATTTGATTTTTTATTAATTTTCTAAGTGGGCACTTCCTAAAAAGCAGAATTTTGGCCGTGCTCCCCCTAAATTTTTTGAAACTAATACATTTTTTTAATTTTTTTTTTTTAAATTGTAGAATGGAGTATAGTTTCTAAAAATGTAATTTATTTCAAATTTTGATGAACGGTTAATTTATAGTGAAAAAAATACCAAACACTGCTTTTTGAAGAAAAACGGATATACAAACAAAAGAAATTATGGATGAAAGGCTTAACATTGTTAGAAAGTGAAAAAAATTACATCGTTGGAAAGCTAATAAAGAACCTAACATTACCCATGTGTTCGATTTTCTTGATATTGAACCAGATGCAATCTTGATGGTGAGCACGAACCCGATTATGTGAAAATTTGTTGAATTTGGAAAAAACACGTCTCTGGTCTTTGGGAATTCCCTCCAAGCCTTTGGGTTGGTATTCCAAGGCAAAAACCAAAGCAAAATTGCAAAGAAAACAATAACGCGAACGCGTTATAACGCGAACGCGTTATTTGTTAGTTTGGCCACAAAAGTGCGACCATTTCGGTGCACTTACCCTTGATTGTTTCAGCACACTTACTTGCTCATGACTCAATATTTGCAATTGACTTTCAAAGTTTTTCACATTATTATGGTCATCATGAAATGGTAAATATTTGAGCTTACGATGGTGATTTTTTCTTTTTTATCTTTATGATTGATACAAATTCATTGACTTTCAAAGTTTATGATATGAGTTACAACATCATTTTGATTATCTTGAGATAGCCAATATTTAAGATTATGATAATGCTTTTTTTTGTGGTTGACTCAATACCTCTAGTGATTTAGATTGTGATAAGGGAAAGAGAGAGTCTCACAAGTGTGATGCCTTCTCAAATGGAGTCATTAATGATTTACTTATAAATCCTCCTTTTATTGTCATCATCTTGGATCATGTTATTGTTTGAAGTTAAATCAAAATAAATTGAATTCTCACATAATTGTCTTTTTGGAATAGGAAAATGAAGTAAAAGGTGAAAACGAAGGAGGTAAACAAAGAAGAACAAAGAAGGCAAAAGGAAAGTGAATAAGAAAAACAAAGGAGAACAAAGAAGGAAAAAGGAAAACAAAGAAGGAAAAAGGAGGATGAAGGAAAGGCAAGAAAGGAGGGATTTTTTCGTTTGCACAAAGAGCTTGCTAGAAATGATCTTTGAAGAAACTTTTAGCAAATTTGAGCATCAAATTTGAAACCTAAAAGCGTTTTTAAATGCTTTGAGCTTCCGTCACACACCTTAATTTTCTATTTTAGGCTAACTCATCTTTGGTTTTGGGCTTTAAAACGAAAATTACCTAGGCTTTCAATTCATTGAGAAAGAGTTAAAACAAACTTTAGACAACATTGACTAGATTTTGTTTAAGGTTAACAAATTGAACAATCAAATCTTCATCTTTCCTTTGGTGCTTAAAAAGAATAAAATCATTGCTTTGAGGGATAAAATGAATGTGTCTTTATTGTTTTGTAATAATTTACACAAAGTAATATCATCAAAAGACATATGCGCTTCTCTCGCGCCTCACAGTGATCTTGAGAATCAAAAGGATTTTGGTGACATTAAATTGTGTAATTAATTACCCCCACACTTCATTCTGGGTTTAAAAATTGAACAAAATCTTGTACGAGTGTGAATAAATTTATTGCATGTGTTCTCCCTTTGTTTCTAAACAAGGGTTGATCGAACTATGAATAAGTTTATTCTCTTTTGTTTATCTTAGAGGGCCTACCTTTGGGAAAAAGTACTCACCCAAGGGAATGACTCAACTGGTAACACTCTAAAGGCAAGAGTATTTCCAACTGGGATATAAATGTGGGTATTGGAGTAAACGCCAATATCACGCGGTTGGCTTCGACGAGATGGATCCAAAAGGGGACTCTCGCTGTATGGGTCAATCTCCACGAACAGAAAGTCCAAAATAGAACCCTTGTTTTGTAGTGGCCAATTGATCCATTGAGTGAGTTTATCAAATTGGTGCATTGGAACTTAGATTCCAAGAAGTTACTTGCCATGTCCAATCTTGGTTAAAGTATAGAGGTTAAGACTTCATTCTTAACATACCTTTATACTCTTTCCTTGGTTGCATGTAAAATCATCTCTTCTATGAAGGGCATGAGGCAAGCCCACCAAGAAAAATGTACCAATTGAGCGAGGATGTTATATTGCTTGTGAGACAGTTTGAAAACACAATGCTTTTGATTGAAAACATTGGAAAACCAACATTCAATGAATCATCAAAATTGCAAACCCTTTAGGAGAGGCAAATATCCTTGAACAAATTCACATGTTATTGCTTGCCCTTGGGATTCATATCCTTAGAGGCTTCTAAACATTTGGATTTCATCTCAATTTGCTTCTACTAAAGTCAACTTTAGGTAACCTTTGCCTTGATTTCCTCGACTTCCGCATAATGCACTTTGTGGGATGAAAGAGAATTAGGACATTGGACATTCAATTGAAAACCTAATCAAGAATGTGTTTGTGGTAAAAATAATCCACTAAGCAAAGATTAAATCAATTGGACCACACATATGTGCTTGGAATCTTTTGGTCATATAGTTTTCATGTAAACATTGATCTTTTGATTTCGAATTACTCTTAGAGAAAGGAATGTTCTTCACTATCTTAGGATCATTTAGGATCAAATTAAACATTTCATCCATCCCAAACATTTATCAAAATCCATCCCATATACAACTTTAGAACTTTGAAAACATCATTCTAGACTTGGGTAAATCATCAAAATCAAAATCACCTTGTTTAGTTAGGTGTATGGGAATGCATCCTTTCTCATACCTTTAATTAAATCAGAAATCCTTTGAACAAGTTCATCCTAAGATAACATCTTACATCTTAGGGTTTACAAGTTCATTATCCATATCAAACAAATCAAAATCAAACCCTAAGTCTAGCATTGATACAAGGTCCCTAAACGTTCAACACTCATATCATTCACCCCTTTTATCCTTCATCTCATCATTGGTCCTAAGAACCTTAGAGGTCACTTTTGCAAATAAGTTCAAAACACAAGAAGAACATAGAATACAAACTTGATCCATACATCATGAGTAATCCAAGTCAACTAAGCTATCAAAGACTTACAACGCCGATTGATTATCAACACTCACATCTATACAAACCGTACATGGGATCATTACCTTCGACAAAAGTCAATAGTATAAAAAATGTGAGTATGCCCAAATCAAATTTTGGGACACATTTCCCAATGGTAGATTTAAATCCAAGTCCAAACCTACAAATCCACCAACTGAACAATCAATGCATGAGCCTTCAAACGAACAATGTCATCCCACCAAATCCCTACATACCGAATGAGAATGTACCAAGTACAAGTTTTCCAAACATGAATCCAAAAAACTTTGGGATAAATATTTTTTCAAATCACACAAATGTTGTTCAAAATCCAAACACGATGATAACGACTCCATGCATTAGTCCAAGTCAAGGTAACACCATGCAAAATCAAAGTTACCTAAAACAAGGCAATGCAATTCCCAACATCAACAAAGTTCAACTTCAACCCATAATGCCAAATTTAAACATCATCCCAAATAAAAACATTATCCAAGATCAATTTGTCCATGATCCCATTCAAACACCACAAGGGCACATTCCAAATCTGCTTCAACAAAATCCAAATCAAGGGAATCAAATTCAAAATCAAGATCAAATTTCGCTAGAGCAACTTGCTTCACATGCCAAACTAATTGAATTACTGAGCCAGGAGATATCTTCACTCCAAAATCAATACACCCATCCATTAGTTAATCCATGTTATCAAAGAAGTGAGTTGTGTCCACAACAGCGTCAAGAACAATATTTCCAAAGTCAAGGAGTTGGACATCAAGATCAACCCCATCTTGAAGATCAATCGCCACATCTCAAAGATCAATCACCACATCTCCAAAATCAATCACCACAAGGTCAATTTAAAGTGAAAATCTCACAAAGGAACAAGCGAAAATACACACCACTTGGGAGACCAATCAAATCAGTCCTGTAATAGTTAGTACAAGAAAATATCATCAAAATCCCCGTTTACGTGAACTATCAAGAACCAGACATAAAACCACTAGGCTATAACGAGAAGCACCTTTGTGATTATCATAGAATAAAGGGACACAAAACATTGGATTGTGTTTGACTCAAAAAACTCATCCAAGACCTGATTGATCAGAAGATAATCACTATTGGGGATGATGATAGCATTGGAAATCTCTCCACCGCAACTATTGAGAACAAGGAGCAAGATCAATCCATCACTGAGCACCCTGAAGCTATAACTACTTCATCCGAAGATCAAATCAACATACATCAAAAGATACTTTTCAATCATGATCAAAATCAACCAACAATACCTGACAGTGATCTAATTCAAGAAATGTCAATGTCACTTGACGATATGGTTGAAGACATTGGAAATCCCTCCACCACAATTGTTGAAAACAATGATCAAGATCTATCCATCAATAAAGATATTTTCACCTCATCCAACAAGGCATCGACCAATGATCATGTTGAAAATGTCTCTGCATCACCTAATGAGTTAGAGAGAATATCTCAAGAATTTATTCTAAAGTATGATCAATGTCTTTCACCAAAGTCTAGCAATGGTCCTTTCCAAGACATATTGACATCCTTCGACCTCATGATTGTTGATATTGAAAGAATCTTCAACTCAACATGTGATACTAATTCACTCAAAGATCAAGAATATATTAAGCCACTTGCCATGTCTAATGACGACATCCAAGAACCATTTGTAAGCAGTCCATCCTTTGAAACTGACTCATGTCAAGAACTTGATCCAAAGCATGATGAAAGCAAATCTAGAATCATTCAAGATCAAGAATTTGTATCTTCAAGATACTACAATAATCTAATGGACACTCTCCTATCTATGGAAGATGATCATATCCATGCAACGCATACTCCTCCATCTACCCTTGAGATGCTTTATGCGGATGGACACGTAGAGGATCTTCATTCAGAACAGGATTCTTTTATTCCTAACATTGTTACACAAAAAGAGCAGATTATTAATTCCTATAGTCAAACTGAGTTATCAACATCAGGATCAGATATATACCAAATTCAGACTGAGGACATCAGGTATGCGGATATCCAACATTAGCCGCTCAAGGAAACAAGTCAGATAGAACAGTATAATTCAGTGTTAACAGAGCAACAAATTGAAACATCACCCACGGTGGTCATTTATCAGAGAATGCATTCTAAACAAGAGCTCTTAGAATAGGTGGAATCAAAGCATGAAGGTACTATTTCTAAAATATTGGAGGTAACTTTGTCTCAAGCAAATGTCAACATAGGGAGCACGAAGAATCCTTATGATGAAACTATTGTCAATACTACAACTAGCCACGTCATGAATCTTCATCCATTCATCACCCCATCCACGAATTGGGATCAACATCAAACGGAAGATTTGAATCAAAGCACACAAAACGTTTTCAAAGAAAAAGAAGCAAAGCATGATGGACAAATCAAATAAAAATGGATACCAAAAAATACAAAGAAAGATCATCCTTATCAAACTCCATCAGTCAAAGAAACTATGGGGAAAATTGAAAAAGGGAAAAGTATCCATCAGAGACGTCTACAAAAGAAAAAGCAAGCTTTTCAAGTGACATATAAAGTATATCAAGCAGTTGGTCCTAATTCCACTCACACTTTCATATCCACCCATCATTGCTCATCTTCCCAAGTTTGGAGAGTCAAAGGTTCCAAACTGTCAACCAATCCATCTCTTATCCCTAAACACACTCCATCCACACCTCCACACATGATATCCAATTCTCACATTGACCATGTATTGGCAATGACCCTTCATCATAAGGATTCAAAGGGCACTCTATTGCGATGTACACACCAAGAAAAACTCAACTCCGGTATCAACGAAGAAGATAAGGAATCCCAAAAGATGCATTCAATTGCACATATCTTAGCAAAGTAGCTTCTTCAAGCAGGATATCGATGGCACATTATGACAGGGGCATCTACATCAGCAACACCTTTTGATTCAGTATGAACTTAAAATCTTTCAAAAAAAAATAAAAAATATGAAAATGCAAAAAAATTAGAAAAAGGATTGAAAATAGTAAAGAAAAAAATCATCCTCTAGTGAAAACCGCATGGGCAGTGCTTTGGGAAAGACCATGATGAAAACCTGGAAAACAGGCATCATGTGGAATCAAGCATCTACGTGCGCCAGTTCAGGTGAAAGCATCTCATCCCATCCACAATAAATCGACCATTCCATCCATCTCATCCATAATAAATCTGACATTCCATCCATCTCAGCCATAATAAATCTAGTCACCATGAGCCATTTATCCAATCCATGTGCATACATCTGCATCCATAGTCCAAGTTATCTTGATCTTGATGAAAGTTTGGGGCACACTTTACGCTTGCTTACGGTAAAACATCTTGACATGGGTCATTTTCATTGATCCTATCCTATGCAACATTATCTGAGCCATGAAGCATTATCCAATGAAGCATTCTTTATCCAAACACCTTATATTATCACAAGATAATCCTTGGCAACCTTTGCATTCTTGCCATATCCATCCATCCATACACATATCCGAGCATCCACACATTGCATTCCATACATTACTAAACATTGGGGACAGATAATTACATTTTTCTTCGAGAATAAATCTTGGTCTATATCCTCCAACTTATGTGGTGATCCGAACATTGGAAAACGTGAAATCAAATTGGTCAAACCACTTGTGATAAAAATTCCAAATCACTAGCCCATTGCATATTTTGATGAGAATACATTCCTTATCAATCTTCATCTTTCATCAAACATCAATCCAAACAATCACTATCAGTCGCATCTAACGTGCATTTCAAACATCACATCTAATCATTTGAACAATTTTTGTTCCAAATCAAGCTTCATCAATCATGATCAATCGAATCCAATCAAAAAATCATCATCTCAGGATATCCTTGTGTTGCTTAACACTATCCTTGCATTGTTGTGCATCCTCAATAATGTTATCATCATCAATCTGGATGAATCAAATCATCATCAATTTGTCATCATCTTGGGATATATCCTTACCAATCATTGTGTTGCTTAACACTATCCTTGCATTGTTGTGTATCCTCAACAATGTTATCATCATCAATCTGATCGACATCTCAATCCTTGTGTTGCTTAACACTATCCTTGCATTGTTGTGTATCCTCAACAATGTTATTGTCATCAATCCGGATCAATCAAATCCTTGCATTGTTGTGTATCCTCAACAATGTCATCATCATCATCAATCCATCGATTCGATCAGTCAATCTTAGCTTGGTTCTCAACAAAAATCCCAAACAGAGACTGATATCATCACACATGTCCATATCCAAATCGTCAAAATCATGCAAAAATTCAAAACATCATAAAATCAAAAAATCCAAAAACATTCAAAACATATCAAAATCCAAAAACACACAAAATCAAAAAATGTCAAAAACATTGGAATCCGAACTACGTTGTCTCTGAGCTTAAACGTAGGCAAGGCTAATCTTTGATTAGCCCCCAAGACATCAAAAATCCAAAAACCATTCAAAAATCATCAAAATCCAAAAACATCAAAACATTCAAAAAACACAAAATCAAAAAACATTCAAAAAATCAAAAAATCAAAACATTTGTAAAAACTCAAAAACACCAAAAACAGCCTCAAAACATTTCAAAATGTAAAAAACATCCAAATATTTGAAAAAATCCATCCGTCTCATCTCGCTTGCACCCGCAATAATCAATCATCCATAATAAATTGATTGTCACCTTCATCCTTTGGCAAAACAAATAGAAACAATCACAGTAATTAGCAAAAACAAACTTCAAACGTAAAATCAAAATCGAAACAACAAACCTTTAAAACAAAATCAAACTCTTGATCATTTTCAAACATGTCAATCAACTTTATATCAACAGCCTATCAATCAACTTATCAACCCATCATCATCCTATACAATGCATGCCCTATGATATATCATTCCGACAATGGGCATCATTTTGGATATCACTTGGATTCTTATCCTATCAAAACAAATCCCTTTAGCTAGAGGTATGAATAACATTGACTTGTTTGTGTACTTGATCTTTTCTTTTGATTTATCTTATTGCACTCACTCCAAGGACCTCTTGATGATATCCAAATGAAGGATTTAGAGATATAGGAATGGGGCAACGATCATTATCCTTTTGTCTGTTGTGCTTGTTGGACGTTCTTGTAATATAACTTGGTGAATACTTGCTTTGTTAGGTACATCCTAGCAAGGTTTTTGTATGTCAAGTGTGAACAAGAATACTCCTATTTGTTTGTTGAGTCAAATTCCATCGCACTAGGTACAATGCCATCCTGGTTATTTATACCTTGATGCATCGTATCTACATGTGTTATCAAACATAAGGTAAGTAGCCCTTTTAAAATCCCAATCCTTGATAGGAAAATCATCCATCTATCATCATCATTTCTAATCATCATCTCTCATGAAGTCGGCTTGTTGGATCCTCTTGTCATCATCTAATGTCTTCTTTTCCGCACTAACATCACGTCATGAGTAGTTAATCATCATCATCAGTGCATCCATCTTACATCCACAAACCATCAGCATGCCACATATCATTCATATCATACATAATAGGAAACATCGATCATTTCACATGCATTGCATTTGCATCATCATCATAATATAGATCTGTTAGTCTAAGCATCTCATAAAATCATACATTTGCATAATCACAGCATATCATCATCATAATATAGATCTGTTAGTCTAAGCATCTGCATAAATCATCCATTGCATAATCACAACATATCACATCATCAATCTCATCCATCTCACATTATATCATCATTTAAGTTGTTTAGGATAACATAGATTGGTTACTCTAAGCATTTTAAAACCATCTCATTTGCATCATCATCCATAACCATCCATCTTGAACCTCTTTATAGCGAGATCGACCCTCAAATTGAATCTTTTCGCTCGATCTCTCGAGGGGGCAATGTACTAGTGTACCTCTTTCTACTGGGGCATCTAAAAAATCATATAAATTTTGAATTTTGATCGCGGCAAGTTTATTCTTTGAACCAACGCAACAAGTACGTTGCTTCAAAGAGGGGCAAAATGTAGACACGTAAAATTGGTAGATTGCATTCAATTAGGTCATATTCATCCATTTAACAAATAAATCAAGTTTATTTATCAATCTCCTAAAGTCATCAGTTTAAATTAAATAAATCAACTTGATTCTAAACATCACCCTCCTTGATTAAATAAATTGAATCCTTTATTTAATTAAGTCTGAAATCACCTTTCATCCCTTTTTGATTTAAATAAATCAAAATATTCAAGTC
This sequence comes from Sequoia sempervirens, assembly GCA_007258455.2. Classification (NCBI taxonomy): domain Eukaryota; kingdom Viridiplantae; phylum Streptophyta; class Pinopsida; order Cupressales; family Cupressaceae; genus Sequoia; species Sequoia sempervirens. The sequence continues at coordinate 329,118,949 of VDFB02271358.1, read as the reverse complement.
AAAAAGGTCAAACTCACCTAATCATCATTAAGCTAATCTAATCCTAATTATCCTAACCTAACCACCCATCACATCCTCTAGATATTCCCACTTGTACAAATAAATCAATGTATTGATTTATCAAAATCAACATTTTCCATCAACATGGCATCTTTGAGAAATATTCCCTCAAGTTTGAATTCAAAATCAAGTGGACATGTACATCCAACAAAGCAATTAATGTCTCTTACATGTCCCTTGCAAAGGTCAAACTAAGCATTAACTCTCAAATTCAAATTTGAAATTTCCCCCTCTTGGGCACATTTCCCAAATCTTGCACATCCCTCAACCTATGACATGATGACAAGTGGCCTCTTTTCATTGGCTTGTTTTTGATCCCACATTGCTCTCTTATGAGCACTCTTAGCATTTGAGAATCTACAAATAGAGGCTTCATTCTTAATCAAATCCTCCACAACTCCACAATCTTAGCATTTCAACTCCACAACTCCACAATCATTCATGTAAAGTCACTCTCTTCAGGAGAACTAATTTTTCCCACCATCACTCCATCTTCAAAGAATTTCATCATTTAGCTTATCTATCAAGGATTGGGAAAGGGCTATTTTCCACAATAGCACCAATCCACTATGAGATATACTTCATGTTTTTCATGTTCTTATTTATCTTGCTTTTGTCATTTGTTTGCATTTGGAAACATTGATGTATCATTTCATAGAGATGGTGTTATTTGTTTTGTTTTAGCAACTAACCATACTAATGTGTGTGTGTTGGAGGTTTTAACAAGTTGCAGACTTCACCATCTACAGTGTGTATTACACTTATTATGATGTGTATGTCAATGAGATGATACTACAATCAAAGTGACCTTGCTTCTAACATAATGATTGATTGGTTGTGGATAAGTATGTTTGCTTGCTCAATTGCCTCTCTCCTCTTATGTGACTTCAAAATCTTTAAAAATTGTATTACACTTTCTATGATCCTTATGTCAATGAGATGATACTACAATCGATGAAAAAAAATTACACAATCAAATCCAGAAATTGTTGAATCTTGTATCTCCTTTTATGTGGCTTAAAAATATTTAATAATATACTACACTTACTATGATCCTTATGCAAATGAGATGATACTACAATTGAATTGGTCTTTCTACTAACATAATGGTTGATTGATCATGAATAAGCATGTTTTCTTGCTTAATCTCTTCTCTCCTCTTATGTGGCTTAAATATCTTAAAAAATGTACTACACTTAAACTATGATCCTTATGTTGAATGAGATGATACTACAATCAAAGTGGTCTTTCTACTAACATAATGGTTGATTGGTTATGAATAAGTGTGTTTTCTTGCTCAATCTCCTTTTCTCTCCATTTATGTGACTTAAAATCTTAAGAAATTAGATTACACTTACTATGATCCTTATGTCAATGAGATGATACTACAATTGAAGTGGTCTTTCTACTCACATAATGGTTGATTGGTTGCAGATAAGAATTATTTCTTGTTTAATCTTCCCTCTCTTCGTATGTGACTTAAAAATCTTTAAGAAAATACCTCCATACAAGTTTCTATAATTGTTACCCATTTTTCACCTACGGGCTCAGTCAAGTGGGGCAATCTATGTTTTCAAGAGTTCATGAAGGCCAGATGGAGGAGCATTTGCATCAAGGGTTAAATCATATATCTGATTCCATTTCACAAGGAGGTCTATTGAAAAGTATGCCTTAGTCAGATCTAGCATAAAACTCCTCAAAGAAAAAAGTCACTGAGACCAGTTGAATGTCTTGCTGACTAGCATTGTGTTATATTCATTTGAAATCCTCTAGTCGCCAAGAGATCTCGGTCACTGTGAAGTTTTACATCTCTCTCCACTTGGGAAGTATTGCCAACCGTTCTTCACAAGGGTGGCTTCAGAGTAAAGTGTTGTCGACAGATGAAATTCCTTCCGACAGTCGTTCACAAGGTCGTCATCGGGGACAAGGGTTCACATCCGCTGTGAGGTCTCGGCGAAAACAGATGTCATCGCGAAGAAAAGAAGGGCCTTGCTGTGACGTCCTGGTGACCAAGGGGAGTCTCACCAAAAGGCTAGAAGGGGTCAGCATAATGTCTCGCCGATGACAGGGAGTCTCACCAAAGTGAATGGAGGTGTCTTCAAGGAGAAGTCTTCCTGACTGGTGGGAGTCACACTGAAAAGTTTTTCACAAGGCCAGTGTTGAGGAGAGTTGTTTACCTTCGGCGAGAGGTCCTGTCGATGGAGCGAGGTCTCAGAAAAACAAAATGGCCTCGATGAAAGGTATTTCTGACCCGATGGTGTCTTGCCGAAGGGAGTTAGCATCGCCATAATGTTTTGAACTTGGGGAGATGTCCCACCGACCCGATGGTATCCCACCGAAAGAAGGTTCATGCCTTCGATATGAGGTCTTCCCGACTGATGTTTGTCTTGCCGATAGTGATGGATCTACCGTAGACTTTGGTGAGATCTCTTGCCGAATGCGGATGTATGGGTGATGAAATGGCGATATCGGTATGACTCCTAAGGGCTCACCATGATGTCTGGCCAAAAATGATTGTCTTGTCGATGCTTTTCTGTGATATCGATATAACTTTTGCATTTGATGTGAAGTCTTGCCAATAGTGGTAAGCTATGCCGATCATTTCTATAGAGCATAATCACATCAGGGAGACACAGCCAGTGTCTCATTGACATGTGATTCTGGCTAAATGATCTTTGACCGCCTGGGATCTTGCGTGGCATATGTTCAACCAATCAGAGAGAACTAAAGGAGAACCATTAGTTGTTTAACTGTTTGACGACCCCTATGAATGAGATCAATAGTGCATAAATGACACAGACTTATTCTGAGATCAAAGGCGATGGGGCAGCTCGGTGAATGATGGTGTGAAGATCTAATGGAAAGTCTGAAGCTGCTTGTAGAGGAAGTCAACATACAGAAAGATCTTGAGCAGGGAAGGCTGAAAGAAAGAAGTTGTCAGTCTCGGGGATAGTTGTGAGGTCTACTGGCAAAAGGCAGATCGATATTAATGGTAATGTTGTAGGGGAATTTAAGGCAGCTCTTCAAGGAAGTTTGAGAGTGGACACGGAGGCCAGAGGTTAGTACATTAAATGCATGGTTGTAAAAGATCTGAAGGGCCATCCCTGAAGCGATCTTTCACTGACATGGACACAAAGGATGCACATTGAATGCATTAGCTTTATTGCCAAAAGATCTGAGGGTCGACCTTGCTAAAAAACTAATATTTTGTAAACCCTAATGAAAAGGGGGCGACACTTTTTTAGTCTTGATATATATGGAATTTTTGCCTCATTTTGAGACAGCTCTTACTTGCATATTTTCTGCTTATGTGACTTCTATAAGTCCTTAGAGGAGAATACTGAGTTTTGTAACTCATTTTACAAACATTGTATGGTAGATTTTCACCTTTGGAGATCAATAAAAGAGCAGTTTCTGCCTTCTTAGTTATCTGTTTCATTGAATGTGTTGGATGATTGATATATTTACATGTGATTTTTTCTTATTCCTTGTTAATACGTCTCATTAATAGCACTTTCAAGCAGAGGATATATGTATATTGCAGGTTATGGGTTATGCTGGTGATGCAAACAAACTTTAGTTGTGAGAAGAATTTATCATCCTTCTAGGATTGTCTATGTCATAGCTTTCTTATGAAACATTTATTCAGTATCATATGAGTATTGAGTTGTGCATATCAGCTTTTACTAGTTGATTGAAAACTGTGTGTTAAGTAGCTATTCATGTGTGAACAAATTTGGTGTATCACCATAGGATTAAATTTTAATTTTTTATGCACTCCTTTTCCCTTTTCTTACAAAGATCAGTAGTTAGGTGATAGGTGACACCATAAGGAAGTTGGCCTGCTCTGGAGGTTGACCTTTTTCTACAAGAAACCCCACAGCTTTAGAGGTCTTCCCATGTTACACTGAGGTGTTGAACATCAGGTTCAACAAGGTGCAATTTCAGTGGATAACAGTTTTGGCACGCTTGATGGGACTGTGAACTGCTTCTTAGTTCATGTTTATGCATTTTATTGCTGCTATTTGGTGTGTACAGTAGTAGTTTCAAACTTTTGGAGGCATTTCCTTTACATACCTGGCGACTCCAGGAGAATAACAACTGGTTTCAAGTAGATTAAGTGCTTGTATGTTCTTATTTCCAGAAAATCAGATCTAGTTTTCTTGTTTTACAAGAAATTTTAATGCATTTCCAGCTTCTATGAATGCTCCAAAATGTCTACATTTTATGAAGACATGTTATATCACCCAGCTTGTCATGAAACTACTAATCATCCCTCATTTCATGAAAATTCTGCTCATATACCCAATTATCAGCCATATCAAAATGAGTATGCAGCTGTTTTTAGTCCAAGTATCTTTGCTACAGGAGATTATCAATATTCCCCACAAGTTTTCCACCCTCCCACCCCTGCTCAGTTTTTGCATCAACCTATATATGTCCAACAACAGTCTCAACAAAACCATCATAATGCCAACCAACATGTTTGTTCACATGCCCAATCTTAAGGAGTTAACAACATGTGCATCAATGACATAATCTCAAATTTTCAAAGACAAATGTTGGAGATAGAAGGACAACAGGATATCGATTGGCAACAAGAACAAAAATCTTACCAAGCTCAGACAAGTGAGAAGGAATGGGAGGCCAAAAAGAGGCAATTTAAAGAGAACCTTGCCTATCAGCTGGCTGTAAAAGATACAGAAATGAGGCTAAAATTTTCCAAACAAGAGGTTCCCAAGTACAAGTTTTCTAGCTTTAGGCAAAGTCAACCTCTCGAATCCCCTAGTAAGTCTTCTCAGTTTGAAATTCCAAGCTTTAAGGGATTCAATTCAATGCAAGAGAATGTAGTACCTGAACAAGATCAATCCATCATCCCTCAAGAGCAGCCCATTGATCCAGATGAATTGATCCATATGACTTACTCCTCATGGAGAGGATCAGCAAAGTAAATCCAATGCATCTAGTTGTAGCATGTTACCGACTACAGAAAAAAGGCTCAAACAAGAGGAGGAATCAGATCCATCACAGGAGATAGTTGAGCATGGTTTAGAGGTCAAATAATTTGCTAACGAGGGGCAGAAAGTAGGACAGCAGACAGTTGAAGAAGGAAAGGATGCTCAAGTTCAAATTTTTGTTTGTTTATTTGATGAACTTCCAGAATTTATAGGTGAAGATGAGCGGTGCTTGACTGAACTTACCTCAATTCCCAGTTTTGAGCTGCAAAGTGAAGAGCTCACAATAGATTGGCTTGTTGAACTTCCTAGTCTTATGGGTGATGATAGAGACACCCTACTTGAACTAACACCAGTGTTAAATCTTGGACAACCAGAAGATGAAATTCGCTTTGATAGGTTGTTCATTCATCAAGAGGAAGATGGGAGCAGCCTGGTCTTAAGAGGTGAAAGAGTTGGTACCTATGAAAACATCCATAAAGAGGGGCATGATCAAAAAAAGCATGTTTTGAAAGGTACGGGTACTCCTTTAAGTGTTCAAGGAGAAAGTTATGAGATTGATGTAGGACATGTCATGCATGAGGAAGCTGATCATGAACTTGAAGAGGATATGTTTTCAAGCATGGTGGAGGAGTTTTTCTCAAAGCTTGATTCCAAGCCATCATTAACTAAATCCGGAGAGTGTGAGCAACATAACCAAGTGGAAGGAGCTGGCATAGTTTCATTTGAATCACACAAGGTAGCTCATTCCAATCATCATCGGGTTATGAATGTGGAAGCAGCTGATCAAAGTAGACCTAGCAGGATTGGCTTGGAGGCCATTCTTTCACAAGGATGCCTGATCAGGCATCTAGCCAAAATGGAGACCAACAAAGATATTGATACCTTGCTTGCACCCAAGCATGAGGGTACTGCTGAGGAGGAGCACACTCAAGTTACCTTTTCACCTCAGAACAAGAATGTTTACATTCTATATGAAAGGGTTAGTAAGCTTGAATATGTTCTGCAAGATATCTTGTAGCTATCCGTTGAATTGTCATGAATGCTCCATTTCTTTTTAGTTGTTCACCAGCGTAGCAAACATTGTAATTTTTTTAGAAAAGGAAGTTATTTCACCCAACCTGTCAATGGGTTCATTTGACCAGCTTCTTTGATGTTTAGAGTAGGGTAGGCTAGTTTCATTTCAAATGCATCTTTGTTTTCCCTAAGTGCTTTTGAGCACAGTTAGATAGTTTGCTTCTTTTGTGTTGGGTTTTCAATAAATTTCAAGGGTGTCTCTTGATGTTCTGTTGAGTTACGACAATTTGCAATGCTGTTTTCAAGTGGTGTTGGTTCTCTAATGGACTCCCTACCTAATGGACAAGTTTAGGCTACTGGTTTTCATGTTTAGCAAGCAAACATCCAGCTGAGGTCACCAGAAATGTTACCCATTTTTCACCTACGGGTTTAGTCAGACAAGGCAATCTATGTTTATAAGAGTTCATGAAGGCCAGATGGAGGAGCATTTGCATCAAGGGTTAAATCATATATCTGATTCCATTTCACAAGGAGGTCTGTTGAAAAGTATGCCTCAGTCAGATCTGGCATAAAACTCCTCAAATAAAAAAATCATTGAGACCGGTTGAATGTCTTGTCGACTAGCATTGTGTTATATTCATTTGAAATCCTCTGGTCGCCAAGAGATCTTGGTCGCTATGAATTTTTACATCTCTCTCCGCTTGCGAAGTATCGCCGACCATTCTTCACAAGGGTGGCTTTGGAGTAAAGTCTTGCTGATAGATGAAAGTATTGCCGACAGTCATTCACAAGGCCATCATCGGGGAGAAGGGTTCACATCCACTGTGAGGTCTCAGCAAAAATAGATGTCATCGTGAAGAAAAGAAGGGCCTCATTGTGACGTCCCGGCGACCAAGGGGAGTCTCACCGAAAGAAGGTCTCACCGAAAGGATGGAAGGGGTCAACATAATGTCTCACTGATGACGAGGAGTCTCGCTGAAGCAAATGATCTCGAGGAGATGTCTTCCTGAAAGGGTAAGGTCTCGGCGAATGGAGGTGTCTTCGAGGAGAAGTCTTCCTGACCGATGGGAGTCACGCCAAAAAAATTTTCACAAGGCCAGTGTTGGGGAGAGTTGTTTACCTTCGGTGAGAGGTCCTGCCGACGGAGTGAGGTCTTGGCGAAATGAAATGGCCTCGGTGAAAGGTCTTGCCGACCGGATGGTGTCTTGCCGAAGGGAGTTAGCGTCGGCATAGTGTTTTGAACTCAAGGAGATGTCCCGCTGACCCGATGTTATCTCACCAAAAGAAGGCTCATGCCTTTGGTATGAGGTCTTCCCAACTGATGTTTGTCTTGCTGACAGCAATGGATCTGTTGCAGACTTCAGAAAATCTCTTGCCGAATGCGGATGTATGGGCGATGAAATGGCAATATCGATATGACTCCTAAGGGGTCGCCATGATGTCTGGCCAAAAATTATTGTCTTGCCGATGCTTTTCTGTGATATCGATATAACTTTTGCATTTGATGTGAAGTCTTGTCGATAGTGGTAAGCTATGTTGATCGCTGCTATAGAGCATAATCGCATCGGGGAGACACGGCCAGTGTCTCACCAACATGCGATTTTGGTTGAATGAACTTTGACCGCCTAGGATCTTGCGTGGCATATGTTCAACCAATTAGATAGAACTAAAGGTGAACCATTAGTCATTTAACTTTTTTACTACCCCTATGAATGAGATCAATAGTGTATAAACGACACAGACTTATTATGAGATCAAAGGCGATGGGGAAGCTCGATGAATGATGGTGTGAAGATCTAATGGAAAGTCTAAAGCTACTTGCAGAGGAAGTCAACCTACAAAAAGATCTTGAGTAGGGAAGGCCAAAAGAAAGAAGAATTCAGCAGTCTCAGGGACAGTTGTGCGGTCTACTGGCAAAAGGCAGATCGATATTAATGGTAATGCTCCAGGGGCATTTAAGACAACTCTTCAAGGAAGTTCAAGAGTGGACACAAAGGCCAGAGGTTAGTACATTAAATGCATGGTTGTAAAAGATCTGAAGGGCCATCCCTACAGGGATCTTTCACCGACATGGACATGGTGGATGCACATTGAATGCATTAGCTTTATTGCCAAAAGATCTGAGGGTCGATCCTACTGAAAAACTAATATTTTTTAAACCCTAATGAAAAGGGGGTGACACTTTTTTAGTTTTGTTATATATGGAATTTTTGCCTCATTTTGAGACAATTCTTACTTGCATATTTTCTCCTTATGTGACTTCTATAAGTCCTTAGAGGAGAATACTGAGTTTTGTAACTCATTTTACAAACATTGTATGGTAGAGTTTCACCTTTGGAGATCAATAAAGAGAGCAATTTCTGCCTTCTCAGTTATTTGTTTCGTTGAGTGTGTTGGATGATTGATATATTTACATGTGATTTTTTCTTATTCCTTGTTAATACGTCTCATTAATAGCACTTTCAAGTAGAGGAGATATGTATATTGCAGGTTATGGGTTATGTTGGTGATGCAAACAGATTTTAGTTGTGAGGAGAATTTATCCTCCTTCTAGGACTGTGTGTATCGTAGCTTTCTTATGAAACGTTTATGCAGTATCATATAAGTATTCAGTTGTGCATATCAGCTTCCTTTTTTTTTTAATTGAAAATTGTGTGTTAAGCAGTTGTACATGTTTTGAGCAATTTTGGTGCATCACCATAAGATTTCATTTTCATTTTCATGCACTCCTTATCCCCTTTTCCTTACAAATATTGGTAGTTAAGTGATATTACCAGTTAGGAAGTCAACCTTCTCCAGAGGTTGACATCTGTCTTCAAGTAACCCACAGCTTTAGAGGTCTTCCCATGTTACACTGAGGTGTTGAACATCAGGTTCAATAGGGTGCAATTTCAGTGGATAACAATAATAATGCATTTCCATTCAATTTAGATACACCTAAAAAGTGTACATCTTGAAAATTTGTTTCTACAATTAAAAAATCCTCATATATATTGCTAATGTTTTCATATTGGTTGGAAGGCTTGATCCAAGGCAATAGGAGTGTTGCACGATGGAAGTGGCCCTCCTACTAACATAATGGTTGATTGGTTGTAAATAAGTATGCTTTCTTATAAAATTTTATTGTCTTTGAATTACTTATACAACTAAAACTTATGGGAAGTGAAGGTTTTGAAGGTGCAATCCACTTACTAGAGAGTAATCCAAGTAAGTGTATCATATATATGTTGGTGAATGTGGAAAAGAAAGAAATTTCGATTGTTTTATTTTGGTTTTAATTGAAGGATACTTTGTTTATATAAGCTAGGTCAATCCATATTTCTTTCATTCCATTTAACTATATATTCCTTCTACCAAGGGATTTGGTTAAGGTTTCTAGGAAGATGCACAATTGCAAACATGTTAATATAGTTAGTTTTATATGACAATTTCAAAATCTATTATCATTTCTAGTAATTTGAGAAACATTTTTACATTATACGGTTAATGAATTCATAACAAGAAGAAAAAAAATCATTGGAGCAATTTAGTGGAGAAGTGCAAAGGTTTAAAAATTAACACATTAATAGGATAGAGTGCAATAGTCTTCCTCCCATACTTATCCAAACATTTAAATGCAAACCCATATAAAATGAAATAACACAAGTTCAAATTATTTAATTCTCATTAAATAAAATAACACAAGTTTAAATGTTTGGTTCCACCCCCCAACAAGGAAAACTTTAGGGGAAAATCTTCCCCAATTGGTGAATTTTAGATATCGGCCAAGTCAAAATTGGTGAATCAATCACACCCAATAGGGTGGCTAAATCGCCCAAATTTTACGAATTATTAGTCCAATGCATGTCCATTCGCCATCGATTTTTTTTATGAGGCATATTCAATCAATAAATTTTCCATAAAAAATTACGCATTTCAAATGGACCAATTAATATTTTCACCTGGAATCCCGAAAGCATATAATAAAACACCTACATATTCACCAATCATATTTAAACAACATTGTGTATCAGGACCCATTTTTCCAATTAAAATTTACAAATAGTTTCTTGTGAGGACCCATTTCGCCAATTAAAATTTACAAATAGTTTCTTATGAGGACCTATTTCACCAATAACATTAAAAAATAATTACATTTGAGGACACATTTCGCCAATTGTCATGACACCTCCATGCTAATCGTAGGGCCATAATCGCCTTAAAAATTACAATGTATTGTTCTATAATCACGTGGAATTTTCCAAATTTTTAATATACCATTTAAAAATCCTATAGAATTCGCCAAATATGGATTGATATAAATACAATCAAAATTGTCATTTATTCTTACACATTTTGTTCAGTTATGAAATTGTGAGCTCTCGATTTGGAATTTGGACTTGGAACCTTGAAGTTGATCATAGGAAAGTTATAAACTTACAACACAGGCATTCCTACATTAATGAAACTTAGAGGTGAGTGATAATTTATTCATAGTGTTATAAGATTTATTTATCTATTTTCCATTCTTGCTTCAATCTTAAAGATGATATTGAGTAGGGAATGGGATCTATATTCTCTATCCTTAAACAAGAAGACATTTTTTCCAGCTTTTATTCAAAGTGAGAGATCAATATGTGGAGTAACAAGTGCAACAAGGGTAAGACTCCTCAGGGTGGTGAAGGGACTGGGAGGCCATCAAAACACCCAAACTATAGAGTTACCATACAGTCTTACTTTGGAATTGGCAATGCTTCTAATCCATCAGATCAAGATGGAGCTACATCATCAACTCTTCCACCAAATATTAATGAAGAAGGAATTCACAATACCTCATTGCCACTGGAAGGTCAAGGTGAGATTGGCATTGAGTTAAATGAGTCAAATGAGGATGGAAATACCACAGAAGATGTTCCAAGGGATACCCTAGTTAGCCAGAATGAGATAATTGACTTGGATGATGTTGGTAGCAAGAAAAGAAAAGGCAAATCAAAAGTGGGGCACAAGTGGGAAATGACAAGCAATTTTTAGCTTGATTGGGTGTCAAAGTACCCATTCATTGTACCAGTGGAAAAAGAAAACAAAGATGAACCTCAAATATAATGCAAGTGCATGATTTGTAGTTGGAAATGTAAAAGAGACAAGAAGTTGCAACTAAATCTTGACACTATAGAAAAGCATATCAGTAAAGTTTATGAAAACAAAAATCATAGATGGAAAGGAACAATCAGTAGTGTAAGGGAAATAGGGGGGCATCTCAGAGAAACCTCCAAGAACAGTAGTGCCTTCGGTAACTTTAATTTTGATTAGATTACCTCAAAGACACATACAACTATGTCCTAAAGTGGAAACAAACACAGTTCATTTCCCACATTAATCCTTCTGAGAGAAGCACATGTAAATTCAACAACAAGCAATAATAGATTCTAGAAACAGAACCAACACAGATGAAAGATAAGACAGAAAACCAAAACACAAATATTTACATGGGGAAAACCCTTTTGAGTAAAAAACCCCACACTCCAAAGATCGAGCCATTGTATTATTTAGCAACTAAAGGTTACAATACAATTCATGCTCATAGCCTTTTCAGAGATTACATCTTGTTCATTTTGGAAATAATCTGGTAGCAAACTCAACATGAGAGAGAGACCAACTATGATCCATGATCAGGAGAGATTTCAGCAGCATAACCCTACCTCTCTCTTCCTCTGTTTCTCCCTGGCTCACTTCTCTAGAATGTCCAAATGCATATACATTCGTTCTCAATAGGCTCTGTGAATCAGTTTATTTCCAACTATCAGATCACAACTATCGAATCATCCAACTCAGCATCGTAGATGTTTCCACTTCCTTGCATAGAAGATAATACATCCAAGTCACACCATGTAGGACAGTCTTCACTCAGTCAACAATGATCAACTTGTGTCGCATGTCAGTGAGACACTAACCATGTCTCCCCGATGCCACAAGACCTAACTATCGATATCGCCAAGAGTCATCCCTATTGGCAAGAGGTTACACAGAGTCTAGAAAGCTATCGCTAAGACTTTTTCATGTCGCCAAGACCTCATACTGATGATCACCACTTGTATCGCTATCGCCAAGACCATCGTTATTCGATGAGACATCATACCGAAGCTCCAAAGTCACATAGATGTTAACTTTTCCATTGGCAAGACTATCGTCCTTCACCAAGACATCATACCGAAGTTCCTTCTCATTGGCGAGACAATTGCCATTTGATGAGACATCATACCAATATTCAAAAGGTTCTGAAATTTCTAACAGTCAGCAAGACTAGGCTATTGCTAAGATGTTACTCTAAATGTTCACACCTTTCGCTGAAGACTTCAGTCACTAGGAGTCTCACTGAAGACACCCGTTAACAAGCACCAATTTCGGCAGGACTTATCGCTTTCACCAAGAGGTCATAGCGAAGTGCACAAGTCACATAGAAAAGAGTATTCACATCGGAAAGACTATCGTCTTTCACTAAGAGATCATACTAATGCCTTAATGTTATACCGAAACATCCAACAGTTGGCAAGACTTATTGCTTTTGCTGAGATGTTACTCTGAAGTCTTCAAGTCACACCGCAATGTTCCACTGTTAGTGAGACTTTGTTCATCGCTAAGACTTCACATCGAAGTCTCCAAGCTACCCCAAGACCACCTTTTGCCAGGAGTCATATCGAACACATCCCACAACATTGGTGAGACTCACTTGTGTTGCCAAGAGTTCATAGTGACCCCTTTCATTACCCCGATGACTCCATATGTATGACTATCGGTGAGACATCTCCCTATCACCAAGACTTCATACTAATAGGAGCAAGTCATACCGATTACCACATCAGCCAGACAGACCAAACGTAACGCCGATATCGGCAAGACTTCCTATCATCGCCGAAACATCATTCCAATTGTCCAAGGTTATGCTGAAGGTTCAATTTATGCCGATCGCCAAGACATTCAGGAGGTCACAACAATAGTTCAGGATCTACTAGCAGATCAGCCAGACATCTCACCAGTCACAGCGACCATGCTTTCTCAGAGGTTTCAGCCTGTGAGATTGAGGCAACAATTCCAACAAGTAGTACGATGGAAATCAAAGGAAGAATGTCTTCATGTTAAGCATTTCGTGGAATATAAAGAGCATAAGCAAATAATTTTGAAGCTTGTTGCATGTCAAGGTACAATTGAGGCACAATTTGGAAAAGCAATGGAAGGAGCACAACTGGAAAAAACTATTCAGATGAGTGTTTTTTTTCATATTTTTTCTAGAGGGCATCCTATGATAGACTACCTAGAATATTTAAATTTATTATCTTTTTTGGGTGTTCCTCACTTTCCTAGCTCACATTGGTTAGTAAACGCTGGATGGGAATGGGAAAACTATCTTGCTATAGTGGAAAAGAAAGATTTAAAGGAGAAAGTAAAATATTCAAACTTCGTTGCATTATCTTTAGATGAAGTTACTGTGGTAGATAATACTTCTTGGGTCTGTATGCATGTGTATACTATAAAACAACATGTCTTCCAAGCTCATCTTCTATGTGTTCATAAAATGAAGTATAGTTCAACATTGCAAAATCTATTTGAAGTCAAGAAATATTTGAATGAAATTGCAAGTATGGATGACTTGACAATTGCCAAAAAGTTGGTGTGTGTAGGAGTTGATGGAGCTATAGTAATGCAAGGTCACAACAATGTTGTTTGCACAAAATTACAAACTCCTTGTGCACCATACATGCTTGGAATTCACTCCATGGCCCACAAAATGAATTTAGCATTTAGAAATGTAAGCAATTTTTCTATAGTATCAAAATTTGAAAATCTAGTCCATGAGCTCTACGCATACTTCTGCTGAAGTCCTAAATGTTTCACGGAATTTCAAAAAAAATTTGAGGGAATAATAGTAGGAAGCAAGCTTCCCAAGGATGTTGATACCAAATGGATATCCTTGCATGGACCAATACAATGATTTCTTTTAGAATATCAATCCTTAATTGGAGTAATGTACGAGCATCGCAACACAATAGACAAAGCTCCTGACCTCTTACATAGGTTAAGCGATATAGAGATACTCTTGACTTTAGCTAGTCTTCTCCCCATGTTGGATGAAATGAACAATATTTTGAAGAAATCCCAAGAAAGAACTATGTAGATTAATTAATATGCAAAACTACATAGAAATACATGCATGGCCCTCGATCATCTATATCTAGAACTAAGTTCTAAAAGCCCAAATTTTTTCATGTGGTAGAAAATTACAGATTTGAATTAGGTTGATATTTATTTACAATTTAATGCAAGCGAGTACTTATGTATCTATTTATGTGTATTTGAGATACAAATGTACCATTGTACGACAACAAGGCACTCTATCAAAGAAGTACCTGATACAAAGAAAGCTTTCAATGACATTGTTAAACGTAATAGTGATAATTTGAATGAAATTGCAAAATGTCTTTCCTCAAATATTTATGATAGATTTCCTCGAAAAGAAATACTTGAAGCCATGGGTATTGTGTGTCCTCAATTTTGGATAAACCAAGATAGCCCAAGCTATTTTCATGATAAAGTAAAAATCTTGGTCAAACACTTTTTGAAAAGTGTAAAATACAATGAGCAGACAATAGAAGGAATTATAAATGGAGATATGAAGGAGACAACAATGTAAGAATTTTGCAAGTATGATGGACCAATTTGATTCCATGGAGAATCCCTTTGAACAGGGATCAATAACAAAGGCTTGGAAAAACTTAGGTTAGAGTGAAATATTGCATGGTTTGATATTAGAATATTTAAAATTTGTTGATTTATGTCAAACAATGATATTGGGATCAATGGAGGATGAGATATTTTTCAGTTCATTGGAAATTTTTGAAATCAAAGATAAGAAACAAACTAGACAAGAATTTGGAAAATTGCTTGAGGGTTAAAGGAACTACGTATAATGTCAAAAATTTCCCTTTTGAAAGGGCACTCACAATATGGAGGTCCATATATGAAAGAAGAGGGTTACAGTGCAACACTCCAAACACTAGTACTGGTGGCATTGGCAGTGGGAAAAGTCACTATGACACAAGAATGTTGAATTTGAGACGCAGGGCAAAGAAAATGAAGACTTAGAATCAAGATGACTTTTTTACTTTATCTCAAGTTGAACATTAGTTTCAGGACCCTGACTCCATTTGGGAAATGAAAGTGAATTAGCAGCTTTTAGGTATTTATACTGCACTTCATGAATCATTTTCCAAACTGTAGTTGATGATATTTTATTTTATATTGCACTCCATGAATCATATTCCAAATTGTATTTGATGATATTTTATATTGTATTCCATGAAATTGTGATATTTTATATTTTATATTGTATTCCATGCTATTGAATTTGATATGTGATTCTGCATCATTTAAAAAAAAAAACACTTATCACACTACTTATAAATTCATATTGCATTTCCACTCACACGATCTTTGATAAATAACTAAAAGGAATATTAATCCATTCCTTGAATAGAAGCTAACAGTTCAACATCCATAACATAAACACATGATGTGATATGACAACTTGTAAATAACCATTGATTATTTTGAGTTAGAAGATAATGAATACAATACTGGAGAGCAAGATAGGTCGATATTATATTCAAAATTAAAGAAATACACTTAAGTATTTGAGTCATCTTTTGTTATTACAGAGAATTACAATATTTCCTGTATGTGCTATCAAATATCTTACAGTAGGCATCCCGAAAGATGCTTAAATTTGGTTGTCTTTTTTATTTGGGCATTCTATTGATTTGGAATGTGTCATAAGGCTTAGGGTTCTAGTCTTTCTTATGTTCTAGGTTTTATGTGTGTTCTAAACCCTCTCAAAAAACCTAGGTGTCTTTCCTTTTACCTACATTCTAATTTGCAGTTGATCAGGTTTTACCTGTTCTCGGTCTCTTAAGTCATATCTTATACCTTTTTGTCTGTTTACTCACTGGCCCCTTGAGCCTAGTTTTTTTGGTTGCTACTCGTAGAATCCTTATAAGTCTTTCCTTGTCTTATGCAGGTCATAAAATTCTTTAATTCTTGTTCTTTCCCTAAGTTTTGGTTTTAATATTTGCTTAATATCATTCATGTTATAAACCTAGGTAGGTGACCCCTTTTAAGTCATGTAATAAGAGCGCATGCTTATTAAAATCCTTTGTTATGCTTGGTGGGTCCCATTGACTACTTTCTATTGGTTCCCCTCCATCCTATAGGATTAAAATAATCAAATTAAGGAGTCGGTGGAATAGCAGGAAAGTGACACCTAGCCACCCTTTTAGCAGGTCCTATATTTGATCGAAGGCACCGATGAGTAAAGGTGTTCAAATCAATGGTTACTATGGTTTCTGACAAAAAAATCTCAATCGTTCCCTATCTCCCCTTTTTCATAAGATGCATACACTTTAAATCTAGAGGGAAAGTAGGGAGATTGACACGTAGATAGTTTCAACACTTGTGGAGATGGTGGAGCCTGCGAAGTGACATGGAGATAAATCCACATGGAATTTTTCAGTTGGTCAATGGAGATGGTTGTTTGTAGTCATATTTTCAAACTTATTTGACCGAATCTGATCTGTCTATTGGGCCATCTCACTGCGAGATCGACAATTAAAATTCAAAGTTCAAGATTGAGGGAAAATGAGTCGTAACAGTCATTTTGGTTCACGCGAGCGAACCATAATGGCAATATGACGTAAAGCTACCAAATTGGTATTTTTTAAATCCATAAAAATTTCTTTAAATTATAATTGCAAATTTTTAAAGCATTTAATGCGTCTAAGGAGTTCTCGCTGAAATTTTCAAGCTCATTCGATGACAAGAATTAGGGTTTTCAAGCATCCACAAAAATAGTAAGTAAAATTGCTATCTTGCTTCTTAGTTGTTTAAAAATTCACTGTAAGTGCTAATTCTATCATTTTTTCATTAGGGTTTTTTATTTTGTTCCATTTCTTTTAAGGTTTGGTGTTCAATTTAAACGATTAACCTATTTAGTGTTATTATTTCCTTGCATCAACTTATACCCTAGTTATAAGCTTGCAATTTGTTGAGTAGTAAACCCTAGTTTTCACAAACTCTATTATTATGGCACCCAAAGTCAAAGCATCCACGTCAAAAGACCAATCTTCTGAGTCAAAGCCTGCTATGTGATTCAAATTTTTAAAAAAGTAGTGGAAAAATTAAAGGAAACAAAAGTTGTGCAAGATAAGAGGAAGACCCCTATGACATAGGAAGAGTCAATTGTGCAGCCTTCCAAGAAGGTGCACATTTATTCAAGGAGGAAAATCACAGTAAAGAAGGAGAAAACAGTTGTAACTCCTACACAATCCAAGGAGTCAAAAGTGTAGTCTCCACAACAATAGCTACCTCCATTGTCACTACAACATCCTTCTACCCCTGAAATAATTTAATTGGATTCTCCAATTAGAGAATCATCCCCTCCAAGGGAGCCATCAATAAAGAAGAAAAAGGCTGAAGCTTTTGGTCTAGTTGACTATTCTGCAAAGGATTCAAATGATGAAATTTCTATAAATGATGAGGAAATAATGTAGGGGATGTCATATCCTCAAGGGGAAATAATATCACAAACTTTGAGCCTTAGGTTGAGCAAAGCTGACCTAAGTGGAATAAATGACTTTGAGGATGTCAAACTACAAGCCTGTGAAATCTTTATGGAAGATGATAAATTTTTCAAGACACAAGCTTTCAAGGAATATGTACGGAGAGCAATGAAGGATGAGTATGCAACATTGGTGAAAACAAGAAGAAGTGAGAGCCCCGAGAATCCCCAAGAGATTGTTGAAGCCAAGGTCCGAGATGAAATGAGGGTCAAGTATTCAAACATTTTTGCAGAAGAGGGCAAGGCATTGGTGAGAAAGAGTGGAGTGTTATTACTCCCAGAATGGGACCTAGCATCAACAATTGCTTTTGACAGTGTGAGAAGACAAGATGCCCCCTTTTTTAACAATGAAGAAGTTGCATTGGCTTTATAGGGGTCAACTTTTAGTTAGTGGTGGGACACTCTTGTTATTTGGGCTTTAGCCCCAACCACTAAAAAGAGTAATGTTGAAGAACCTACCACAGGTGTAAGAGGAGGCTTAATCATAAAAAGAGTTTCAAATACATCTTCCTTGGAGTCAGCAACCATGAATGTTAATCTGGAACAATTCACCAAAGCCATAGTTGAGTCATTAACAGAGGAAAGGGATAGTTTTAGAACCAAATATAATGAGGCGGTTGTTGAGTACAACTCAAGCCAACAAAAGATGGCTCAAATGCAAACTCAAATGGATCTGTGGAAACATCAATTCCAATAATTGTAGCTTGGTACCTCACAAGCTGCAATCTTTCCTCCTCCTTCCCCAATTCTTTCACCTCCTCAAAAGCAAGAGGAGACTACCCCCATTGAATCTGAAGATGTAAAAATGGCACAATCAACTCCTGAATTATCAGATGCCCCTCAATTTAAGGAAGTTACCAAGGAGGAGCTGATGGAAAAGCTCAAGACTTATGAAGATGGGATGGATGATCTTCATTTGAATAATATGAAGATTGTGACAATAGTGCTTGAGCACTTGAATAAGGGAGTAGAGAAAAGATTAATTAGTATTCAAGCTAATTATGCTTTGATGTTTGATGCCATTAAGAACCTTGATAGAGATAAATAAATTTATATTCCTTTAATGGATAAATGGATTCCAAGGGCTCAAATTCTAAGGGATATGTCTCTTGCATCCTATCGTGATGTAGATAAGCCTCCAAAGATACTTCTAACTATAATATTTGTAACAGATATAATTGGTTCTCAAGGGTTGATTGAGTCTTTAGAGGTGAAGATTAGAGAATTGGTTAAGAAGTTCAATGATTGGAATTTTGGTCTTCTTCCAGACATTCTAAATGAGAAAGGTGAAGTTAAGTCCCTACAAGAGTGGAAATACCAAGCAGCTCAAGTGATAACTTCCTAGGCTAAGACAATATGTGATGAAATGGATTTGGTTAAGCTGAGGAATAGTATGGGCAGGCTCATGCATATAGGGTGTTCCTTGAATATTTTGATGAGGAAAATTCGGTGGCAGTCAAGTATAGCCCATACAGAAAAAATGTAGATGATATCATGGGATTTGACTAGCCTACAGAGGAGGATTTTACATTATGGAATTCCAACTATATTGATATGTTGGACATAAACTGCTGCAAGTGGGAGTGGGTGACAAAAAATTTGGTTGGTGGTCTGCAATAACAAAGTTCAGCAAGGAAGTTCAATACATGGCCTAGAACAAGTACAAATCAGGCCTTGGATATATCAACATTCAAATATTGCACTTTCTCGGTTTCAAATGTGGTGACAAGGATTGCAGATGTGCAATTACTTTGGTATATTCTCTCTTTCAATTTATGCTTTTCTTCTACAAGTTTTAAAGAACATGGACTACAGTGTTTTCTCATGGAAAAGATTACTTTGCACCGAATAAAGGAGCCTTTGGAAGGCATGAGAATCTTCACCAGCAAATGGAAATGGTTTTTGTCTCATATGAAATTCTCCCTTGTTTTTGGAAATGCAAATGTAACTGCGTTTGGGGATGTTTTGAAATTGAAATTCAAATGTATTTCAAATGTAAATGTGACTAAATGTGTAATTTGGTTGGAATCTTGTTTGTTCCCTTGTTCTTATAAAAGGGAATTCAATTCAAATTGTACGAGTCTTTAGTTGAAAGAGATTTTGAACTCATGTAAGAGAATTTTGTAATTCAAGTACAAAGAAATAAAGTTAGTGTTGAGTCTTAGGTATGAATTCAATTCTATAATAGGCATAATCATTTTATAGTAGTGATGGCATTTGAATGAGAAAATGCATATTCTAGAATAGATTCTCTCCTTTTGTATTTTTTCATATGATTTATTAATAAAATGATCAAGGATCCTTCTATTGGTCTTTAATCATTTTGGTTGAATGTATGATTTTGTATCTGCTTTAATTCAAAGAATTAATTAAAATTCTTCGATGGAATCATAGGTTTGTATGACTAAATTAACATATTATTAATAATTTCATATTTTAATTGTTAGAACTTAAACATGTACTCAATGATCCATCACTCAATTCAATGCTTAATAATATATTAACAATAGTAACATATGCAAAAATGAACATCAACAATCGTTTAATGTGTATCTAATAGTTGAAACTAGACTTTTTCTTCAAATGATAAAATAAATTACAAATAATTGAACATCAACACATTACTAAATTTGAGCTTTTTTATTGATTTTCACATGAAGGAATACATAGAGGCATTGGCAATGTAAAATCTTGCTCAAAGACAAATCTGCACAGAGCTGAGTTGGAACTTGGAAACTCATATTATCAAATATCAAATCATTATATCACCTTTTCTAGCAACTTCCACTATTTAGGTGGTGGAATTGTCATTTGTTCTAACTGATGTTGTTTGACTTGAAGATTTGTTAACAATTCATGATTGAAATTGGAACTTGTATTTAATTCTTTAGTCAAAATTGCATTCAAGGTATCAATGGTTTGATGAAATCCAAATAGTTCACCACATCTGGGTTCTGAGGAAATTGGTCCAAATCAATCTTCCTTGCACCCTCTATCTTCTTTCTGAAATCATCCTTTCCAATGAATCACTCATTTTTGTCAAAATCCTCTGGTAAACTAAGCTCTGTGAAGTTTCTTACCTTTTCATCCAACTTAATCATCTTGTTTGCAACCAGATGCACAAATTCCTTTATTTCATGCATTCTCAAACACTTTTAAATGATAGGTGTCAACATCATTGAGGTAGCAAGCTAATTATTAATCCATTTTGATTTCAAATCATTGTCACTGGCTTTGTAGATTGTTTGTTGAACTTGATTTGTAGATTTCTCTAATGCCAACACATTTTTGTTGTCCACTAAATATTTGTTGAGCTCCTTATAATGTAGTCTAATAGCATCAATCAATTGAAACAATCCACACAAATGGTCAATCCACTACATTATTTCATCCCAGATCTTTTGTTTCATATGCCTCATTGTTTCTCTACAAAATGTAGTTAACTTATTTGACAAGAGTTAATTTCATTTTTTTCTTCTATCAGCTCTGCCTCCAATCTTTCATTTCTTTTTCTCTCTTTCTCTAATTTTTATCCCCACTATTCATTTCCTTTCCCAATGCTTTGTCTTAATTTTTCTAAAGTGGATTTTTCCTCATCATATTTTTTTTTCTCTCATCTAACCTTTTCTTCAGTTCACTCTCTCATTTTGTTTATCCTCTTTGCTTGTTGATGTAGAGGAAAAAAAAATTATTCTTTTTTCTAGTTCATTGCTCTTGTTATATGTTGCTTTCCTCTTTGCTTTCTCATTTCCTAGGTTTTCCTGTAACTTTTCTATTTGAGTTTGCAACTATTTTTTCTCTCTTACTTTAGCAATGATGTGTACACCAATTCATTGTTCTTCTTTAATACATTAATTTTATCAGTATTTTTGAGTCTAGAAAAATCCAATTGTAAATTGCTCACCTAAAATTCAGATCAACCCATCTAATTTGTTGGTTTATTTTGAACTGTGGGAACAACAATCGTGTACTCCATGATTTATTTCTTTGTCTCAAATTTGGGCAATACCATGGTTGTTTTAAGCTCTAAAGTTATAGCAGACGCACTCTCAATCAGTTGCTTCTTTTCTTTTTTATACAATTTTGATTTCTTTTTAAACTCTTCAATGTAATCAAAACTCGGGGATGCAAGAACAATGTAATGCTTGAATGGTGAAGGAATAGGAGTACTTATAGTTGCTAATGATGTTGCAACCACAATAACTGTGGGACTAGGAGTGCCTGTAAATAACTCCTTTGTGGTGGAAATGGTAGTTGCTATTGGACTTGGACCTATCAAAATCCTTTGCCTCTTCTATGTGCCTTGATCACTTGGTGTGTTATCTTGTATTGTTGTCCTCTTGTGTGTAATTTTTTGTTGTAGCACATCTTGACCACTACTAGTACTACTACCCAAACCATCACCACTAGTGGAAGTGGCAGTTACACTAGGTTTTCCACCATGGGCATGTCTAAGTTGTGATTGTATCTAACCTTGAGGATTAGGATTTGAAGCTCTAACAAAATGATTTTTTTTAGTTGTACTTGTATTCCCTCAATCTACTTTATCAACTCCAAGGCCTCACCTATCAACAAGTTTTTTATGGTCTACATCTATTACAATATATATTCCTTGCCCTTGGGACCCCAAACCACCACCTTCATAACCCATCTTTTCAGCTATGGCTGCTCCTAAAGTATATGCTTCTTTTATGGCCTCAGTTAAACCAGCTTTGACATGTATTTGTTCTTCCTTATCATCATTAGATTCATCATTAGTTTCTTGATCTTCATGTTCATCGAGATGCTCTATATTCCATAATTTGCTAAACTCGTGATCTTCTTTGTTATTTCCATAGTCTGTAAGAGTTCTTGGTTAACCTAGCTCCTTCCTCATAGACCACAAGGTAGTAATTTTTTATTGTGACCAATTTTTAGTTCTAACTTCCTTATCTAGAGAATCTAGCATTTTTACTCTACTAGATGGACTATCACTTTTTCATAAAAATTGAAGTACCTCCTGATTGTCTTTTAGTGTAATACCATAGTTTTTGTTGACAATTGTTCAAAAGAAATACCATTCTCAGCAACACTTTTCTCCATTGCTATTTTGACCTCATCCCAAGAATCCTTGTTTCTCAAGTTTTCAAGCAAGGGTTTACTTTGATGTTGAATTATACTTGCAACATTCCTATTGGCCACAATCATTGGTTTAATGATGTCGCATAGATCATACTGCCAGTGACAAACATCATCAAAATTGAAAAAAATTAAAATATCATGTACCACCTTAAAATCTTTTCTCTCGAATGTGAACCCTCCACATGAAAAAGGTAAAGAAGGAAATAAGGTCTTCTTCTACTGACCAACAAAGTGTAATTCATCATTACTTTGCATCTTCCTAACATATTCCAATGCAAAAAACCTTTCTATCACATGTATTGGAAGTTTGTATGATTCTACTCCCTATCCATAAAATCTTAACATAGTATATTCTTCCATTAAGTACCAAACAGCCAATTGTATTTCTTTTCCTAGTTGAATGTAATTTCTACATGACATAGGCAATCTAGGCAATTTCTTAATGCAATGGAACCAAAAAGTAGTCTACAAAATGATTGTAGTTCCCTTGAGAACCATGCATCCTTATCTCAGTGGTCCAATCATATATTGGAGCCATTTTCTTTTCCTCAGCATTACTATAGTGTTAAATCTAAAGCTTGTTGGTTTGAAACATTACACTAAATTTGAATAGAAAAAAATAGCACAAGTAGGTTGTGAACCTAAATGTCTTAGTGGAATTTGAGTGTGCAACTCCTTTAATCATTAAAAAAATTTCATGCATGGTTTCTACAATGTGCTCAATAAGGTTATATTTGACAGGTTGAGATGGAAAAGCAAAATGGATATTATATACCATTTTAAGGAGGCTTGCATCCACTTCCCAATTGCTATCCAGGCTGAGGAAAAATGCTAGCATGGAAATAGTATCTTCAAACCATGGTCTAAAAATATAAAAATCATAAGGAGGCTTATGATTACCTTTCAATTTGTTTCTAACTTGTATGCTATCTTGAACTATTTTATTTATAAAAGAATTTTTCTTTCTTTCATCCACTACTTCATAATCACTAGCAAGCTTTTCTAGGTCAATGTGGAAGTTTCCAAATTCTTTGGTTCTAAACCCCAACACTTTTCCAAATTATTTTTCATTAATGGATAACAATTCTTCTTTGCTATCTTTATTAAAAATTTATCTTTTGTTATCATCATAATTTTGGGCATAGACCATGATAGGCAAGGGAAAACCTCATGTAACATCATGTGCCCTAATCCAATTACCCACAGTGCACTGTAACTATTAACTTGAATTTGATATATATCCTTATTCTTAGATGAAAATCTAAGTTCTAAGGTACACCTACCATAGATTTTAGGATCATAAACATCATGGTATTCATCAGTGAAACCTAGGGTTTTAAGCAATCCAACATAATGTGTTTTTTTATTTGATTTTGCTCTAGTGGTACTGGTGGTAGACATGCTTATACAATGTGAATTGTGAATTCCTTCCTAGTCCTTATTTTTCTTAATTCTTAGTTTGAAAAAATAAGATTTTAAGAAACAATGAAACTTATTCATAGGAATTATGTCTTTCACTTACCCAAATTTTGATTCTTGAAAGATTAATACTGACAGGCGTGGAACCTAGAATCTCCCTGGTGCACTATAATGAGCAATCTGAAATCTCCCCATGTGCTTACCCTCTCACTTGAAAATAAAATCACCTAGCAATAGAAATTTTTCTCTTTTTTTAACATTAAAGTGAATGAAACGTCAATGTGTTGCTTCTGGAATACACAATTAGTACATGGTTGTCCTGTATTGATAGAAAATTCTAAACCATTGATCTTTATAAATCTAACAGTTATAGGGTAATTCTAGAAGTTTAAGTTCACAAGCCTAGCACTCTGTGCATTTCATTCTAAAATGTAACTACAACCATCCATCAAATGTTCATTGAATGGTTGAGTAATTTATGATATAAAAAATAAACATGTGTTTTAAAGTTGTTTTAAACTTTAGTGTGCTAGGATTGACATCAAGGCCAAGGGATCAGTAACTTAACATTGCAAATGACTTAATAAAATGAATAATGATACCAAGAACCAGGGGAGAAGGTCAACAAAAATTTAGATATCAATAACATTTTGGTAAACCCTAGCAAGAGTGATAACTTTTCATGTTTATAATATTTTTTGTCAATTTGATGGCAACTTTCTTTTTTCATTTGTATTGCTTTATGTTTTAAATCTGCATTCAAATATTTTATAAATAGATAATACTTAATTTCTTAAAGGAAAAAAAACTTATTTGAATCGAGTCATAGATATTGAACTCAGAAAATAATTATTTACTGTAAATGAATAACAAAAAATAACACAACCATTTATTTTATTACAACTGAATTACAATGTTACATTATTACATATCCTTTTAAAGATGAGTAGAGCATGTGATTGCAAGCTTCTATTTTGTATAAATGACATATGTCACTTTACATAGACACAATTGATTCCAAGCTGCTACTCATGACAATGGATTACAAATTAATTCCATGATTTTGTTGATGACAATGTAATACAAATGTGGCACTAAAAATAAATGCATAGGGATTGCTTGGCCAACCATGCTGGGGAAATGGGAGCTGTGAAGATATAAAATGTACTTATCCTCTTTGAGAACCAAAATCATGCAAAATATGAGGGGTAGTAAGTATGCTCCCATCTTTTGTATGTAGCTTCCATGCATTGGGATAACACTTATCTCCATCAGAGCTCATCATCTTGGTTCAAAACATGTCTGAGAAGTTAGCTAAATTAGATCAATTTCTTTCCAATTCCACCCATTTTGAACTTGAAGGAAATTCATCTTTTACTCTGTAACTACGTAACTAGAGGTAGGAGAATTTAGAGTATCCCCAATAATACCACATCATCTTCTTCCTGAATCCTTATTAACCTTACAAAATAAAAACCCTTATGACAATTCAGAACATTGCACTCAATAGTAAAGCCTTTAGCCTTGGCCCTTCAACGAATGATTTCAGTTGTGCTCACTATCCCTATTTATGGGCCACCAGTGCCACTACTAGCCTGATCCATGTTTACTTGTGAGTCATGTCATATGTGAGGTTAGATATAATGATAATCACATGATTCACGCAAACCAAAAAATAAACTTAATCGATTCATGTAACTTAAGCTTTACATTTACAATTGTGAATGGTGATCCTAGACCTACACAAACACAAAGAACAAACACATTATTAGTCCAATATGAAAGTTAGAAACAACATTCCCCATAAGATTCATTTGAAATGCAAAGAATAAGAAACAATATGAAGAACACAAATAAAAGTTATGAAATCGTATTCAATGCAAACAAACTCTCAATCCCATAGGGGAATTGGTGTCATTTTGATGTGGAAAATGGCCCTTTTCAAATTCCTTGCAAGCTTGATGATCAATGGATGAAGATTGATGCTCCTTGATGAAATTTTTCCATAACCTAGCTATGAGATGATAAAAACTTATAAAAATGGATGATAATGCATGACTATTGCTCAAGAACTTGAAGATAATTCAAATGCATAAACTTGTGGATGATTTGTGGATGAAATTGAGTATAATAATCTTGCATGGATTGTGGATTCTCAAATACAATAGAGGAGGTCTCTATTTATAACAAAGGATGGAGGATTGAAGAATAGGAAGAATGTGGGATTAAAGATGGACCAATGGCATTGTGCCACTTGTCAAGATGCTAATGGAAGGAGGTTGAGCACATTTTGATCAATGTGCATGCATTTGAAATTTGAATTTGAAGAAGTGACATGTTTAGGGGGGATGTAAGAAGATTTAAATGCCACTTGGCTCAAGGCAAAGGACATGTAAGAGGCTTTTAATGCCTTGTTGGAGAGGACAAGTCCTTTTGGAGGG
This sequence comes from Sequoia sempervirens, assembly GCA_007258455.2. NCBI lineage: Eukaryota > Viridiplantae > Streptophyta > Pinopsida > Cupressales > Cupressaceae > Sequoia > Sequoia sempervirens. Next base: position 329,092,292 of record VDFB02271358.1, on the reverse strand, counting down.
ACTTTTTGAATTTGAAGAATATTCCCACTTAAGATGCCTTTTTGAATGGAAATAGAGATTTAATAAATCAATTAAATGTATTTTCATGTGCAAGTTGCAAAATCTAGAGGATTTGAGTGTTTAGGATTAGGATTAATTAGGATTTGATCAATTTTGATGAAGATTAGCTGATTTGACAATTTGACTCAGATTTTTGGATTAATTTAAATAAAAATCAGAGGAATAATGATTTTAGACTTAATTAAATAAAGTTTGATTTATTTAATTAAAGAGGATGATGTTAGATTTAAATCAAATAAAGATTAATTTATTTAATTTAAAGGAGATGACTTTAGAACTTAATTAAATAAAATGAATTATTTAATTAAAAGAGGGACTATAGGATTAATTAAAAAAAATGATTTATTTAATTAATAGGAGAAGATGATTTAATCAGATAGAATTGATTTATTTAATTACAAGACAAGATATGATGAATTTAATCAAATAAAGATTATTTGATTAAATGGTTAGTAAAGAAAATGATTTAGGAAAAACTAGTGTTACTAAATCAGGATCGGGTGTATAGGATCAATCAGTATTTTTTACATGTCTACATTTTGCCCCTCTTTGAAGCAATGTACCTACTGCATTGGTTCAAAGAATAACCTGTCGAGATCAAAATTCAAAAAAATTCTAATTTTTTTCAGATGCCCCACTATTGCCCCAGTGAAAGAATTATGTTGGTATATTGCCCCCTCGAGAGATCGAGTGAAAAGTTTGATTTGAGTTTCAATCTCACAAAAAAGAGGTTCAGATCAATTCAACTCAAAGAGGACAAGAAAGCTCGAATGTTTGAAGTAGACAATTCTTATGATATATAGACAGTCATTGACCATGGGTAGCCTCATGTATATTTTGATATAACACACAAATCCAATTCTTGGATAGAAATGTTAGTAAAGATAGAAGAATAACAAGTCCATGAGTCATCAAGACTTTATTAGATATGATGATGGATGATGATGATGATGATGTTTTTCTTATCAGGAATTAGGATTTTAAAAGGGCTACTTACCTTATGTTTGATAACACATGTAGGCACGATGCATCGAGTTCTAAAGAACTAGGATGGAATTGCACCTAGTTTGATGGACTTTGACTCGACAAATAGATAGGAGTATCCTTGTTCACACTTGGCATACAAAACCTTATTTAAAATGCAATTCAGATATTTCAAATATCTCAGACCAAAACATAGAAAGGAAAGCCTCCCTATGTGGTCAACAAGACACCTAAAACACCCTCCCTACATCCAAACAAAGCACGCATGACCAAGAACATCCAACAAGCACAACAGATAAAAAGATAATTATCATTGCCCCATTCCTTTCTCTCTAAATCATTTTGATTAGACATCATTGAGAGGTCATTGAAATTAGCACAATAAGATAAATCAAAGAAAAGATCAAGCAAGAAAACAAGCAAATTTTCTTCATATCGCTAGCCAAGGGGATGTGTTTTGCTTAGGATAAGTATCCAAAGTGATTGCCAAAAGATAATTCCCATTGTAGGAAGGATACATCCTAGTACATGTTAGTGGATGGTGGCAAGTTATTTTGTTTAGGATAAGGCTATTGATATAAGGTCGATTGACATGTTTGTGAATGATCAAGAGCTTGATTTTGTAATTAAAAGTTTTCTATTTCAATTTTGATTTTGCATTTGAAGTTTGCTTTTGCTGATTGTTGTGGTTGTTTCTATTTGTTTTGCCAAAGGATGAAGGTGATGATTGATTTACTATGGATGAGATTATTGCGGGTGAAAGAAAAATGGGACAGCTGAATTTTTTCAAATATTTGGATGTTTTTGATGTTTTGAAATGTTTTGAGGCTATTTTTGGTATTTTTTGAGATGTTTTACAAATGTTTTCATTTTCCAATTTTCCAATATTTTTGGTATTTTTTGAGATTTATGAATGTTTTTGGATTTTGTGTTTTTTGAATGTTTTTGTGTTTTTGTGTCTTGGGGGCTGATCAAAGATTAACCTTGCCTATGTTTAATCTTAGAGACAACATAGTTCGGATTCCATGTTTTTGACTTTTTTGACTTTTATGAATGTTTTTGGATTTTGATATGATTTGATTTTTTTTTGGGTTTTCTAATTTTTTGAATGTTTTTGGATTTTTTGCGTGATTTTGACGATTTGGATATGGATATGTGTGACAATATCAGTGATCTATTTTGGGATTTTGTTGAAAACCAAGCTAAGGTTGATTGATCGAATTGATGGATTGATGATGATAACATTGTTGAGGATACACAACAATGCAAGGATAGTGTTAAGCAACACGAGGATTAGGATGGATGTCCCAAGATGATGAGGGATTGATTGGATTTGATTGATCATGATTGATGATGATAACATTGTTGAGGATACACAACAATGCAAGGATAGTGTTAAACAACACAAGGATCAGGAAGGATATCCCAAGATGATGATTGATTGGATTTGATTGATCAGGATTTTGAAGCTTGGTTTGGAACAAAAGATAATTTTGGATTATTTGATGTGATGTTGAAGCACACATTAGATGCAACTGATATTAATTGTTTGGATTTATGTTTGATGAAAGATAAATTTTGATAAGGAACGTCCTCTTGTCAAAAATATGGCATGGGTTTGCGATTTGGATTTTGGCTCACAAATGTTTTGACCAATTTGATTCTATGTTTTCCAATGTTTGGATCACCACATAAGTTGGAGGATATAGATCAAGATTTATTCCCGAAGAAATATGTAAATATCTACCCCCAATGTCTAGAAATGTTTGGAATGCCATTGTTGGATGCTTGGATAGATGTATGGATGGAGGGATATGGATTATCTTGTGATAAGATATGGTGTTCGAATAAAGAATACTCATTTGGATAGTGCTTCACGGCTCAGATAACATTGGGTAGGATAGTCCATCAATGAAATTGACCCATGTCAAGATGTTTACCATAAGCGAGTATAAAGTGTGCACCAAACTTCATCGGGATCAAGATAATTTGGACTATGGATGTAGATGGATGAAAATGGATTAGATAAATGGTTCATGCATGAATGGATTTATTATGGATAAGATGGATGAAATGTTGGAATTTATTATGGATGGGATGAGATGCTTCCACTTGAACTGGCACACACAGATGCTCGATTCTACACATGATGCATATTTTCTAGGTTTTCATCATGGTACTTGTCCAAAGTGCCACCGTGGTGGTTTTCACTGGAGGAAGATTTTCATCTTTACTATTTTCATGTTTTTTTTTTTTTTTTTGCTATTTTTGAAAGATTTTAAGCTCATACTGAACCACTTGGTGGTGCTAAAATAGATGATTTATTTATAATGTGCCACCAATATCTTGCTTGAAGAAGTTGCTTTGCTAAGATACATGCACTTGAATGCAACTTTTGAGATTCTTGATCTACTTTGTTGATATCAGAGTTAACTATGTCTTTGTGCTCACATTGCAATAGGATGCCTTCTGAATCCTTATGATGAAGGATCATTAACAACACATGGTCAATGTAAGAATTGGATATCATGCATGGAGGCATGGATGGAGTGTGTTTAAGAATAAAATATGGATTGGTTGACAGCTTGGAACCCTTGACTCTCTAAACTTGGGAAGATGAGCAATGATGGGTGGATACAAAAGTGTGCATGGAATTAGGACCACCCACTTGATATACTTTGTATGTTTCTTGGGAAGCCTACTTTTTCCTTTGTGGAAATCTTTGATGGATACTTTTCCCTTTTTTTATTTTTCCCCATAGTTTCTTTGACTGATGGAGTTTGATAGGGATAATATTTCTTTGTATTCTTTGGTATCCATGTGTATTTGATTTTTCCATTATGCTTCCCAATTTCTTTTTCTTTGATAATGTTCTTTGTACTTTGATTCAAATATTTCTTTTGATGTTGGTCCCAATTCATGGATGGAGTGATGGGTGGATGAAGATTCATGATGTGGCTGGTTGAAGTATTGGCATCGGTTTCATCACAAGGATTCTTTGTTCTCCCTATGTTGATGCGTGCACTAGATAAAGTTTCCCCCAGTATTATAAAGGTATCACTAATTTTTTAGATCCCTTAATTGTCGAATAACCAAGACCTTGATGCTTAGGATTGCCAATAATCTGTAGTAGTTCTAGGATACCCTGTTCATGTAGGTGTAATCCTCTTGATAATTCATCTGTTGAAACATTTTATTGGAAATAGGATATGATTTACCTTGGAAACAAGGTGTTAATCCTTCTCTTCTCTAGTGTGGATCTTTAAAGGTGATAGCTTTTTCATTGATAAGATAGCTTTCCCTAAAAAAGTTAAGTGATCCAAGTTTATAAGTGATAGGATCCTCCATAAGTGGGATAACTTCCTGATTCATATCTTTGGCTTCATCTTGTAAAATAGCAGATTTTAATGCTTCTTCAAGAGGTGTTGATGATAAAAAGTCTCCCTCATGATTCATTTTTGATATGCCTTCATAGGATTTTTCTAATTCACAACTTCTATAGAAGCCTTCTTCATGACCCATTTCTAATTTGTCTCTAGATTTGTCTATATCTTGATCATGTGTACAAATGATAAGAGTAGGAGACTCTTTTTTTGAATGAAGATCATCTACATGTCCATCCAAAGAAAAATCTCATCGGTAGATGGAGGAATATATGCTATATGGATATGATCATTATTTGTGACATCTTGTATAGATAGGAGAGTGTCAATTAGATCATTGTAGTATCTTGGAGATACAAACTCTTGATCTTGAATGATTTCAAAATTACTTTTGACATGCTTTGGATCAAGTTCTTAACATGGGTCAGTTTCAAAGGATGGATTGATTATAAAGGTTTCTTGGATATCTTCATTAGGAATGGGAAGTGGCTCAATATCCTCTTGATCTTTGAGTGGATTTGGATCAAGTATGGAGTTGAATATTCCTTCAATATCTACAACCATGAGGTCAAAGGATGTCAATATGTCTTGGAAAGGACCACTACTAGACTTTTGTGAAATATTGTAGTACCCCTCCATTTTGTTTATGTTTTTCGATAGTATGTTTTTACATTGATTGACCCTGATACTTTGTTTTGATGTATTTGATCACTGACAGTAGAGCAATGGTGGATTTATTTTATGATGTGATGATACACTATTTGGTGGTGATTATTTCTGACATGCTTTATGTTAGTATAGATGTTTACTTGAGATGAAATTGCTTTATATGCTTATGGTAGATTAATTGATATTTATTTGTCAGTTCAATGTGATATTGTATTGGTGAGGAGAACAGAGTTGCATCACTCACTTGCAAGTGCCCTGTGATTTATGTGATTTTCTCTTCACAACGTGTTTGCATCATGGATTACATACATGTATGTTATATGTCTGATTGTAGGATTGCAGGTACATGACACTGACTCCACCTGGTTTCATAGGTCTGCGCGTGTCCAGGCTCAATAGTAATGTTGATTAGGAGATAGTAACGGGTTTTTTCATAGTCTAGCCTCAAACCTAGTCATAGTATGTCGTCAGTTTAGGTCTGGTATGTTTGGTTGTCATGTCTATGTTTGTCTTGTTATTTTTTATGCAAGGTTTATTTTGTGAATTTAACATTAGAATAATGTTCTTTATAATTTAGTGCTTATTTAATTAATTTTAAATATTCTAGTTAAAAAAAAAGCTTTTTATTTTAATTTAATTAATTAAAATTAGTTTATTTGGTAAAATAATCTAATCCTTGTGATTAAAGTTATTTTATTAAATAAATAAATTAATTGATTAAATTTCCTTTATTGAGTGAATAGATTAAAATATAGTTTAAATGCTTTTGTGTGAATGGGAATTTTAAATTTGTTTAAAGAAAATGAAGTTAATTTTGAATTTTTTTAAAAAAATTCAATAAAATAGAATAAATTCTTTATAATTTTTAAAACAAGAAAATATATGTGAGTTTGTTAGAAGACATTTTTGATTTTCCATGTGTGAGTTAAATTAAATGCAAAAATTCTTGTTGAGAAATCTCTCAGAGAGAATATTTCTAGAATTAGGAAAGGCAAGAAGTTCGTTTTACGGAAAGGAAAAAGAAAGAAAGAATTGCTAGAAAATTGTCTTTCTGGGGTTTTTTATTTTAAAATTCTTGAAGAAGTTCTCGGGATTATTTCTAGTTCAGTAATTTGCATCTTTTTAAAAGTGGAGATTTGAAAAGGGCATTGGAAATTGCATGCAACAGGCAAAGCTTTTCTTCAACTTTCAATTCTTCAAGCTACAGAAAAACAGGTTCTTTGCTATTTATTTAGTTTTATTGTTAATTTGAAAAGATTGCCTCTATAAAGATTTATTTTGGTAGAAGTTTTGTTAAATTTGTAAAATAGAAAGGTTGCATGTAAAAGAAAATTTGATTGAAGATTATGTACTCAGTAAAATTTTGTTGAAAATATTTTTGTAGTGTTACCTCTCTATGTAAAATTTTGAAACAAAACTTTATAGTAAAATCAAAGAGCATCACAGAAGGTTATTGTCAAACAATAGAAAATTTCTCAAAAGAAAACAAAAGAAAATCTTTGTGGATTTGTAAATGAAACTCGTTGATTAATTTGAGGAAACAGAAACATCTGTGATTAACTTTTCTAAATATTTCTTGTAGAAAATATTTTTAGAACTTGGGTTGAAAATGACACTCTCTGTTATTAAATCTCTCAGTTTCCTATAGAAAACCTTTGTGAAATTAATTGCCCGACTATAATATTTTTATTGATTAATTTATATATATTTATATTAATTTATATATATTTATATTTATATATATATATATATATGTATACATATGATACATATAAATATACATATACAAATATACATATATGAATTTATATTGTGAAACTGTTATGTAGAAATTCATTTTTATGTGAGTAGAAATGTCGTGCGCGAATTTATAAAAGTCACATATTTTAGCTTCTTCTTTTTTTTTTAAATGTATGGGAGGCGCAGGGGGGCTACCCCCACGGCTGACCCCACAGGGGAGCCGGCTATGAGGGCAACACCCAGCACTGCCTTCACAGGCAGCACTAACACTGCCTACATAGTCGCGCCCCACTAAGGGGTTTGGCTGTGTATGGCAGCCAACCCCTGCCTAATGCTTTTAATATTTTTTCATTAAGTTTTAATTTATATTTTTTAAAAAAATATATAGAATATCTATAATATATGTATATTTTATATATATAATGTATATTATTTATAATAAATTATATATATTTATTGTATATATAAATATATATTCATTAAAATTTTAATTTGTTTGAAATATCAATGCTGAATAAATTTGTTTCACACAAAAGATATATATATTTATATATTTAAATAAATATTCAATTATAATGATTTGAATGTGTATTTATTTAAATGTATATTATATTGTTAATTAGTGTATGAAAATCATAAATAGATATTTTTATAATGAAATGTATTAAGTAGAGAAATCAAAAATTTCATTATAATGCATGAATATGGAATTGGGTAAATAATAGTTTCAATTTAATATTGAATGGAAAATGAGCTATATTTTAGTCGATTAATTTCATACTATATGTTATTGATTTGATTGGATTTAGTAAATCTTAATATTAGATTTGTATTATGCCTGAATTGCTTTAAGTTGTTTTTACTCTTATTGGGCATATTGGGGATTATACGGGTTAATAAGTCTTCCAAATATAGTTTCTTCATGAGGGAGTTGTATTTACGATGATTCCATATTTTGAGCAAACTAGGGTAGTGTACATAGTTTTATTTGGTTTAGACACCTGGTTCTATGAACAGGTTGTGATGTCTGTTGTTATATGGTTAGTATTTGATGATTGGTTTATGTGCACCTTGTCGACCCTTAGTGGAATTAGTTTCCTTGTGTTATTATTAGGGGAGTGGCTCTTTATGAGGGCCGGAACATAAAGTGGTGCTAGGGTAACTCGTGTAGAGTTAGTTAATCAGTGAAAACTAAATCAACATCTTAGGTATTCTAAAATATTTAACTGGAATAAATATGCCTCACTCATGGAATCAAGGGCTAGTTCAGACTTGGGGATGAGTCGAGAAGGCCTGGAATGGAAAGATCGATATCTTGTCATTATGAAAGATAATCGATTCCGTAATAGATTACATGCGGGGTCAGGTTTCGTAAGAGGTTATCAAGGTAACCCAAGATGGGGGCCGGAACCTAGGAAGATTCACCTAGGTAACCTATGCAACATTGTGATAACACTCCACCAATAATAACAGTATCCTTGTAAACTTAGTGTAATTGATCCGTCAGTTCTGGAAGCAATGTAACCATTAAGTTAAGTTGGTATTTGTATAGATTTGTCTATGGTTTTTCCTATGTCTAGGGATTGTAGGTTATGTCTAGGGAACCTTTTTACTATCTCCTAGCATGGGGGGTGGGCCTACGGGTACCACTGGTTGGGCAGAATGTGCACCTTACACCATTGGGTCCCCAATTCTTGTTCATGGTGACGAGTACTTCTTGATTGGAGAGCTCATGTGTGGAAATGTGTACTTCCTCATATTTCTCATTTGTATCAATGGAAACTTTATTTGTGTATCACTCCTCAATTGTAATCAGGGAGAACTTTTGTAACATGTAATTGTACACTTTTATATGACCTACCTCATTTGGAAATGTGTATTGTAAATGTTATTATAAATGCAATGTAAGAAAGTAAATTTTTTTGTTCATTATACCTTCATTGAAGAAATTTATTTGTTATTGAATGTATGCTCTTAAGTTTATGTGAGTTAAACACATGCTATGTTTAGTTACTTTTTTCATCTATGGGATTTACATGTAGTGCGTCTTCACGTATCTTAGGGAATGTTTGCATTAATGAAGTTCATGTATACACTTTTTTTTTTTAAAATATTACACTATCATAGTCATTGCAACATTCTTTAGGTTACATGGCGGGGTGTTACAAATTGGTATCAGAGCAAAGGTTCTAACACTAGATGCTCTTGGTAATTGTGATCCCTTTTGGTTGTCCTAGATGTTAGACTATGTAGTATTGTTTTTTGTTAGCCTTGTCTATTTTGTATCTGAGACTTGTTTTCATTTTTTGTGTAGGATCATGCCTAGACATCATGGTAGAGGTCATGGTCGAGGTTGAGGTGGAGGTCACGGGTTGAATTACCAGGTTACTCCCCCTCAAATCTCTCACAAGAGTGAGCATGCCAAACAGTTGGGTCCTCAATTGGAACAGACAAGTGGGGAACGGATTCCGATTTAGCCAGAGGTTGAGGGAGCACAGTTTCATCCCTTAGTGGAAGAGGTACTTGCCAAACTTGGTCTGAAGTAGGAAGTTGATCAAGAGGTGGTTAGGGAATGTGATAGATCTCCTAGGAGGATTGTTAGTACTATAGAGTAGGATGTCATAGTTGCAGGACATATGAGAGATTTGTTGAGGAAACGCCCTCCTACATTTGATGGCATAGGTGGTGGTCTGGAAAGAGAGACCTGGTTATTAGACTTGGGAAGATGTTTTTCTATTCACCCATATGGTAGCAATACCCAAGCTAGATGTGCCATCATGCATCTGAGAGGTTTTCCCTCTACTTGGTGGCATTTGGAGGAGTAGAAGCTCCATCTGGAGATTGGGCCAATTTCTTGGGAAATGTTCTTAGAAAGATTTAGAGCACGTTTCCTATTTGAGCATTGGAGACAATGATGAGCTAATGAGTTTCACAATTTGTGTCAGATGGCTTTATCTGTTGAGCAGTATGAGCGCATATTTTATGAGCTCAAACAATATGCAGGAATTGGTGACGATGAGGCGATGTTGGTACAAAATTTTATTAGGGGTTTGAACGCCTGTATTAGTGGAGGAGTTAGAGTCTTCGAACTGAAGAATATGGAGGTTGCATTTGAGAAAGTGCATATTGTGGAGGAGAATCTGACTATGGCACTAGGTGGACATATAGGTGTCCAGATAGGTAGTGCACCTATAGCAGGTTTTGGACCACGAGGTGTTCAGATACAGATAGGAGGTTCCTCTAGGAACCAACAGACACCTGCTAAGAGTGGACAGCAGCAGTAGGAGCGTAATCCATAGAAGAATAATAATTCACAATCTTAGCAGGGTAATAGTTCTCAGTTAGGAAAGAACATAACTAGTGGCGCAATAAGCGCAATCGACAAGATCAGCCAGCTCAGAGTGCATAGTCTACGGTTAGTAGAGGCAGCTTTCAGCAATCCAATGCACCTTCAGGTGGTAGAGGATTTGGTAGAGGTACTGGTTGTTATTCTTGTGGTTAGCAGGGACATATTGCTAGGAAGTGTCCTATGAGAGGTTCATCAGGATTTGGGCAGCGACCGACAGCTTTTGAGCCTACAGTTGGTGATGCAGGCCATTCACATACAGTTTATGCTACAGTAAATAACTGCCAAGCCGATCATCAGAATATAGTGGTCAAGACTTCAGGTCAGTTACAGGGTACTAATGTTACTATTCTTTTTTATTCTAGAGCTACTGATTCATTTATATCACCTACTATTGTTGAGCGATGTGGTCTTGTGGCGGTAAAGCAAGGCAGTAAGTGGCAAGTAGAATTTTCCTCTGGGGTGAAGGTAGTGGTAAAGAACCTTGTACGCAATTGTGGACTAAGAATTGGTTTTTTATCTACCTTGGTGGATCTTCATGTTACACCTCTAGGTTTGTATGATATTGTTTTAGGAATGGACTGGTTAGAATCTCATCCTGCTGTGATTGACTGTCAACTAAAGATAGTAATTTTTATTAATGACTCGGGTGCAAAAGTTGAAATTATAGGTGTTCAAAGACCTATCTCTTTGCGGATGATTTCTGCTATGCAATTGAAGAGATGTCTTCGTCGGGGTTGTCAACTATTTGCTACAAAAATTAATGACTTGGAGGTAGGGGAGAGTCAAGAGATATCTCTTGATGATCACCCTATCCTCAGGGAATTCACAGATGTATTTCCTAGTGATATACCTGGTATGCCACTGAAATGAGATATTGATTTTAGAGTTGACCTAGTTCCTGGAGTAGAGCCTATATCTTGAGCCCCATACAGAATGACTACTCAGGAACTAGAAGAGCTTCGTATCTAGTTAGAGGAACTTTTAGATAAGGGTTTTATTCGTCCGAGTGTTTCTCCTTGGGGAGCACCTATCATCTTCGTAAAGAAGAAGGATGGATCACTTAAATTGTGTATTGACTATCGTCAATTGAACAAAGTAACGATAAAGAATCGATATCCTTTGCCTAGAATCGATGATATTTTCAATCAGATCAAGGGAGCTAATGTGTTCTCTAAGATTGATCTAAAATTAGGTTACCATCAGTTACGCATTGTAGAAGCAGACATTCATAAAACAACATTCTGAACTCATTACGGGCACTATGAATTCACAGTAGTACTGTTTGGGTTAACAAATGTACCATCAGTATTCATGAGTTTGATGAATGGTGTCTTTCACACATACCTTGATCATTTTGTTCTTGTGTTTCTCGATGATATTTTGATCTATTCGAGAAATATGAAGGAGCATGAAGAGCATCTAAGACTGGTATTGCAGTGTTTGAGGGAGAATCAATTGTACGCAAACCTAAAGAAGTGTGACTTCTTTCAAACTGAGGTGAAATACCTTGGTCATGTGATTTCTGGAAAGGGTATTGTTGTGGATTCTTCGAAGATCCAAGCCATTGTTGATTGGCCCGTGCCTACCAACGTAGTTGAGGTTCATAGTTTCATGGGTCTTGTTGGATATTATAGACAGTTTGTTCAGGGGTTTTCTAGGATTGGGCACCCCATTACTTCTCTTCAGAGGAAAGGGAATAAATTTGTTTGGATAGATCAGTGTCAGTTGTATTTTCAGACACTTAAGGAAAAGTTGACTAATGCGCCTATATTGGTTGTTCCTGATCATGCTAAGGATTTTGTTGTTTGCACAGATGCATCCTTGGAGGGTTTAAGGGAAGTATTGATGCAAGAAGGGTGTGTGATCGCTTATGAGTCTCACAAACTCAAGGATCATGAGCTGAATTATCCCACTCATGATTTGGAGCTTGCCGCAGTGGTTCATTCATTAGTTTGATGGAGGCATTTCTTATTGGGTCACTACTTTGAACTTCATTGTGATCACCGTAGTCTGCAATATATTTTTACGCAGCCTAATTTGAATTCTAGACAGAGACGGTGGATGGAGTTCTTATGTGAATATGATTTTGAGGTGAAATATGTTCAGGGAAAAGAGAACGTAGTGGCTAACGCTCTAAATTGCCGACAACATGAGATTTCTACTATTACTCTTGGAGTTGATCAGAGGAGCCAAATTTTAGCAGCACTTCCTATAGATAGATTGTATTAGGAGGTGAAAACAGAGATTGAATCAGATAGACCTCTAGAGGGTAGATTCATAGGGTATATTCTTGAACTAGATGGTTTATTGCGACATTTTGATCGTATCTATGTACCATATTCAGAAGGTCTTCGCACGTTGATTATGACTAAGGCTCATCAAGCACCTTACTCAGCTCATCTCGGTGTTAAGAAGATGCATGCATATCTTCGATAGTTGCATTTTTTTCCTAGTATGAAACGTGATATCACTGATTTTGTATTGAGATGTCTTGAGTGCCAAAGAGTTAAAGTTGAGCATCAACATCCCGCCGGATTATTGCAGCCACATCTCATTCCTGAATGGAAATGGGATATTATATCGGTTGATTTCATTGTTGGATTACCTATTTCATCACGTCGACATGATGCCATTATGGTTACTGTTGACAGATTGACTAAGGTAGCACATTTTTCTCCAGTATGATCATCTTATAATGCTTCATCTGTAGCTAGGATATTTATGGAGGATATTGTTAGACTGCATGGAATTCCTCATAGGATTATATCAGATAGAGATCTTGTGTTTACATCAGCCCTATGGACTTCATTACAACATGCTCTAGGTACACAATTGAACTTCAGTTCAACACATCATCCTAAGACCTATGGTCAGACAGAGAGTCAATCAAATTCTTGAGGATATGCTTAGAATGTATGTAATGGACCAACAATCACATTGGGAAGATTATCTATATTTAGTGGAATTTTCTTACAATAATGGATATCAAAGTTCCATTGGTATGCCCCCATTTTAGGCGTTATATGGACGTCCATGTGGGACTCCATTGAGTTGGGATTGAATTGAGGATAGAGTGTTACTCGGACCTGAGATGCTTTGAGACATGGAGCAACAGGTTGATCGCATTAGAGAACATTTGTTAGCAGCACAGGATAGACAAAATGTATGCCGATGCGCATAGGGTGGACCGCCAGTTTTCAGTTGGTGATAGGGTATTTCTTCTAGTGCGACCGTGAAAGAGTCTAATCCATTATGGAAAAGGCTCTAAACTTGTACCTTGATTTGTTGGACCATTTGAGATTCTAGAGAGATTGGTCCTGTGGCATATCGACTCGCCTTAACACCAAGTTTGTCACGTATTCATGATGTCTTCCATGTGTCAGTTCTTAGACCTTATCATCCTAATATTTCTCATGTACTTGATTGGAATGCATTATAGGTAGAGGACGGGCAGCTGGCTTTGGAGCCCGTGGGAATTCTTCAGCGCCAGAAGCTCATTCTCAGGGGTCGAGACATTGACCAGGTGAGGATCCAATGGGATCCTAGTCATGAGGCATCAACTACTTGGGAGGATGCGACATGCATGAGGGAGCTTTATCCCTATCTGTTCGCAGGCTTTCAGGAGTAAGCCTGATCCTAGGGGGGAGGATGTAGTACCCCTCCATTTTGCTTATGTTTTCCGATAGTATGTTTTACTTTGATTGACCCTGATACTTTGTTTTGATGTATTTTATTGCTGATAGTAGAGCGATGGTGGATTTATTTTATGATGTGATGATACACAATTTGGTGGTGATTATTTCTGACATGCTTTATGTTAGTATAAATGTTTACTTGAGATGAAATTGCTTTATATGCTTATGGTAGATTAATTAATATTTACTTGTCAGTTCGATGTGATATTGTATTGGTGAGGAGAACAGAGTTGCATCACTCGCTTGCGAGTGCCTTGTGATTTTCGTGATTTTCTCTTCACGGTGTGTTTGCATCATGGATTATATACATGTATGTTATATGTCTGATTGTAGGATTGTAGGTACATGACACTAAATCCACCTGGTTTCATAGGTCTGAGCATGTCCATGCTCAACGGTAATGTTGATTGGGAGATAGTAGTGAGGTTTTTCCTAGTCTAGCCTCAAACCTAGTCACAGTATGTCGTCCATTTAAGTCTGGTATGTTTGGTTGTCATGTCTATGTTTGTCTTGTTATTTGTTATGCAAGGTTTATTTTGTGAATTTAATGTTAGAATAATGTTCTTTATAATTTAGTGCTTATTTAATTAATTTTAAATATTCTAGTTAAAAAAAAGCTTCTTATTGTAATTTAATTAATTAAAATTAGTTTATTTGGTAAAATAATCTAATCCTTGTGATTAAAGTTATTTTATTAAATAAATAAATTAATTGATTAAATTTCCTTTATTGAGTGAATAGATTAAAATATAGTTTAAATGCTTTTGTGTGAATGGGAGTTTTAAATTTGTTTAAAGAAAATGAAGTTAATTTTGAATTTTTTTTTTTAAATTCAATAAAATAGAATAAATTCTTTATAATTTTTAAAACAAGAAAATATCTATGAGTTTGTTAGAAGATATTTTTCATTTTCCATGTATGTGAGTTAAATTAAATGTAAAAATTCTTGTTGAGAAATCTCTCGGAGAGAATATTGTCAGAATTAGGAAAGGCAAGAAATCCGTTTTACGGAAAGGAAAAAGAAAGAAAGAATTGCTGGAAAAATTGTCTTTCTGGGGTTTTTTATTTTAAAATTCTTGAAGAAGTTCTCGGGATTATTTCTGGTTCAATAATTTGCATCTTTTTAAAAGTGGAGATTTGAAAAGGGCATTGGAAATTGCACACAACAGGCAAAGCTTTTCTTCAACTTTCAATTCTTCAAGCTACAGAAAAACAGGTTCTTTGCTATTTATTTAGTTTTATTGTTAATTTGAAAAGATTTCCTCTATAAAGATTTATTTTGGTAGAAGTTTTGTTAAATTTGTAAAATAGAAAGATTTCCTATAAAAGAAAATTTGATTAAAGCTTCTGTACTTCTCGGTAAAATTTTGTTGAAAATATTTCTGTATTGTTATCTCTCTATGTAAAATTTTGAAACAAAACTTTATAGTAAAATCAGAGAGCATCACAGAAGGTTATTGTCAAACAATAGAAAATTTCTCAAAAGAAAACAAAAGAAAATCCTTGTGGATTTGTAAATGAAACTCACTGATTAATTTGAGGAAACGGAAACCTATGTGATTAACTTTTCTAAATATTTCCTGTAGAAAATATTTTTAGAACTTGGGCTGAAAATGAAACCCTCTGTTATGAAATCTCTCAGTTTCCTATAGAAAACCTCTGTGAAATTAATTGCCCGACTATAATATTTTTATTGATTAATTTATATATATATATATATATATATATATATGTATACATATGATACATATACATATACATATACAAATATACATTTATGAATTTATATTGTGAAACTGTTTTGTAGAAATTTATTTTTATGTGAGTAGAAATGTCGTGCATGAATTTATAAAAGTCGCAAATTTTAGTATTTTTTTTTTTTTAAATTATGGGAGGTATAGGGGGGGCTACCCCCACGGCCGACCCCACAAGGGAGCTGACTATGAGGGCAGCGCCCAACGCTGCCTTCACAGGCAGCGCTGACACTGCCTGCATAGCCACACCCCATTAAGGGGTTCGACTGTGTATGGCAGTCGGCCCCTGCCCAATGCTTTTAATATTTTTTCATTAAGTTTTAATTTATATTTTCTTAAAAAAAATATATAATATCTATAATATATGTATATTATATATATAATGTATATTATTTATAATATATTCTATATATATATATATATATATTGTATATATAAATATATATTCATTAAAATTTTAATTTGTTTGAAATATCAATGCTGAATAAATTTGTTTCACACAAAAGATATATATATTTATATATTTAAATAAATATTCAATTATAATGATTTGAATGTGTATTTATTTAAATGTATATTATATTGTTAATTAGTGTATGAAAATCATAAATAGATATTTTTATAATGAAATGTATTAAGTAGAGAAATCAAAAATTTCATTATAATGCATGAATATGGAATTGGGTAAATAATAGTTTTAATTTTCATATTGAATGGAAAATGAGATATTTTAGTTTATTAATTTCATACTATATGTTATTGATTTGATTGGATTTAGTAAATCCTAATATTAGATTTTTATTATGCCTGAATTGCTTTAAGTTGTTTTTACTCTTATTGGGCATATTGGGGATTATACGGGTTAATAAGTCTTCCAGGTATAGTTTTCTTCATGAGGGAGTTGTATTTATGATGATTCCATATTTTGAACAAACTAGGGTAGTGCACATAGTTTTATTCGGTTTAGACACCTGATTATATGAACAGGTTGTGATGTTTGTTGTTATATGGTTATTATTTGATGATTGGTTTATGTGCACCTTGTCTACCCTTAGTGGAATTAGTTTCCTTGTGTCATTATTGGGGGAGTGGCTCTTTATGAGGGCCAACACATAAAGTGGTGCCAAGGTAACTCATGTAGAGTTAGTTAATTAGTGAAAACTAAATCAATATCTTAGGTAGTCTAAAATATTTAACTAGAATAAATATGCCTCACTCATGGACTCAAGGGCTAGTTCAGACTTGGGGATGAGTTGAGAAGGCCTATAATAGCAAGATCAATATCTTCTCATTATGAGAGATAATCCATTCTGCAACATATTTCATGTGGGGCCGGGTTTTGTAAAAGGTTATCAAGGTAACCCAAGATGGGAGCCAAAACCTAGGAAGATTCGCCTGGGTAACCTATGCAACATTGTGATGAAACTCCACCTATAATAATAGTATCCTTGTGAACTTAGTGTAATTAATCTTTCAGTTCTGGAAGCAATGTAACTATTAAGTTAAGTTGGTATTTGTATAGGTTTTTCTCTGGTTTTTCCTATGTCTAGGGATTGTAGGTTATGTCTAGGGAACCTTTTTACTATCTCCTAGCATGGGGGGTGGGCCTACGGGTACCACTTGGTTGGGCGGAGCGTGCACCTTACATTGTTGGGTCCCCAGTTCTTGTTCGTGGTGACGAGTACTTCTTGATTGGAGAGCTCGTGTGTGGAAATGTGTACTTCCTCATATTTCTCATTTGTATCAGTGGAAACTTTATTTATGTATCACTCCTCAATTGTAATCGGGGAGAACTTTTGTAATATGTAATTGTACACTTTTATATGACCTACCAGTATTTTAAATGTTATTATAAATGCAATGTAAGAAAGTATTTTTTTTATCATTATACCTTCATTGAAGCAATTTATTTGTTATTGAATGTATGCTCTTAAGTTTATGAGAATTAAACACATGCTATCTTGAGTTAATTTTGTCATCTATGGGATTTACATGTAGTGCATCTTCGCGTATCTTAGGGAATGTTTGCATTAATGAATTTCATTTATACACTTTAAAATAAAAATTATTACACTATCGTAGTCATTGCAACATTCTTTAGGTTACGTGGCGGGGCGTTACAAATATGTTGATCATGCTTTGGATTAAATTCTTGAGATATGTCCTCTAACTCATTGGATGATGTAGAGGTATTGTTAAAATGATCATTGGTGGAAGGATCCCTAATTATTAATACTCCTTGAAATAGATCATTGTCGGATATTATTGAGGGGTTTTTATCATGATCAAAAAGTTCAACTCTTGATGTATGTTGAGTTGACCTTCAGATGAGGTAGAAACACCTTCAAGGTGCTCATTGATTGATAGATCTTGATCACTATTTTCAATAATCGTGGTGGAGAGATTGTCAATGCTATTGCAAGTGCTTGAATCTTGATTATTGTCCCCAATAGTTATTACTTTTTGATCAATCGGGTCTTGGATGAGTTTTTTGAGTCGAATGCAATTTGATGTTGTGTGTCCCTTTATTTTGTGAAAATCACAAAGGTGCTTCTCGTTATACCCTAGTGGTTTAACTTGGGGCTCTTGATAATTTTCATAAATGGGGATTTCGATGAGATTTTCTTGTATCAAATGTTGTATGATTTATTTGATTGGTTCCCCAAGTGGTGTGTATTTTCGTTTGTTACCTTGTGAGATTTGTACTTTAAATTGACCTTGTGGTGATTAATTTTGGAGATGTGGTGATTGATCTTCGAGATGTGGAGGTTGATCTTCGAGATGTGGAAGTTGGGTTTGTTGTTGATGTTGTTGATCTTGATATCCAACTTCTTAACATTGGATATATTGTTCTTGATGTGGTTGTGGACACAACTCGATGCTTTGATGACATGGTTTAACCAATGGAAGAGTGTATTGATTTTGGGGTGGAGATGTGTCTTGGCGCAATGAGTCAATTATTTTGGCAAGTGAAGCAATTTGATCTTGAAAAATTTGATCTTGACACCCTTGATATAGCTGATTTGGTTTTTGTTCAAGCATATTTGGAATGCATACCTGTGGTGTTTGCATGGGATCATGGACAAATTGATTTTGGACAATGTTCCGATTTGGGATGATGTTTAGATTTGGAATTATAGGTTGAAATTGAACATTGTTGTGGTTGGGAATCACGTTTCCTTGATTTAGGTAACTTTGATTTTGCATGGTGTTACCTTGACTTGGATCCATATATGGATTCGTTAACATATTGTTTGGACTTTGAACAACATTTGTATGATTCACAAACATATCTATCCCAAAGTTTACCAAGTGTGAATTTGAAATGTTCATGTTTGGTAAACTTGTACTTGGTATATTTACATTTGGCATGTATGGATTTGGTGGGATAATGTTGTTTTTTTTAAGGCTCATGCATTGATTGTTTGGTTGATAGATTTGTAGGTTTGGACTTTGATTTAAATCTACCATAGGAAAAGGAGTTCCAAAATTTAGATAGGGCATACTCACATTTTTTGTACCATTGAGGTTTATAGGAGATAGTGATCCCATGTATGGATTGCATAAATGTGATTTTTGATAATCCATTGGCATTGTAAGGCTTTGATAGTTTGGTTGATTTAGACCATTCATGAAGTATGGAGCAAGTTTATATTCCTTTTTTTTCTTGTGTTTTGTCCTTGTTTGCATAGTGACCCCTAAGGTGTTTAGGACCAATGATGAGATGAAGGATGAAAGGGTGAGTGATATGGGTTTTGAAATTTTAGGAACCTTGGAGGAACACTAGACTGTAGGATTCTTTGGATTTTTTGATTTGGATTGGATTTGATTTGATTTGGATAATGGACTTATAAATGCCAAGATGTTGGATGTTATCTTGGAATAAACTTGTCCATAAGGATGATAATTTAACTAGGTGTATGAGGAAGGATTCATCCACACACACTTAGCCAAACAAGGTGATTTTGATGTTGATTTGAAGGATTTTACACAAAGTCTAGTATGAATGATTTTTCCAATGGTTCAAAAGTTGTTTGTGAGATTGGTTTTAATTGATGTTTTGAGGATGGATGAAATGTTTTATTTTGATCCTAAATGAACCTAAGAAGGACTTGTTTACAAGACCAAGGTTTTTAAGAACATTATTTTCCATAAGAGTACTTCAAACCAAATGATCAATGTTTTCTCAAAAGACCATAAGACAAAAGATAAACAAGCACATGTGTGGGGTTCAATTGATTTCATCTTGATTAATGAATTGATTTTACCAAAAACACTCTTTTGATTAGCTTTTCAAACTAGATGTCTAATGTCCCAACTTCTTTTCATTCTACAAAGTCCCTTATGTGGAAATCAAGGAAATTAATGCAAAAGTTTCCTAATGTTGACTTTGGTAAGAGAAAATTGAGATGTAAATTCAAATACTTAGAAGCCTCTAAGGATAGAATCCCTAGGGAAAACAATAACACTTGAATTTTTTCAAAGGTATTTTCTCCTCCTAAAGGGTTTGAAATTTGATGTTCATGTTGAATGTTTTTTTTCAAATGTTTTAGATCCAAGAAAAAAAAATTGATTCCATAATCATGCACAAACCTAGGATAGAATGAGACAATATTTGTTGAGTTCCCACTTGGATAAATCTAGCTACACCTACTCTTAGTGGATGATTAGAAGCTTGACCACACTAGCTCCCCCCCATGACACACACTTCTTTGTTAGCCAAGATTTAGTACCTATGAAACTCCCATGGAATACTTCTCATCTCTACTAAGAGTCGTAAAAATGTGGGACGACTTTAGAACAACCGTTCTTACACCAACAAATAGATAAGGATTTGGGCTTCTAAACAAAAGGCTCTAGTATAGGCATTTCATTTGTGGGGGGTCATCCATACAAAAAGAGACCATTGCTTCCCTTCTTGTCAAAACAATCCTTGTGATACTTGAACTTTCCGCAAGTACCCACAATTATATATTGGGTGGAAGTCGCTTGGATTTAGCATGTTCCCAGTTGGATCGTTCCTTGGGGTGATTACTTTTTCCCACCAAGAAGGCCCTCTAAGGGTAAAAAAAATCAATTAATTACATCCGTAGTTCGATCAATCCTTGTTTAGAAACAAAGAGAGAACATACACGATATACTCAACTCACACTCGCAATCTTTGTTCAATTTTAAGAGCCCAAATTGAAATATGGAGGTAATCTTTTATACAACTTAATGTCACCAAAAGGACTTTTGATTCTCAAGATCATTGTGAAGCATGAGAGAAGTACATACGCCTTTTTAAATGAGATTACTTTGTAAAAAGGATTACAAAACACAAAGGACACATGTTCATTTTACACCTCAAAGAAGGAATGGATTCTTTTTAAGCACCAAGATTGAAATGTGAAATTTGCTTGTTCAATTTTAGAATCCCAAAACAAATTCTAGTAAGTTCCTAAAGTTCATTTTAATCCATTTGATTGTTCTTTTTAAGCCCAAATGAAAATTATTTTGAGTCCTAAAAACTTGAAGATGACAAAATCCTTAGAATTGGGATTATAATTGCTCCCAAAGTGTTTAAGAACACTTGTTACAATAGAGAAGAAATTCCATAAGAAACCTTTTTCTTCATTTCATCCCTTCCCCTTTTGATTTCCTAATACCATTGTGTAGCTTAGGAAATTCTACCCCATTTCAAAAAAAAAGCTCCAAAAAAGACCAAATATGACCAAGATATGACCATTTTAAGATTGACTATAAAAGTGCTAAAACAGAGACCAAATGCACTAAAACACCAAATGGGCTAAAACAATGGCCAGATGTGCTAAAACAGTAAGTGAATGTGTTGGAAGATGTCGAGGATGCACTATAACAGAGTCTAGATGCGCCAAAAGTCACCACTTATGTGCTGAAAGAAGCCACGGGTGCGCTACATCGAGATTAACGAATAGACCTGTTGAAAAATAACAAAATTGACCAAAAAGATGTGTTAAATTTGATATTTCTGCCCTCCTTCTAGTGCCAAAATGTGAATGGTGATCCTAGACCTGCAAAAACACAAAGAACAAACACATTATTAGTCCAATATGTAAGTTAGAAACAACATTCCCCATAAGATTCATTTGAAATGCAAAGAATAAGAAATAATATGAAGAACACAAATAAAAGTTATGAAATCCTATTCAATGCAAACAAACTCTCAATCCCATGGGGGAATTGGTGTCATTTTGATGTGTAAAATGGCCCTTTCCAAATTCCTTGCAAGCTTGATGATCAATGGATGAAGATTGATGCTCCTTGATGAAATTTCGCCATAACCTAGCTATGAGATGATAAAAACTTATAAAAATGGATGATAATGGATGACTATTGCTCAAGAACTTGAAGATAATTCAAATGCATAAACTTGTGGATGATTTGTGGATGAAATTGAGTATAATAATCTTGCATGTATTGTGGATCCTCAAATACAATAGAGGAGGTCTCTATTTATAACAAAGGATAGAGGATTGAGGAATAGGAAGAATGTGGGATTAAAGATGGACCAATGGCATTGTGCCACTTGTCAAGATGTTAATGGAAGGAGGTTGAGCACATTTTGATCAATGTGCATGCATTTGAAATTTGATTTTGAAGAAGTGACATGTTTAGGGGGGATGTAAGAAGAGTTAAATGCCACTTGGCTCAAGGCAAAGGACATGTAAGAGGCTTTTAATGCCTTGTTGAAGAGGACAAGTCCTTTTGGAGGGACTTTTTGAATTTGAAGAATATTCCCACTTAAGATGCCTTTTTGAATGGAAATAGAGATTTAATAAATCAATTAAATGTATTTTCATGTGCAAGTTGCAAAAGCTAGAGGATTTGAGTGTTTAGGATTAGGATTAATCATGATTTGATCAATTTTGATGAAGATTAGCTGATTTGACAATTTGACTCAGATTTTTGGAATAATTTAAATAAAAATGAGAGGAATAATGATTTTAGACTTAATTAAATAAAGTTTGATTTATTTAATTAAAAAGAATGATGTTAGATTTAAATCAAATAAAGATTGATTTATTTAATTAAAAGAGAAGATATGATGAATTTAATCAAATAAAGATTATTCGATTAAATGGTTAGTAAAGAAGATGATTTAGGATGAACTGGTGTGTTAGTAAATCAAAATCGGGTGTATAGGATCAATCAGTATTTTTTACGTGTCTACAACAATTAAAATGTTTAATTTGATTGACATTTGACTACATGAAAACTGTACCTCAAGCTGACAAGTTGTCAAAATCTCCACTCAAACGATATGAAATCATTACAAATCTTGTTTCAATTGATCACTTGATTAATGGCATCACAATCTATAGTACATCTTGTAGTTTTCAATATCAAGTTATCTAATCAATCGCTTTGGATGTACATATGGCATTAATTTGTTGTACCACAACCAAACTTTCTTCAAAAAGATTGATAATTAAATGAAAGGTAGAGTACTATGAGGCATTGAAAAGAGAGAATTAAATGGCTTGTTTAACCTTAATCATTATCAATGTCCACTAATAAGTCAACAATTTTCGCTCACTTATGATCATAACTATATGTTCATTGTTGATAATACCTTAATCATTATCAATGTCCACTAATAAGTCACAATAAATTTTGCTCGCTTACAATCAAAACTATATGTTGATAATTACTATTAGTTTTAAAAGCCACATTTTTACATTGAACAAAGGAAAAAGGATTTACAAGAATGGAGCCATGAAAATTAATTTTTATTATAAGTAGCTAAAGATTGAAGTATAACTATACATACTGCATAGCCAACCTAGCCAAAAATCCACTAACCATGACAAAAAACCAGTCACAAAATACATGTTACAAGAATTGTTATGTTGTACAATAAAATATAGACACAATTCATTACTAAAAAAATTTGAAACAATAGTTGAGGCCCTCAACCGAGTGTTTGAGTAGAAAGTGAATCAAATTTAACAAAGTAATAGCAATGAAGAAAAATGAATCACCCAAAACATTCCTCCAAAACTCTAGACTCTTTAATGATTCATTTTTTGTATCACACAACAAACCACTTCTCATATTAACCAAGGAAATATCATACACTATAGAAGCATGCAATTCCACTTTCTAAAAGATTCCACCAATAGGCGCTAACCCACTTTCAAAATTGTAATGTTGCAGTGCCAACTCCAACAAAGAAATAGAGTAAATGAAAGGCTGCAAATAACATATTGCCAACATCTTCACCAAATCTTTATCAAGAAAAATGTCCATGTGCAATTGGACAAGAAAGCCAAAGCTACATCAGAATATAGAGCACATGGGTTGTTCTGAAGCCATTCCCTACCCACAATTATTCTTATAGCATCCTCAACGTGCACACAAGGAATTGTAAAAATCATACCCAACTTTCATCTGTGGTATGCATCACCACTTCTTTTCTCCCAAAAACATTTTGGTAGAATAAAATGCCATGAAGACTCCATATCATAGTTAAATTGAGAATAGAGAAGAAAGAAATCAAAGACAAATATATTATAAATGATATGAAGAACATCAAGTTGGTGAAGTATATATAGAAGTTAGAATGAAGACAATGACATAAAATACTCAACATTTAACATTTAGTTCACCACTTTTTGTGACAATATTATTTCAAAAAAATTAAGTCATGACTTCAAATCATTTTAAAAATAATAAAATGTCAACCATTAATATTTTAAAATCTAACAGTTCTGGCATTATTTTGAAGGTTTGAATTCACAAGTATTGTGCTTCACACATTTTCAACAACTAGCAGAAAAGCCACGTGTCAGCAACCCACTTCCCCTCTGAGATTTATAAGTGTTAGATCAATAGTCATGGGCTAGCGGGAAATGACCCAGATCAACCCAACGAATGTCAACTTGCTTCCCCTTTAACCAATAGGCCAGCGACCATAATGTATATCCTCCTTTAGCAATAGAGGACTAAGATTAGAACATCTCGATGAATAATTTTGCACATTCTCATACATCCTTTTAGTAGCACATTGTTTAACCTTTCATAATTGTTGAGAAATATTTAACCAAATATTCCCATGTCCTTATAGTTTTATGAGCAGTGGCGATGATGCCATGTGGCTCATGCCCACTATCCCTCCACAAGCCCAGATCTGACAGTGGGTCCCCTACGGGCTAGCAAGGAATGACTGAGATTCATTTTTCAAAGCACATCTTAACTGTTGATTTGATCATGTTCAACCATCAACACCTTTGATCAATGGTAGGGCCCGCCATGAGGGTGAATAGGTGTCACTTGCCTGCTATCACTTTGGCTTCTTTATTTTATTATTTTAATCCCACGGGCTAGTGAGGAACTAATGAAAATAATTCGCTAATGAAAATATATTTTTTGGTTTGAAAACATTTTTGAATCATTAATAAAATCAGAAATAAAATGTCAACCATTGATTTTTGGAAATCTAATGGTTCTATTGTTATTCTGGAGGTTTGAATTTGCAAGTCTAGTGCTTCAAAAATTTTCTTCTGGAATGCAACTATATTCATCCATCAAAAATTCATCGAACGGTCGTGAGTTATATTCATTTGCACTAAAATTTGGCTTTAGACATAATGAATATGTTAACACCTATCCCCATTCAGAACACTTTATGAAGGAATTTGGATGTGTGGAAAATTTTTCCTCGAATAGAACAATATGTAGCATTTGATATTTTTTCCACCCATGCTTTGATTTAGTATTGGCATACCAGTTTATTTCACCAATCAATTTTTCTATTGGTTTGGGATTATGTTTAATTTTCTAATGGTTTTTGTAACGCCCCGCCATGCAACCCTAGGGGAAGTTGCAATTAACTACTCAAACTCAATAATTTTATTTTTTTGTTAAGTACAATTAACAAGAAAGTTAACTACCCATTGCCAACATCCCCTAAGGTTACGAGACTAAGTTTACTTAAACCCAAACGAGAAACATGAATTAAAACCATAACATTTACTTACTTAATAAATTAATTACACATACATTCCATACATGATAAAACTACATCTAATCATAAGAGATACCACATGTTCGAATAACAATAATGTGCAATACGATTACAACTCTCATTCCCCAAATGAGGTAAATCCAATAAACAAGGTTACAAATTAGATCTTCCACCTCGACACAAATGAGGGTTAATAAATTACAATAACAACTGAAATGAATAAATCATGAAAAGTAATTGGATCCCATGAGCTCTCCAACTGGAAATCTCATCCACATGAACAAGAAGATAACCCAATGGATTAAGGTGCACGTTCCACCCAACCATGTGATACCCGAAGGCTCACCCCCCGTGCTAGGAGATAGTAACAAGGATTCCTAGACAAGACCATCTACCTCTAGACACAGGCTAAACAAAATTGAACTGAATTAAATACAAGTGCAACATCACATAACACAATGATTACGATGCTTCCAGAGTTAAATAATCAATTGCATCACTGATACAAACATACTGCTGACTTAGGAGAAGTGTCATCACAATGTCACATGGGATATCCTGGCGAGTCTTCCTAGGTCTCGGCCCCCATCTTGGGATATCCTAGTAACCTCTAATGACTTTCGGCCCCTCATGTAAACCAATGCAGAATCAGTTATCTCTCGTAGAGATGAGATAACGATCTTTCCATTCTAGGCCTTCTCATCTCATCCCAAGTCTATACAAGCCCTTGTGTCCATGAGCGAGGCAAAATTAATCTTGTTAAGTGTTTGATGCAACCTAAACCTCTAATAAGTTTATTTACGTTATCACTGAATTAACTAACTTACAAAGAATTTCCCTGACACCACTTTGTGTGTCATCCCTCTTTGCAAGCCACTCCTCTAAGACAACACGTGGAATAACTCCACACCCAAGGGTACACAAGTGCGACCTAAGGAGAATGACTCCCTATCCATGACATAAAGTCCACACATCCCATTCATGATAACTAGGTATCTAACTGGATCCAACAAGGTGCACTACCCAAGGCAAAACAAAGGTTGACTACAAATTACGACAACCCACAAAATTAAAAGAAACCCCAATCTGGAAGACTTACATAACATTTAACTCTATTTTCCAAACAACACAAAAGAGGGAGATTACATAATGAAAGGGCAATTGACGATTTAATCACCTACTTTAGGATTTCCTAAATCTAAGCCAAACAATGACATATTGTGTGTAATCAGATACAATTAATTAAAGATTGTTTGCAACTACACAAAATTAATTAAAAATCAAAATTGCAATAGTGAAGAATTTAAACTAATAATTTATCTCCCTATTTCTTCAATTACCCATAATAATCAAAATCAACTTTTTAAGTAAAGTCATTTTTATTTCTTTCAATGCTTATAGAATAATCATTTAAAATTCCATATATTAAATATTCAAAAAAAAACATCTAAATATATGTCTAAAACAAAATATTCTTTTATATTCCAACCAATAAAATTAATTCCTTAATATTTAACCTATATATAATATATACATTTAAATATTAATAATAAAATATTTATTTAAATTATAATATATTATATATATACATAATATATACATATTATATATATATATATATATATATATATTTAATATATATATATATTATATAATATATATAATATAAAATAATATTAATCATTAAAAAATGAAATTTTAATTTTTTTTTTAAAAAGTGAACTCATTTATTTCTGGCCCCACGGCCCCCAAAGGGGAGAGTGGACGCAACCACAGGTTGTGCCCAACCTCCCCTGTGGAGGTCGGCACCCTCCACACAGCTGTGGGGAAGCACTGCCACAACAACGCCCCTCCATGGGGCGGTTGTGTGCAGCCTTGGCTACGCCCCCCCACAATAACACATAAAATTTTATTTTTATAATTTATTTTTAAAACAAAAAAATAAAAACCCTCCCCTGTTTTTCTTTGCACAGGAAATTTCCTGTGTAACAAAATTTCCAGAATGAAAAAGAATACATTTATACAATATGTTTGTATATATATATATATACCTAAAATTCCCATTTACAGTCAAATTATGCAACTTCTCAACATATTTTTTTTTTTAATAAAACTAATTTATCAACACAATATCTAGGTTTAAATTTCAAATTTGAAATGCAAATTTCTTTTGTGCAACTTTCTATTTTCCATTGTTTGAATCTTTCTTTTCTTTCTTTTTCTTTCATGATCTCAACAAAGGGTTTCAAATTTGTTCAAAACAAGTTTTCAATTGAAAATCCAAAACAATTAAACAAAAAAGAACCTGTGATGTGATCTGAAGTTTGAAGAAACAATTTGGTGTTGAGTTTCTTGCGAAATTAAAAATCTAGATCTCCTTCCAAGCCTCCCCTTGCAAATCCAAGATTGAATCCCACAAGAACAAAACCCTCCTTCTCTTTCTTTTTGCAGCAATTTTTCTTTCTCCAAAATTGAAATTCAAAAATCCCAAAATCCAAATGGAATGGTTCACTAACCTTTTTTTCCCAAATTTAGTCAAATACCCTAAAATATCCCATCCACCATAGTTATTGCAAATTTGGAGATATTTTATTTTTTGAAATTTAAAACTAAAAACAATTTTCTTTCAACATGACTTTATTTCTTTATTTCATTTTTTTTTTAATTTCTATTTCAAATGAATTTGAATGCTTTTAACCATTTTCATTTCCAAAAAGAATTTAACTTTTAAAATCTTTTTTTCCAAAAAACTTTAACACTTTTCTAAATTTTCATTTGAAAAAAGAATTTAACACTTATAATTTCCAATTGAACAACTTGCCTTAATCCCACACAATTAATTTAAATAATCAATAAAATAAATCTAATCCAAGATTAGATTAATTTATTAATTAAATTAAATTAACTAATAAAATAAATAACATTTCTAACATTACAACTAGATATATTTAATCATCAATTTAACTACACACGCCATTTATTTACCTTTATAATTTAAAATTAAATAAAAACCAAGGTGAAATGGACAACATTAAAACAACTAAACCCGACTACAACCCGACGACACACTATGACTAGGGTGATGACTTGGCACGGAAAACCTAGCTACTATCTCCCAATCGATTACCATTGGTCAATGGACACGCTCAAACCTATGAAATCAGGTGGAGTCGATGTCCTCTACCTGTCAACCTGCAAACAAAGAGTATATCGAACATGCATAAATATGATATAATAAAACACAACGTGAAGAGGAAATCTCAGAATCGTAGGGTGCTCGCAAGCGAGTGATACAATCCCGTCCCCTTCACAATACAGACTTTCTAATTGACGAGTCTAACATCAATAATATACTCAAAAGCATAAAGCATCATTAATTAAATATTTTCTAAGCTAATTCAAAATAGGCCATAATAATAACATCAGAGTAAAATTCCATCACATCAAAATATCACATACGCATCGCTTAACATTTTGTGATCAAAAAGAACCAAGTACCATAGTCAAAGTAATAGCAGAACAAGGCATAACAAAGAAAAACACTACCCGATCAAAAGAGCCAAAATGGAGGGGTGCTACATTTTTTTTTCTTCATTTGAAAAAATGTTTAATTTGCCAATGAAAACATTTTTTTTTGTTTGAAAACATTTTTGAATCGCCAAAAAAAATATTTTATTTGTTTGAGCATAGCTTCAATTCGCCAATAGAAATATCTTGTTGGTTTGAAAACATGTTTAATTTTCCAATGGAAATATTTTATTGGTTTGAAATTAGGTTTTAATTGCCAATGAAAATATTTATCAGTTTTTAAAAAATTACAATTCGTCAAGATTTTCTACAAACTTCTAGCAATTACAAAATATTCGCCAATTGTGATTAATTTTTTTCCCAAAAAATGAAAAAAATTGTCTAATTTTTTTTTTTTTATCGATAAGTATACAAGATTTGCCAGTATTTTACACCTTTTCCAAAGGAGGGGGTTCTTAAAGTTATCGCAACTTGATAAGTGAGTAGAAATTGGGGAATATGAACTACTTGCTAACTATATAAACATAGAAAAAATAAAAAAATGAAATGATCCTAAAAAAATTCATGCCCACATGACTCTAAAACTTCATATGTTATATAATAGATTATAAAAAATAAAACACAACTTGAAAAAAAATTTGAACGTTATGAAATTGATAATTCCTAATAGAATGCTAGAGTCCCTAAAAAATTGAACTTTAAGGGCATATTCTAAACTCAAACAACACATGTTTCCACTTCATCATGAAAATGAAAATAAAATGGGACTCTTAAACACCAAAGGAAAATAATATAAATATCCCTCATTAAATACATAATCATCCAAACATGTGCAACTTGATGAAGGATACACTTCACTCAACATAATTACATTTAATCAAATCCAAATAAATCAAGAGGGACAAATTATTGGAAAGATAAATTCAACATTTTAGTGCTAAATAATGTTCACACAAAATTTCGCTTAGAATTTTTTAATAATAATATGCATATATTCTTATAGAGGTGTGCACTTATGATTTATTGTATTACTCTGATCTATATTTCTTAGTTAACATGACTTGAGATATCAAGAATTATAACTTTAATGTAGGTAAAGGTCATCTTTAAATATAAAAGTGTATATCCTTAAACATTTATTTATTGATTGCCTGGGAATAGCTTTATTATTAGCCAACCATCTATAGCTTCAAAGGATACACCTCTCATTCAAGCATTGCTTTAATTCTAGCTAGGAATATACAACCCCAATAGAAATACTTGAGTCACCCGGAAAGAATGAGGTATTTAATTTTATTTTCTTTTTCTTTTTTAATATTTTTCATTTTTCTTCTTTTTCCTCATCCCACAGACATTGAATTCCACCTTTGAGTTTGGGTCCACTATGATAATCAATTCTTTATAACTTTAATTTATTAAACTCAACTTGATATCTAAACCATGCTCACTTTATCAAATATACTTTAAGAACAATTAAAGCGTTTGTAGAGTGAGGGATAAGAGATATATGAGATGTACTTCCAAATGTTATCTATACTTTCTCAAGTATGAAATTTAATCCATACATACAAGTGAAAGATCTACAAAATTTAAATTATAGAAATCATTCCATCATGATTATATAAATAAAATATCATAAGTATTCATATCCAAAAAGTATATCTTGATCCATGGCATGTCTCATGCAACTATTTAATTATTAAATAATAAGGTCTCAAAAATAAATTGACTGAATCTTAGTTGCAAATAGGATTACATGATCAACAATATACCAAAACAAACCAAACCCAAATAAAAATAATAATAAAACAAAAAATAATTATAAACAAACAAAAACTAAAATTTCCTAAACTACCTACCCCTTAAAAGTATAAAGATTTATGAATTTGGATGGGATAACTTTAATGATTCTTGGTTTCAATATTATTGTGCATTAAAATTTTAGTGATTATAGTCTTAAAGAATGTGAGTTTGTTTTTATACTCAAAAGAAAGTTCTTATAATCTTATTCTTTTAAGTGATCTTAGAGAGAATCAAGAGCTAAGGAAGTTCTCCCTCATTCTCTACCCACTAACTAGTCCTAAAATTTAATTATTCATAAGAAAAAAGATGTAAGTTTTGTAATACCCCTCCGTGTCGGTTGTTCTGAACTTTTGTGTGAGTAATTGTGTGTGCTTCATTGATTACTGTGTATTTGATTGTGTGGGAAATATAATATGTTAGTAATCATGTTTAAATAATTAATTAAATCATAAGTGATTTGTTAAGTTATTTTATGATTAGAAATTAAAATAATAATCAATTAAATTAAATCAAATGATTTAGAACAAATGATCAAATTAAACTAATTCGTTAAAAGTAAAAGTGATATTATTAGACAAATTGATTTAAATTGTGGAAGTTAATAATAATTATGAGCAAAATAATCATGAAAGGATAATTATTATAATAAGAAATCTAAATGGATAAGGAGATAGGAAGCTGAAGTGTTTTAAAACAAAGAAATGAAACTTCACCTATAGAGCATTTGGAAGTCGAAAAGAACTGGAGAATGTGAAAAATAAATAAATAAAGTAATAGATAAATATTAGTAGGAGTGGTAAAAATATTACATTTATTTTGAATCTTGCAAATGGTTGATTTTAATTATTTTAATATGGAAGTAATTAATTTTGTATTATGGAGATAATGAATATATATTCAAATAAAAGTTCATTTTTGTGGATTCAAATTTATTTAGTTTTAATCAAATGCATGATAAAAGAAAATGAAATATAAATACTTGAAAAGGCAACAAAAGGGAATTAAAGGGATTAATAATTATTTTAATTTATTTTCTTGAGATGTGACCTCTGGTATTCTCGGGAAGAGGAATTTGAAAGGGTTCCTGGGCATGGATTTTAATAAGGGGTTTTCTGTGTATGAGGGGATGGTTCGAATGCTGGAGAAATTTTATTTTCAATCATTCTCTGTCCTTGGTTTCTTTTTCTGTTTTCTGGAGAAAATTGGTGAAGAGGAAGAAAGATTTGGATCTGTTGCTGGAAGATCGGCAGCAAAGAATTGGTTCAGCAAGAGGGACAAAGCTTCTACAGTTTTCTGCAAGCGTAGGATGCCAGGTTCTCTTCTTTTTATTATTCATTCTCTGTTAAAATAGGAATTGTTCTCTATGTGTGAAATTTTCATCTAGGGTTGGAAATCAACAGTTTTTGGAAAGAAATATTTTGGGATTATTGATTAATCAATGGAAAATTATCTGGGGATCGGGATTGTTATATGTTGAAATAGAATTTTTGGGAGATTCTGGACTGTTATTTATTGAAAGGGGGGTTTTTGCTCGAAATCTGGAAATGAACAGTATTTCTGTTGTTTCATTTTGTTTAAAAAATAAATAAAATAAAATTTGAGAACAATTTCCTTTCAATGAATTGCTAGTTTATATATATATATATATACTTTATAAAACATTTCTTTTTTTTTATTTCAAACATGCACAGTGATTGAATGTGTACAGTAATTATCTGTTCCCTGTTTTTAAAATGTTCAAACTCCTATGTGTATATATATATATATATATATTAGATATATTAGATATATACATATATAAATATATATACACATATATTTTTAAACATATGAAATTTTGAATGAAAATTAAATTTATTGAAAACTCGTTATTTCATTTCCGTCCGCACTGTACATTTATTTTTTTGTGTTGATTTTATACATTTATATTGGCTGTGTGGGGGGGGTTCGGCCTTGGCCGTACCCACCACCCCGCCACCGGACCGTGTGACAGTCTGCGGACTGTCCACGACAGTCCGAAGGACTACCGTGAGCAGTCCGTAGACTGCCCACAGTCGGGCGGCGTCTATTGTCGTGCTGGTGTATGGGTGTAAATGCCCATTCAAATTTATTTATATAAATTTTATAAAGTGCGAATTTTCTATTTTATCTACTGTGCGAAAATTTACTTTTTAAATATGTTTCATTTATATCTTGCAAAATTTACTTTTATATATATATATATATATATATATATATATATATATATATATATATATATATATATATATATATATATATATATATATATATATATATATATATATTTATATTTGTATTTTTATATATACTTATTAATGTGTTTATTCAGATTTCAGTTATTTAACTGGTTGCTGTAACCATTTAATTTTATCAGTAAATATTCTGTTCTTTTTCTGGTTAAAATAAAACAGAATTTAGCTATAGTAGAAATAATAAAATAGAAAGAAATCTTTTGTTTATCATTATTATTGATTTGTTAAATTACAAACTTTGAGAGGATAATTTAGTAGAAAAATCAATTTATGAATATATGCCAGCATTGTTTATTTAATTCTTGTTTTAGTGTGAATATTTTGGGAATGGAATTTATTATGGGATTTATTTTGGAATTAAATAAATTATCTTTTTATGAGGTTGAGTCTTGTAGACTTGTTGGACTCTTAGAACAGATCTATTCTCTCTTTACATTCCCTCCCTCAAAATGAATTAAAATATATAAAGATGTAGTGGTTTTAAAAGGTATTTATTGTGTGTAAATTTATTTAGATAGATTTAAGATTTTAAAGTGGTAAGTTCTAATATGTAGTTTAAGTATTTAGAGTATTGTTATTATTATCATTTTAAGTATAACAAATGGTCTTAAGTGGTTGGCGCAATTACTTTAAATATTGGAATTGAGTGTTAAGTTAGTGAGATGAAGGGAAGTGGAAATAATGTTTAAATTAATGTTTTGAACATAAGTAGTTATGAAATGATAATGAGTTAAATACCCAACTATTTAGTAGTTTTCAATTGTTGCTCATTGAAAGGGGAAATTTAAATGTGTGGGCAGGGTTAGAGATTGATTAGGATATTCTCGAATTGGATGGTTTATTGGTAAAAAAGGGATTTTAATCTTTTGGAAATTGATTTCCTTTATATTCATTTAATGGTTGATTTGTAAGTTCTCTTTATGGATAAGTCTTTTAGAATACTTGTGATGGTTATCATGAATGGTTTTAGTATGGGTAAGTTGTAAAGTTATTTAGTTCTGGTCGTTAATTGATTGGTTAATAAATATTGTTCTCGATTGAATTTTTGGTTGATGTTTATTATGTAAGTGTTTTTGTGGAGTTGTGAGTGGTTGAGTATTTAAGGTGTTCTTAAATTTGGTGCCTTGGATGCCTGGTTGCATGCTTTTACCTCTGTTGTTGAAGGATTGTTCCATGTTGGTGTGAATGCCTTTGGAGGTTAGTTTTGATTCAAGGAATCCTTTGTCATTTAATTTGTGTTGCAATGTAATTGGGAACTTGTATTTTGTTGATGAGTTATGGGTAGTTGATCTTCTTGGATTTCTGATTTATTTTGTATCAAAGTTGTTTATGTAGTCTGGATGGGGTTGTTGATCTTATTTTAATGTATTCACTCATTATATTTGAATTGAAAATAGTTCTGGTGGCCTTGCAATTATTGTTGTCATTGCTATGTTGTTGATTTTATGAAGGTGATTTGTGTGCCATTTTAAGGGGGTTCTTGTGAGGAGAAAATTGAGGTCTCCCGTGGAATGCCTAGTTGGTGGCTTTTGGTTTCATTAAGTGATTTCGTTGAATTAAAGGTTGATTTTCTTGTGCGTTTTCCTATTTGAGGTAACACCATTGTTGATTTGCGGATGGGTCTTGATGAACCTTTCCCTTTTTATGGCTTTTCTGATTTACTCGCATATTTGAGGAAATTTTATCCTTGTGTTGGAATTATTGGAGAAATACTCATGTTGCTTCATTTTACCCTTGTTTGTGGGTTTTCATTATTTTGGCTTCCAGAGGCTTGAGATGATTGATAATTGATGTTCTCTCTCTTTATGGGCCCTTGATTTGGCAAGTGCTTTGGTTTCATGATTTTAAAAGGGTTGTACGGGAATTGTTGAGACTTGGATATTGTATTTATAGCGAGATGGGTAATGCCTCGCATGCTTCTCAGTTGTGATCTAATATTCTTATTTTGATGGTACAACCCTTGGTTTCTTGGTTTGGTTTGATATTGCTAATTCCCCTGTATGGCGGTTCCCAGCC
Source organism: Sequoia sempervirens (assembly GCA_007258455.2). NCBI lineage: Eukaryota > Viridiplantae > Streptophyta > Pinopsida > Cupressales > Cupressaceae > Sequoia > Sequoia sempervirens. The sequence goes on along the minus strand of VDFB02271358.1, from coordinate 329,057,050 downwards.
CACCGCCATGCCGGTATCAACCGTTTGGCGAGCCAAAATCGCTGTCCGCAATAAACAACCTTCGAAAATTATCAGTGTAAAATACCCGCGATTCAAAAACGGACCGGCCTCATCAGCGCCCGCACGAACGCCCAGCCCTGCCGGCAAAATGGACCGCCTTCATGAGAGGTTTCACGGCTCCGCGATGATCGTTCCATGGGCCGGCACCTCCTGGAGCTTGGGAGGAAGGCGTGCTACCAGAGCTTGCTAGATGGGGCTCTACAAGCCTGGGAGGTGTGAAGAGCCAGATAACCCGCTTGTATCGGCAAGGGATGACACCTCCTAGCCACCTGTGTTTTTACTTTATTGTGTTCCTCTGGAAGTACGTTATGGGAGTTGTTTTAGATTGTTGTTGATTGGACTTATATTGTTTTAAATGGAGTATTGCCTTGATACATCTTTGGTGTACTTTGTGGTCTGGTATGATCTCATTGATATTTGATTTATGACCTTGTACTCTTTTGGTACTGTTCTATGATGTTATTATATTGTTTAATTGTAATTTGAATTGTATTATGTTTATTAATTCGGCTTGATTTGAAGTAGTTTCCATGATCATCCCTCGGTTACTTCTGAGAGCTACTGGTCGTTTTATCTATGCATGAGACTACATTCTGCCATTCTAAACACTCTACGTTGTTGGATTATGTCTCTTGTAATTCTGAGTTTTATGGGATATCTTTGTATGGCGCTGAGTCTTGTGGCCCCTATTTGGATGTTCTTGGCGGCCCTTCTCTTTAGCTCCTAGCAATTTAGGTGGGTCTTCGACTCACATGGTCGCGTGGAACGGCTAAGCACCCCATTGGGTCCCCTACCAGGATCAACGAGAGGTGCTGGATTGGTGTTGTTGTGCTTGACCTTGAGTTGTATCCATGGTTTTAGCCATCTAATATTCATTTGTATCATGATTCTTGTTGTATGGTTTACGTGCAAATTGGAAACACTTTTGTATCATTGTACTTCTTGAATATTGTATTGTAATGTAACATTAAACCTTATGTGGCTATTTGCAGTTGATATTCAATGTGTTAAGTTAATCATGTATATGTTGTATTTATGTACTCAGATGGTTTCTTATCAATGATTATCATGTATACATTTGTTAATGTTTACTTTGTTATGAATTATATCTTTGGTTTTATTCTTTATTGTCGTTGTGTGGATCTCAGTCTCGTAATGACTCTTCGTGTACCCCAAGGGATGTATGTGCTAATGAATCTTCTTAAATGAAATTCATGTTATGATTTAATGTGTATTACATGTATGTTATGTTTACTTTTTAAAAAAAAAATTGTGCTGTAATTATTGTTTTTTTTGTCCTTTCGGGTTCGCACGACGGGGCATTACAAGTTTTCACAAATTTCTACCTCTTGATTATTTGTAGTACTTATATGAAGATTGTCTCTTTCTAATAGCATTTATTAATTTATTTTGATGACATTGGATTCATCAAAATTTTATCATTAAAATATAAATAACACATACTACTACTATGATACCATTTATTGGTATAATTTTTTCCCTGAGTAGTCATTACTTCTATGATACCGCTAATTGGTATAATTTTTTCTTTGATTCCATATAGATCCATAGTAATTTCCTTGTTGATTCTATATACTAGTGTAACCCCCGTTACACAAACCCCAAAGGAACAAGTAAAAACACAAAAAAATAAAAAAAAATTAAAAGAACATAAGAAATGTACTTAAGTATTCCAACATAACAATGCTCTATGTTGCACAACTAAATCCCTTGGGGTACATGAGGTGACATTACCAAACTAACCCATAACAAAGAAAATAGATTAAACATTAAATATACAATTGTGTATCCATTCATTCACATATCACCATTTAAAACATCCATTAACGTTAACCACATTAATAAGAGTAATCCATATAAAACCATACATGCAATCACAAATAAATTAATCATGAAGATATTAAGTATATATATTTCCACAGATACAACATAACATTAACAGTATTTACAAATGAGAGTTCACGAATGATTACATGGTAAGATAATACATTACATCAGTTTGATAGTACATCATAATGAACACATATACAAAATTACATCAAAGTCTTCCCAACACACGTGGGAGTGATACATCAATAAATAAAATACATCTGTAGTACAAATACACATCTGGTAACATATGAATCTTGGATCAACAACATCTACAAAACTTTGCACTAAATTGTACAACTGCATCCAAAGGGGACCCAACGGGGTGCATAGCACGTTCCACCCAACCACCCCTGTGTTGGGAGTAAGCAAGGAAGGATCCCCGACCAAGCACATCTAATAGTAACACAAGACTAACTCCAGACAAGATAACATAATATCAAAAGACCACTCACAAAACTAAACAACGATAAATCACCAAAAGACATAACAATAGACCACTTCTAGAGGAATAAAACAACTCAAATGGAATGCTAGAGGAGAGTGTCATTGCATGGCTTCACATGGATTATCCATACAACCTATCACAAGGTGTTGCCTCCATCTATGGTTCTCCTGATAGTCTATCTCAAGGCATCGCTCCATAGGGTTACTCATGCGGAATCGTTAACCTCTCATGAGGAAAAGGCAACAATCATGCCAATCACGGCCTTCTCGACTCACCTTTAGTCTATGATAGCACTAACAGGCAGACGAGGCATCCATAATTATCTTGATTAATGTTTAACTACCCACCCCCTAATTAATTACTTAGGTTATCACCGATTACTCTAACTCTACGTGGGTTACCCTAACAGCCCCTTTGTGCATCAGCCCCCACTTAGAGCCACTCTCCCTAGACACCCAAAACATAAAATCTATCACCAAGGGATTGTACCACAAGAACACTGAACCAACAAATGGAACATCCGCGAGGTAAAACCATCTCACAATAATCATATGAAACACATCCATAAAATGGTATAATCCAAGTATAAACCCAAATCACAACCATAGTCAAAATATGGGCCAAACATCAGAATATGAGATCAAAAATTAACATCAATATCCCCACCTCTGGAAGTCACTAATCAATGACTTAAACTCCTATAGGAGGATTAAATAACTCAAGGGCTTTCCCACTTGACACAAATACAATAAGAAGAATACCAAAATAGGCTCAACCAATAATCATGAGAATAACCAATAATGTAAAACAACACCCTAAAACATATTTCAAAATACAATAATTTCACCAAATAAATAGTTTAACTTCTTGAGAATATTCGATTTAATTTAAAACACAAAGCTTAATTCAAATTTACCCAATTACACTATGTCATTTGCAAAGTCACTTCAGTATTCCATACTCCCAATATATATAAATATCTTAATATATATACATGCATATATACATATATATATATATATATATATATATGTATATATATAAAAAACACATATTAAATTCCTGCATAAAAATCATATTACAAAATAAATTAATAAACTAACTTACCTAAAAAATAATAGCAGTTTATTTATATAAATATATATATATACATTATTATTAATATATATTAATATTAATATTAATATTATTATTAATATATATTAATATTATTATTAATATATATTAATATTAATATTAATATATATATACATATATATATATTTATTTATAAAAATCGAGGTAACATAAATTTTGAATGAAACAAAGTCAAATAAAAAAAAAGTTTTAAAAACACATAACTTTGTTGGTCATGGTACTGTGTACCTCCCCGTGGGGAGGTTGCTATCCCCACTGGCTATGTACAACAGTCGTAGGCTGTTGTGCACAGTTAGTGGTGACTGTGTGCAGCAATACCACAAGGTACATTGGGGGTGGTATGGCCTCAGCCGACCATTCCCACCCCCCAATATAAAATTTAAATTTTTATTTATTTTTATTTAAATTATTTTATCTATCCACACAAGCATGGAAAATAAGAAGAGTACACGTGGATTAATAAATATTAAAATATCACTCCCCAAAAAGAATACAAATCCAGAAATTAAAATATAATTTATTTTCCTTCAAGAAAACCAGAAACGTACATGTAATAAATTTTTTTTTAAACAACATAAAAATTTCACCATTGAATATGTATATAAGTATTTTTATATACATTTAGATATATATAAATATATTAGTTTCTGTATATATATATATATATAACCAAAATCTATAATTAAATAAAATGAACAATCTATTTTATATCAGACACAAATTTAAATCTGGGTATGCAAATCCAGCCCAATAATAAAATGATTTTATTCTCAAAACAATAATTTCACAACTAAATTTTATTGAGAAAATCAAAAGGTTTCACTATAGTTCCTTACAGAAGAATCAAGGGTTTAATAAAAACAAATTTCAATCACATAACCTCTTTCAAAAATAGAGAAATTTATTTTCATAACATGGCAGACAAGATTTTGATTATAGAACAATAAATCAAAAGAAATAATAATTTAGAAGAACCTGGAGTCCTTTGTTCGATGTAGAATCCAAACATGTAATGCCCCGTCGTATGAACCCCAAAGGACAACTAATGCAACAATGACCGCACAATTTTTTTTAAAGGTCAACATACATGAAATGAATAGTAAGATATAACATTAAATTCATTTAAACAAATCCACTAATAGTAACATCCCTTGGGGGTACACGAGGAGACATTACGAAACTTAAACCCATGCAATGACAATAGAGAATGAAAACCAAATATAAACCATGACAAGGTATACATTTAAATTCATCAATAAGAAACCATTCACTTAAATAACCACAACATATAAAATATTGACATTAACAACATAGATCTCAATGGAGCATATTCCCACAAATTCAACACATCAAATAATTGTTGCCAAGGATCAATATCCACACAAGGTTAACCGAAGACAAAATAATACGTCATATCCATTTCATTACATTCCAATGTTCAAGAGTTACAATGATACAAAGGTGTTTCCCAACATGAACGGAAACCATACAATAAGATACAATGATACATCTGAATAGTTGAATACAAAGTATCATGACTGGCTCTAAATTGGGTACAACTCTAGAGTCATCACAAGTAACAAAAATTTGCACCTCTTAATCCTCGACTGGGGACCTAATGGGGTGCTTAGCACATTCCACCCCCCATGCTAAGGAGCCAACAAGAAGAATCCTCATCCAAGATCATCCAAACAAAGAACCACAAGACTCAATGTCAAGCGAGAGTGACAAAAAACACAAGGATAATCACAACATCAATAACCATGACCAAAAACATGACATCCAAATATGACTTCAATAAATCACTTCATAACAGCGAAAAACCACTTTCAAATCATAACAACAATAAATCATTATCAAAACATAACAATAAATCACTTTCGAACTATTACAACAATAAGTCACAAAACATATCATCAATAAATCACAAGTCATAATATCAATAGACCACTTCCAAAGGCTTGTGAAGATAAAAAGTCATAAAGGGGTACTAAGGGAGAGTGTCATCGCAGAGTCCTACATGGATTACCCTAGCCCTTCCTCCTGGCACCATTTGATCCAGGCTGCCTAAGGCATCGGCCCCCATCTATGGTTATCCTAGCCCTTCCTCCTACTTGAGGTGTCGGCCCCATAGGGTGACTCATGTGGAGCCATTAACCTCTCATGAGGACGAGGTAATGACCTTGCCAACCACGGCCTTCTCAGTCCATCATTAGTCTGCGAAAACCCTAATGGATAGATGAGGTATCCATAATTATCTTATTAATGTTATTACTACCCATCCCCCTAAATTATTTAATTAGGTTTTCACTTTTTAATCTAACTCTTGTGTGGGTTATCCTGGCCCTTCCTCCTATTTGAGGCACCCGCCCCCACCAAGAGCCACTCTCCTTAGAGACCGAAAACATAAACCAAAATCCGAGGGGTTGTACCCATACTTGCAAAGCACTGAATCTCAAAAAAATGAAATGCATGCGATGCATATACCATCTCACCAATATCCACATACATAACTATTCATAAAATCTGGTACAACCCACTCATAATTCAAAATCACAATTTTGATCAAAATTTTGCCAAAGGCCAAATCAATGAAGAATCAATAAATTTACCCTCGCCTCTGGAAGATTTCATAACAATTTGATACAACAAGCTCCCTCCTTAAAGCAATAACCAAAATCAACTCAATTCAAAATCAACTGCAATAAACCAAAATCTTCTCGATATCAACCAACCACGAAAACAACAATAATCATTCAATTCAAAATTCAACTCAATCAACACAACAAATAACCAAACCAACCACAATTAATCAAGATCAACCTAGATTCCAAACCGCACACATAATCCATCACAAATTTCAATAGATCAGATCACCTCAAATCAAACAACCCAAGAATTCACCACCTAGGGTAAAACACCAAAAACCATACAGGTTCCTGAATGAAGAGCAACACAAGTTACATGAGAGAAGATCTCCTACTCGAAATCAACTCAAGAAAATTCATAATGAAAGGAACCGACACAATCATTCATAATACTGACATGAACCCAATGGAATAAAATCACTTTCAAAATCAAGCAAACCCAAAAGAGGACACATCAAAATGGAAACATCAAATTAACCCTTAAACGTGCTTATACACTCAAAGCACAATCACCTAAAGGACAATAAATATTCAAATACAATTTATCCATTCGTTCAACAAGAAGTAATTTAAAGCAACTAAAGAAGTTATCCAAATGTGTATTTATGCATAACAAATCATCCTTTAATTATACATTCAAGTATCTATTTAAAGGCACTTTGAAACACACCCAGTTTACATTTTATTTATACGCTTACGATGCAGTTATAGAAAATAATTAAATAAAACATATTCTAATCAATCCATTTTCATTATATTTTTATGTCATTATGGAACCTTATAATCTAATTAACAAGCTTTTAAGAATGCATTTTATTAATGTCACACTTCGCTTTCCCTCAACAAATTTACTCTTAATTACACTCCCGCTTCGCATATACATACATATTTATATACACATATCATCGTGGATATTTATGTATAAATAAATATATATATACACAATAATATATATTTAAAACATACTTAACCCTTATTATTAAAATTACCACCTATTAAGATCTAATATCAATATAACAAATTTTCAACAAAACCAAAGTTTACATTCATGCATTCTTATACATAGATATATACATAGATAATAATGTAAAATCCAATATTGAAAGATAATCACTAAATTGAAAGCAACATACAACAATATTTATGCATACATATATCTAGGTAGATATATATAAAGAAATATACCAAATTAAAACAATTGTTAAAAGAACATTACTTCACATTGTCGACACTGAAATATTTCCATCCTAATTTATATTTATGCACAAAAATACTCTTTTAAGATATTCATTATTCATGGAGCAGAGTATTTCCTACTTCCAAGTTCCTTAATCCATTTATGTCCACTATCAATAAACTAACAAAGAAAAGATTAAAGAGGAATTTACAACCGCTATTGCCCTAGCAGTCAAGTAGCAAGCACAAAATGTGGTTTCGGCAGCTAGTTATAGACCCTTCGTGTATACTCAAATCAGGCTTTGGACGAATGTAGGACATGCACAAAATGGATTGATAAAAAAAAAAGTTTAAGAACTCCCAAGCAAATGCATTTGGTAGGCAACAATGGGATTCCACATTGGGACGCTATTACAGCAGGGTACGCACAAAAGATTATACAAGGAATCTCTCAAAATCTTAGAACTAATGACACACTTCTAGAACACATCCTAACGTTGCAAGCTTCCCTTGTGTTCTAGGCACGTGGACAAGATGCTACACCAGGGTTCATATATGGGTCTGAAAGGTAGAACAGATCTATTAAAGAAAACATGGCTTGGCTACACAAAGGATATAATAAGAAACAAAAATAAGATTGAGTGATACATGAACGGCCTTAATGCAACCGCATATAACTATATAAATAAACTTGGCCATTAATCACTATCAATTGTCCAACATTCTAAACCAGTATTTGTCGCACAACAAGGACGCCATATTAAGTATCACAGGTCGACTTATAATTTTAGGCATAATCATTTAAATGAAACACAAACAGCAAGGGCTTCGAATGCCAAGCATAAGAGGGAAAATCAAAATACCAAGCATTTGAATTATTTACATACATAAATTTGAATACAGAGAATATTACAAGATCACCAATATGAGAGGCAAATGGAGTGTCGAATTCCAACATAAACCATAACTAACGGAAATCAAGCACCATGCAAATATAGCAACATCAAGGAGGTAGATAGCCGATTTGCAGAGGCACAAAAAGTATAAGATTCAGATTGAGGCTATCAAAGGAGATTAGAGGAGACAGAAAGGGCGTGATGAAGGAAAAAGGAGATCGATAGGCATAAACCATATGCAATCTACATGATATTGGAATCCAAGAAAGGCATATGGAGCTTAAATTGAAAATAAAGGAGATAAATATAATCGAGCCTTATATGTATAAGATCTAAAGATTAAGAGTGAATATCTTATTCTATAAACGTCATATGATGCCAAGAAGCGACTTAGAAAGGATAAGTGAACACCACCAAATATGGCAAGAGGAAAACAACACATCAATAACTGTAGCCATGATATAAGCGCCGACTACCATCATGAATTCTCTAACCAATCTATGACATTGAATTCCAACAGAGGCACCTATATCGAATTTCAAATCGATGTCTTTGTAAATAAAGGAGGTTTAGAAGCCATTAAGAACAAAGGAGGTATACACAAAACATTCAAAACAAGAGCAAGTGACCAGGTTGACTTAGAACAGAGGTGATCGATCCAGATCTAGAAGGATATAAACGTTGGAATCTACTCCATGCAAATTGTATCAAGATCTAGGATATGAACCATGGAGAAAGAGAGAGGGAACATCAACAAGATTCAAGGTATAGGTAGCTATTGTGAGAGACTTGCAATGGTCAAAACTGCCATACCTCTCTGAAATTAGTTAAATTTTTGGAAGATACAGCAGCACATGAATCCTAAAATGCACCACAAGGCCAAGCTTGAATAAAAGCAAATACAAAGGCGTAACACATGATAAAATTGATAGAATCAAAGGCAATGCGAGGTAAGGTTAAAATCGTGATCGAGAACAACATGGTAAGCATTGAATTCATAAATTCAATGATAAGCTAAGTGCCAGACCCAATAGATACATAAATCAAATGACCCAGAACATATCGCTATCAAATCTGGCATACCAACCCTACTAATACATGAATGGAGCAATTCTGATAGATTATTTAAATAGCGATGGATTCAGAAGTTCAAATTTCAATATTAAGATTAAATAACAGCATCAAAGGAGGATAGAGCTAGCAATCTCAATAGAAGAATTCTAATTGAAATAATAACCCTTACCTTTGTTTTCTTTCCTAACTCCAACCACTGGTCGCTTCAAGAAAGGATGCAGACCAACTGGAATGAGTCTTCTTTTTTTTTGTTCCCCCCCAAACAAAATCAGCAATAGTCTCAAAATATATCAAGTTCCTAATTCGATAGACTATTTTTTTGTTGTGCATGTCCATGCATAGACTTTTTAACCATCTTTTCTTGCTTTTTCCCTCTTGAGTTCAAAATCTTCTCTCTTTATTTATCTTAAATCATTTAATTTAGAAGAATTATCTCTTCTTGCCTTTTCCACTTCAGTTTGTAAAATCCTATCTTCATGATTTATTTAGAATTCAAATTGTTTTGTCATACTTAAATAATTATCCTCACATACTAATAAATTATTAATTATTATTAATTACCATTAAAACAATTTTATTTATTTATTTACTAATAAATTATTTACTTATGTTTCACAAAATTGATTTATTGAACTATTGTTTAAGTCCCACATTTATGTAAATTAATATGTACACAATTTAATTCAATCAACTGACTTAACAAAGTCATTAGGATAATCCATCAAAACAAACAACAAGATCACAAAACACACTTACACAAATGTCCAAGAGGGCCACAACGGGCAGGGCACTACAAAACACAATAGCCTTCTTCCTTTTTTGAATGTAGAATCTCCTCTGCAACTTCTTCTCAATTTCCTTCCTTCAGCTCACTTGTGAATCAATCCTTTCTTCTTTTCTTTCAAAACAATTTTTTTTACCAAGAAGCACAAAACCTATCTTTTTTTTCTTTTTCAAACAAAAACCGGAAAAAACCCTTCTGTGTGTAAAAACTTCCTCACAATAAAATAAAGCTCTTCTACTTTTTTCCTAAAAATCCTCCACATTCATTGGTTCTTTCTTGCTTTTAAAAGCACACACTTATCTCACATATTTTATTTAAAATTCAATATTTTCACATGATATTATTCTCACAAGATATTCTCTTCTGATTTTCTAATTTTAATATCTAAGAAAAAAAGATAATATATAATTATTACCATCATTATTAATTACTTACACTTTTAATTAATTAAATAAGTTTTAATTTACAATATTTAAATTCCAAATTACTATTACTCATAATTAATCATATCCACAAAATATCATTAATTTATCCCACATAAAATAATGATAAATTAAATGGCAACTAACCATAATTAAAATAAATAAACAACAACAATAGAGAGAAAAGGATGAAGCCAAAACCATGACACAACAAGACTCAAAACGGGATGACGGACTTGGGACGGGGACACTTCCTTATCAACTCCCTTTTTCAATATCATACCCATTGGGTTAATTTAATGCTCGCCCTATCCAACCGAAACAGGTGGAATCGAGACTTTATTCATGTAAATCTTGCATACAAACAAACGTCAAGTAACATGTAAATATCCATTGTAGACACACCATGAAAGGAAATTGCGGGGTAGCAGGGCGCTCACAAGCAAGTGATGCTACTCCATCCTTTCACCAAGACTCACTAACAACCACATCAGAAAACATAGCATCATAGAATCACAACATCGACATATATAATATTAAAGAAAACCATAACATAATCAAATAATCTAACCACCACATAAAGTATCATAAATCATTGTAATAATGTCAAGTATAGCAACCAACCAAACTATGAATCCACACACAACCAAGTCGGTGAACTAATCACCATCACAAACCAGTAACAAACCAACACATAAGAGTATCAAAGAGTAGCAAAGAGTATCAACAACATGGGGGTATTACATCCTCCCCCCCTAGAACATGGCTTACTCCTAGAAGCCAGTAAATAAATATGGGTAAGCCTCTCTAATATGGGACACATCCTCCCATGTTACCAAAGTCTCTTCATTTGGGTCCCACTGAACCCACACCCGATCAATATCTCTGCCCCTGAGGGTGAGTCTCTAACACTGTAGCATGACCACGAGCTTGAGAGCTAGTTGTTCATCCTTGACCTGTAGAGAATTTCAATCAAGTACGTGAGTAACATTAGGATAATATGGTCTAAGGACTGAAACATGAAAAACAACATGAATCCACGACATACTAGGTGTCAAGGCTAGGCGGTAGGCAATAGGTCCAATCCTTTCTAACACCTCAAATGGCCCTACAAAGTGAGGCGCAAGCTTAGAACCCTTTCCATAACGAATAGGGCTCTTCCACGGACGTACTCAAAGAAACGCTTGATCACCAACTACAAATTGTCAATCAACTCTATGTGCATTAGCATACTTCTTCTGTCTATCCTGAGCTACAACAAGATGCTCTCGGATGCAAGCTACCTGCTATTCCATATCTCGAAGCATTTCAGGTCCAAGGATAACCCTGTCCTCTAACTGATCCCAACTCAAAGGGGTACAACAAGGATGACCAAATAAAGCCTGAAAAGGAGTCATGCCAATCAAACTATGGTAACCATTGTCATAGGAAAACTCGACTAAGTGTAGATAATCTTCCAAACGTGATTGTTGGTCCATGACATACATGCGGAGCATATCCTCAAGCACCTGATTGACTCTCTCAGTTTGACCATCTATCTCAGGATGGTAGGAAAAACTAAAGTTCAATTGATTCCCTAAGGTCTACTACAAAGATGTCCATAACATAGATGTGAATACAAGATCTCTATCAGAAATGATTCTTCACGATATCCCATGCAATCACACAATGTCTTCCATGAACACCCTGGCCACCACAGAAGCAGTATAGGAAGATCGGATAGGAGAGAAATGGGCTACCTTGCTTAGTCTATCCACAGTGACCATGATAGTGTCATGTCACCAAGAAGACATAGGCAAGCCAACAATGAAATCCATAGAGATAATGTCCCACTTCCACTCTGGAACAAGATGAGGTTGCAACAATCCTGCCAGATGATGATGCTCAACCTTAACCCTCTGACATTCTAGACATCTAGCCAAAAAATAGGCGATATCACACTTCAATCCTTCCCAAAAATACAGTGAGCGCAGATCCACATACATTTTCTTAACTCTAGGATGTGTCGAATAAGGTGCCTGATGGGCTTCAGTCAACATTAGGGTATGAAGACCCTCTACAGGAGGTACATACATTCAACCTGCATAGTGCAAGACTTGATTTTAGATTTCACCTCTTGATACCAATTGTCTGAGGAGAGAGCGGTGAGGATCTGACTCCTCAAATTAACCTCGAGAGCCACTGTAAAAATATCATGTCTACATCAGCTCAAAGCATCTGCCACCACATTCTCTTTGCCCTGGATATACTTAACCTCAAAATCGTATTCACACAAGAATTCTATCCACCTTCTTTGTCTTGCATTCAAGTTCGGCTACATGAAGATGTATTGTAGACTACAATGATCTGTATTCAACTCGAACTAATGCCCTAAAAGGAAATGTCTCCATCTAACTAGAGAATGAACCACAACGGCCAACTCAAGATCATGTGTGGGGTAGTTCAGTTCATGATCCTTAAGTTTTCAGGATTCATGTGCAATCACTTGCCCTTCTTGCATCAAAACGGCCCCTAAGCCTTCCAAGGAAGCATCTGTACATACAACAATCTCCCCCATAGGATCCGGTACTGCCAAAATTGGTGCACTGGTCAGCTTTTCCTTAAGAGTTTGGAATGCTAACTGACATTGATCTAACCAAAGAAATTTCTTCCCCTTCCTCTGAAGAGAGGTAATAGGATGCACAATCCTAGAAAAGCCTTGGACGAACCACCGATAATAGCCTGCTAGTCCCATGAAACTGTGAATTTCTGAGACATTCATGGGTGCAGGTCAATCCACAATAGCCAAAATCTTTGCAGGATCCACAGAAATTCCCTCACCTGAAATGATATGACCCAAATATTGAACTTCAATCTTATAGAATTCACACTTTTCCAGTTGGCATACAACTGGTTATCCCTTAAGCACTGTAGCACCTGTCTTAGATGTTCCTCATGTTCCTCCATAGATTTGGAGTAAATCAGAATGTTGTTGAGAAACACAAGGAAGAATCTATCCAAATACGTTTGGAACACCCCATTTATTAAGCTCGTGAAGACTGAAGGTGCATTTGTCAACCCGAACGACATCACAATGAACTCGTAATGTCCGTATCGAGTGCGAAATGTTGTTTTATGAATATTTGGTTCCGTAATCCGCAACTGATGATACCCTAATTTGAGATCAATCTTAGAAAATATCTTCGCTCCTTTTATCTGATCAAAAAGATCATCAATTCTGGGTAGGGGATATCAGTTCTTCACCATTACTTTGTTCAACTTCATGTAATCAATACATAGATGGAGAGAACCATCCTTCTTCTTTATGAAAATTATAGGTGCTCCCCAAGGGGAACACTTGGGTGAATAAACCCCTTAGCCAACAACTCCTCCAATTGCAAACAGAGTTCTTCAAGCTCCTGCATTGTCATCTGGTACAGAGCCCGATATATAGGCTCAGTTCTAGGTACCAGATCAATCCTAAAATCTACATCCCACTTTGGCGACATACCTAGTATCTCACTCGGAAAAACATCAGAAAACCCTTAAGGAGAGGGTAATCATCCAATGACACTCCTCGACTATCCTTTGAATCAAGATCACTCACAGCAACTACAAAAAGCTAACAACCCTCCCAAAAAAACCTCTTAAGTTGCATAGCAGAGATCATTCGCAATGAAATGGGCCTTTGAATACACACGATCTCCACCTCCTTTTCGGAATCATTGAAGCACCGCACTGCTTTATGACGATAGTCTATCATGGCATAGTGTGCACTCAAGTAATCCATTCCCAAGACTACATCATACGAACCAAGTGGTATGATCCAAAGATCCACCATAGTTGTCAATGCCCCTATATCAAGACAACAACCCTGAACAAGCTTCTCTACAACAACCTTTGACCCTGAGGCCAATTCGAACCTGCCATTTTACGCCTTGCCTAGATGCCACCAATCTACATCACTCTACTACTGAAGGAGATATAAAAGAGTCAGATGCACTAGAATCAAAGAGTATGGAAATACTAGTGTCATGCAACACACCTGATGTCTCAATCGCAGTGCCCTAATATTCTGCTTGACGATTGTCCACTGTCATAAACACCTAATGTGCTCTACCCACATCTCCCACTGTCGGCTCGGAGCAGCTGGTCTCTGGCTAAAACATAAAGTACTCCTTTGTGGACACTGCCTGGCAATATGTCCCTACTACCAACATGAGAAACAACCTATGCCTCGCCCAAATCCTCTGACACCAGACGGTGCACTCGACTACTAAAAGCTACCTGGTGAAGGTCCCGACTGTGTGCTTTGTGCAAGCTACACAATATGATCTGGTCTATTACATTGCCAACTTCGGTTCCTCCTGTTCTGAGATCTATCAACCTGTTGAGACTGTGGTTTGTTCTATTTGGGTTGTGACTGTTGCTATTGCTGCTGACCACCCTTAGAGGTTACTTGAAAGTTCCTGGAAGACCCTGCAGCTTGAGGCTGTCAACCTCTAGAACCAAAACCTAATGCTGGAACACTGCCAATCTGAACTCCTATGTGTCCTCCTAATGCCATTGCCAAAAAAATTTCTACTAGACGGGCCTTCTCAACCACTACCTCCATTTTCTTCAGCTTGAAGACTCTAACTCCACTACTAATTTGGGAATTTAAGCCCCGAACAAAATGTTGAACCAACATTCCTTGATCATGGTTGATTCCTGTATATTGCTTCAATTCATAGAATCGTCACTCATACTATTCAATGGACATCGACATCTGCCTAAGGTTATGAAACTCATCTGCCCTATGTTTCCTCCAATGATCTGAAAGGAAGCGAGCCATGCACCTATCCAGAAATAGCTCCCATGTGACCAAGTTGATATCCAGATGTAACTTTTTCTCTTCCAACCCCCACCAAGTGGATGTGATGCCTCTCAAATGCATGACTACACATCAAGCTTTGGTATTGCTACCATAGGGGTGCATTACGAAGCATCTATCCAAATCAATTAACCATATTTTTGCTTCCAAACCTCCTCTAGAACCATCGAATGTAGGCGGGTGAGCTCTCATCAAGTCTCTCATATTCCCAAATATCACTAAATCTTGATTTTTCGTTACTTCCCTTTGCCTTGGTGACCTTTCCCTTTCTCTCTCAACCCACTGCTCCTCATCTAACTGGGTCCCAATCAATCAAGAATCTCCCCTAGAAGGTGTTGCAACTATCCATCTAAACCAGGCTATCTCGGGTTCTGACCACCACCTGAAGGATTGTGTTGAGGACTTTGTCGTTCCTCGTGATCTGAACCATGGGAAATCAGTGGTGATGGACTTTGGTAGTTGGCTCTACGGCCACCACCCCGACCTCTTCCTCGGCCATGACCTCTACCTTGAGGCATGATCCTGCACAACAATTAGAGTTATGTAAGATCAAGAGTTAACACAAAGGTTTCCTAACGGACACAAACTACCCAAAGGACCTAGCGTTAGCAACCTTGGCTCTAATACCAAGTTGTAACGCCCCGTCACGCAAACCCCAAATGAACAAGTAAAAATGCAACAATTTTTAAAAAAAACATAAGAAATGTACTTAAATATTGCAACATAACAATATTCTAAGTTGCGCAACTAAATCCCTTCGGGTACACGAGGTGACATTACCAAACTAACCCATAACAAAGACAATAGATTAAACATTAAATATACAATTACGTATCCATTCATTCACATATCACCATTTAAAACATCTATTAATGTTAACCACATTAATAAGAGTAATCCATATAAAACCATACATGTAATTCGCAAATAAATTAATCATGAAGATATTAAGTATATATATTTCCACAGATACAACATAACATTAACAGTATTTACAAATGAGAGTTCATGAATGATTACATGGTAAGATAATACATTACATCAGTCTGATAGTACATCATAATGAGCACATATACAAAATTACATCAAAGTCTTCCCAACACACGTGGGAGTGATACATCAATAAATAAAATACATCTGTAGTACAAATACACATCTGGTAACATATGAATCCTGGATCAACAACATCTACAAAACTCTACACTAAATGGTACAACTGCATCCAAAGGGGACCCAACGGGGTGTATAGCACGTTCCACCCAACCACCCCCGTACTAGGAGTAAACAAGGAAGGATCCCCGACCAAGCACATCTAACAGTAACACAAGACTAACTCTAGACAAGATAACATAATATCAAAAGACCACTCACAAAACTAAACAACGATAAATCACCAAAAGACATAACAATAGACCACTTCTAGAGGAATAAAACAACTCAAATGGAATGCTAGAGGAGCGTGTTATCGCATGGCTTTGCATGGATTATCCAGACAACCTATCACAAGGTGTCGCCTCCATCTATGGTTCTCCTGATAGTCTATCTCAAGGCGCTGCTCCATAGGGTTACTCATACAGAATCGTTAACCTCTCGTGAGGACAAGGAAACGATCATGCCAACCACGGCCTTCTCAGCTATCCTTTAGTCTATGATAGAACTAACAGGCCGATGAGGCATCCATAATTATCTTGATTAATTTTTAACTACCCACCCCCTAATTAATTACTTAGGTTATCACTGATTACTCTAACTCTACGTGGGTTACCCTAATAGCCCCTTTATGCATCGGCCCCCACTTAGAGCCACTCTCCCTAGACACCCAAAACATAAAATCTATCACCAAGGGATTGTACCACAAGAACACTGAACCAACAAATAGAGCATCCACGAGGTAAAACCATCCCACCAAAATCATATGAAACACATCCATAAAATGGTACAATCCAAGTATAAATCCAAATCACAACCATAGTCAAAACATGGGCCAAACATCATAATACAAGATCAAAAATTAACATTAGTATCCCCACCTCTGGAAGTCCCTAATCAACGACTTAAACTCCTACAGGAGGATTAACTAACTCAAGGGCTTTCCCACTTGACACAAATACAATAAGAATTAAACCACAATAGGCTCAATGAATAATCACGAGAATAACCAATAACGTAAAACAACACCCTAAAACATATATAAAAAACACAATAATTTCACCAAATAAATAGTTTAACTTCTTGGGAATATTCAATTTAATTTAAAACACAAATCTTAATTCAAATTTACCCAATTACACTATGTCATTTGCAAATTTACTTCATTATTCCATACTCCCAACATATATAAATATCTTAATATATATACACACACATATATATACATGCATATATACATATATACGTATATATATAAAACACATATTAAATTCCTGCATAAAAAATCATATTACAAAATAAATTAATAAACTAACTTACCTGAAAAATAACAGTAGTGTATTTATATAAATATATATATACATATATATTAATATTAATATTAATATATATATATATACATATATATATATTTATTTATTTATTTATAAAAATCGAGGTAACATAAATTTCTAATGAAACAAAGTCAAATAAAAAAAAAATTAAAAACACATAACTTTGTCGGCCATGGTACTATGTACCTCTCCATGGGGAGGCCACAGTCCCCACTGGATGCGTACAACAGCCATAGGCTGCTGTGCGCAGTCATTGGTGACTGCGCGCAACAGTACCATGGGGTACAGTGGGGGCGGTATAGCCTCGGCCGACCATTCTCACCCCCCCAATATAAAATTTGAATTTTATTTATTTATTTATTTAAATTATTTTCTCTGTCCACACAGGCACGAAAAATAAAAAGAGTACAAGCAGATTAATAAATATTAAAATCTCACTCCCCAAAAAGAATACAAATCTAGAAATTAAAATATAATTTATTTTCCTTCAAGAAAACTAGAAATGTACATATAATAATTTTTTTTTTAAACAACACAGAATTTTCACCATTGAATATGTATATAAGTATTTTTATATACATTCATATATATATAAATATATTAGTTTCTGTAAATATATATATATATATATTTAACCAAAATCTATAATTAAATAAAATGAACAATTTGTTTTATATCAAACACAAATTTAAATCTGGGTATGCAAATTCAACCCAATAATAAAATGATTTTCTTCTCAAAACAATAATTTCACAACTAAATTTTATTGAGAAAATCAAAAGGTTTCACTATAGTTCCCTACAGAAGATTCAAGGGTTTAATACAAACAAATTTCAATCACAGAACCTCTTTCAAAAATAGAGAAATTGATTTTCATAAATCAAAAGAAATAATAATTTAGAAGAACCTGGAGTCCTTTGTTCGATGTAGAATCAAAACATAATAGCCTTCTTCCTTTTTCGAAAGTAGAATCTCCTCTGCAACTTCTTCGCAATTTCCTTCCTTCAGCTCACTTCTAAATCAATCCTTTCTTCTTTTCTTACAGAACAATTTTTTTTACCAAGAAGCACAAAACCTATCTTTCTTTTTCTTTTTCAAACAAAAACTGGAAAAAACCCTTTTGTGTGTAAAAAATTCCTCACAATAAAATAAATAAAATAAAATAAAGCTCTTCTACTTTTTTCCTAAAAAATCCTCCACATTCATTGGTTCTTTTCTTGATTTTAAAAGCACACACTTATCTCACATATTTTATTTAAAATTCAATATTTTCACATGATATTATTCTCACAAGATATTCTCTTCTGATTTTCTAATTTTAATATCTAAAAAAAAAAGATAATATATAATTATCACCATCATTATTAATTACTTACACTTTTAATTAATTAAATAACTTTTAATTTACAAAATTTAAATTCCAAATTACTATTACTCACAATTAATCATATCCACAAAATATCATTAATTTATCCCACATAAAATAACAATGAATTAAATGGCAACTAACCATAATTAAAATAAATAAACAACAACAATACAAAGACAAGGACGAAGCCAAAACCATGACACAACAAGACTCACAATGGGATGATGGACTTGGGATGGGGACACTTCCTTATCAACTCCCTTTTTCAATATCGTACCCATTGGGTTAATTTAATGCTCGCCCTATCCAGCCGAAACAGGTGGAATCGAGACTTTATTCTTGTAAATCATGCATACAAACAAACGTCAAGTAACATGTAAATCTCCTTTGCAGACACACCATGAAAGGAAATTGTGGGGTAACAGGGCGCTCACAAGCGAGTGACACTACTCCATCCTTTCACCAAGACTCACTAAAAACCACATCATAAAACATAGCATCATAGAATCACAACATCGACATATATAATATTAAAGAAAACCATAGCATAATCAAATAATCTAACCACCACATAAAGTATCATAAATCATCGTAATAATGCCAAGTGCAGCAACCAACCAAACTATGAATCCACACACAACCAAGTTGGTGAACTAATCACCATCATAAACCAGTAACAAACCAACACATAAGAGTATCAAAGAGTAGCAAAGAGTATCAGCAACATGGGGGTATTACAACTAGAATGTATCCATGACAGTTTCCTCCATGATTCTTTCCTCTCATAGTTATGTGGATTCCTATATATTGCACCCCTTTTTCATCATTAGAACCTTCTTTGATTCTTCACCACTTCCTACCACTTGTTTTAGTGATTCCTTAGTAGAACTATGTGTCTCTTCATTTTTCTCAACATCTTGATCCTCTTTCCTTTCCTCTAATTTATCCTTACAATCTTCATGAGATTCTTGAATTTTCTCTTCCTTTACTTTACTTTTGACTTCTTTAAATGTGTAATTTATTTTAATGTTATTTTTTCCTTCTATACCAAATCTTCATGAACTTATTTTGCACATTTATATTTATTGTTCCCAAAGATTATAACCAAGGATAACTAAGAACAATATCCAACCCATCCATATCCAAACAATGAAAGTTTGAATAAAAACATACTTATCCATAGAGAGCTTTAATTATTCAAAATTTTGAATATCCATACCTAATATTTCATTGTCCTTGATGTTCTTTTATAATTCCATGTTGATGAAGTTATACTTGTTATTGGGCGATCCCACAAAACTGGTTTACAATTCCATTAAGGAAAATTGCAAAAAAGCTCCCTTGAAGAAAATTTCAAGTTTTTGGGGATTCACACAAAGGGGGTGTTCGCTCTAACATAAAATGGGTTTGCTCTAACCCTCTTTTTGTGTTGTGATATTTTTTGCACGTTTATTTAAAATGAAATCAAAGGGAAACTCAAGAAAAAGGAGGGTTCACTTGAACCCCCCTTCGAGCTAACCCCCTTCACTTGAAAGGATCAAGGGGGGGTCGCTCAAAGGGGGTTTGAGCAAACCCCCTTTTTTTCCCTTCTCCCCCTCTTCTACCAAATTTTTCCTTTCGAAGCTCGGGTTGAGGATGAAAATGGAGGAAACTTCAAAGACCCAATTGGATGATGGTAGTCCTTGAAACGAGCTATCCATCGAATATAATTTTAATATATTTTGTTTTTATTATGTATTTTTTTTAGTTTAATTAAACATAGGTTTTTCATTGAAAATCAAGCTTTTTGTTCTGCACATGTGCAAAAATAGTAGATTATAAAAAAAATATCTGAAAAATATATTTGAGCTAGGTATTGATGTCCTTGATCTAGTAAAAAAATAATAATTTTGATACATACAAAAAAAGTTGTTATTTATGGTCCGCCTATGTCTAAATTGTAATTGGTTTGACTTCAAAAGTTGATTAAGAAAAAAATATTCAATAGAACATGCTATATATCATAGTTACAAAGCTAAATTTGAAAAAATTAGAATTTTATCCTTCATAGAAAAAAATTTATGTTGTTTACGGTGAGTATCACTCTTTAAAAATGGTGTTTACTAATATATATGGAAAAAGAAATGCAATCTGATTCAAAAAAATTAAAAAATATATATATTTAGAATCTACAGACAAAATGTCATTGTAGACACTAAAAAATGTCTTGAATGATATCACACACTTGAATCAGGTATACTAAAATCATTTCCTCTTGAAATCCATCCTATTTTTGCTTAATTGATTAAATTAGCCTAGCTATTTAATTAACTGTCATTTTTTTCTATTAACCTAATCAATTTAATCAAGGTAATTTTTTTGACTTCTCTTTTGTGCTATTTTTCCTTGATGTCAAAATTGATTGGTTCTTGGTTTGGCATTGGAATATTCATTGGTGCATTTGGCTATTGTGGTTTGGCACGATGACTTCCAATTCTTACTTGATTCTATTCAGACATATACAAGTGATTCCTCTATTACATCACTACTCAGATTGAAGATAATATGGTTTTGGTTCTATGGCATTTGGCTTCAGTTCACATGAGGTATATTGCTTTATCATAGGGCTCTTTCAAGCTATCTTTCATGCTATACTTGGTATTGATACACAGTCAGATTTGTATTCATGAGTTGGCTATTGTATATAGCTTCATAAGTTTTTCATTACATGGAGTTCATTTTTTTTTACTCAAAATAATACATATATTTATTTCCTTAGTTGACAAAAGGCAATAAGCAATGGTATTGCTTGGATTTACCATATCACTTCATATGTAAAGTGTATTTCGACATACACTTGGGCCT
Source organism: Sequoia sempervirens (assembly GCA_007258455.2). Classification (NCBI taxonomy): domain Eukaryota; kingdom Viridiplantae; phylum Streptophyta; class Pinopsida; order Cupressales; family Cupressaceae; genus Sequoia; species Sequoia sempervirens. Next base: position 329,034,967 of record VDFB02271358.1, on the reverse strand, counting down.
TCACATTTTACATGGGTTCAATATTTTAGTTTCATTCATATGTCATATTTAGATATATCTTGGCACATGGTTTATAAGTGATATAAGTTTTTGGTAAATTCCTTGGTCGGTATTAAGGAATTTTTTTTTTTTTAAAGTACATTCACTTTGCACTCAAGCTGACTATAGTGTTTATTATTGGGCTAAGTGTTCATTTGACAAATAGTGTTCAAGTAGTATTATTTCAGGCCTCCTATATTTGACATGGGATTGACTTTATTTGAAGTCACATGGCAGTGACCAAGGAATATTCAAACTCTTGAGTGATATCAAGTATCAACAACATAATAGTTTTATCATTTAATTATTATTGTGTTGGTCTCTTTCAAATTCCAAATGATGTTTAATATCATTTGATGTGGACTTCAAAGATTATACTTTTTTGAATAAAGTATTTAAGACCTAGAGATCAAATGGAAAGATAAAGAAAGAAGCACAAGATGAGAATATAGGGTTTGAAACCCTAGTTGCACCGCCATGAAGAGATTACAATTCAGCTTGAGAGTATTCTAGATGGTATTTTGGTTTGGCTTTCAAATATGTTAGATTATGAAGAGTGGTGAGTTGGTTGGTGGAATCTCCACGAGTTGGAAGTGGAGGTAATAGAGGATTTTATGGGATTTTGTTTCAAACCGCCATGAGGTAACTTCTGCAAGTCTCTTCTTCAAAATTGAATAAGGTAAAAGAAGATCATTTACATTTTGTCTTGTAATAAATAAAAATAAAAGAAATTTTACTCTCATGGTCTCTATTTTTCTCGAAAAGAAAAGAGATTATTACAGTTGATTTTATTTAGAAAAAGAAAGAAATATTTTTTATTTCAATTGTATTTGTTAGTTTGATTTAGAAACCCTAGGTAACTCGAGGGTTTGGTTCTTGACTCGAGGTCTCACATTTTGGTACAAGGGTTTCAGTTTTTGTGTTGTATAAAAAGAATGGCAATAAGCCATTATTTGGTTGAGAGGTTCTGAAAAGAATATTTGTTGAAAAATAGAAAATAGTGATGATAAGATATAAGAAAAAAATAGAGTATTGTAGAAAAGGGAATGAGGGTTTATTACAGTGATATATTTTGTATTTGAATAAGACGAAAAGAGGGTTTATGTTATTTATGTCTCTGGTTGTATTACATAGATTGCAAAAATATTTTCAGTGAGGGTATTTGTACTATCATATGCAAATACATTTTGTAGTGGGCATTATTGAAAATATCATTGTGTATTCTATTGTGATTTTGTGACTGTAGATGTTAATGCAGTTGTAAGGTCCTAATAGTTTGCAATTTCATAAAGGTTTTGTTTCAAAAGAAGTTGGTGCTTCTAACTTGAACTAAGTGCTTCAGTTTGTTATTGGAGTTGGTGCTCCACATTGTTATTGGAGTTGGTGCTCCACATTGTTACTAAGTTGGTGCTCTGAAAAATATTGTAAACAGTTTGGAATTAAGCCTGTAAGGCATTTTGGAGTGGTTTTTCTAGCCCAAGAGGGTTTTCCACTCGTCAAAATTTAGTGTTTCTCTTTTGTGTGGTTTGTGCTTATCTTGCTTAAGTTCTCATTATGTTATATGTTAAAATGGTTTATGCAATGCTCTAATACTTTATCACAATTTCAAGTTGTCTTTAAGATCAATGTTCAATTGTTCATGTTCATTATATGAATGTTAAATTTTTCCATAAGTGAGTTGGTGTCTTGTGTAAAAGAAAGCATCAAAAAGTTGTTCATTCAGCTTTATATGAACAATGTATATCATGCTTTGATATGAGTTGTTAAGCATCCATGTTATGTTTGGTTAAGTCATTAGAAAACAATCATTCAAAACTTAGCTTTCACATTGCATATGTAAGTCACTCATTTGTTCAAGATCAAAAAGTTCAAATCTGCATTTAAAGTCATAAAAAGTTTTAATTTATACATTACTCTTATTCACCCCCCCTCTTAGAGTAATTCCACTTCCAACAAATTTATCCCCTTCCATACTAACATTTCATCTTATTAAATTAAATACATCAAAGTATTTAATTTAAATCCCTAAATCTTCTTATTTAATTAAAATAACCCTAAGTTATTTAATTAAATTAATGTCATTTCACTTTCCCCCTTTCATTAAATCACTTTATTTAATAAAAATCATCTAATTCTCATAATTGTATAATTAAACCTTTGTTTAATTATCAATTACTAATTAATCTAATCCCCCCATTTTCAAGGGAATATTCCTCCTTTGCACATTCCTCCAAAAGGAATATTCCCATGGAATATTCCTTCCCCTTTTGCACATTAAAACTTTGTTTTAATTTGCTAAATATCTATTTTCCCTCACCCATGAGAATATTTCAAAGAATATTATCTTTCCTCACTCATTTGAAAAAGGAGAATGTTCCTTTGCTAACAAACTTACTTGACTTCTTGAGCAAGTTAACTTGTGACCTCTTGGGTAGGTTGAAAGTATGTTTGTTTGCACAAAGGTGAACCCTTGATTAAATCTCATCATTGATTCTCTTTTGTTGATGAGAATCCATGATCCATGCCTCCAACTTCTTCCATCCTTGATTGTTGATTAGTTCCTTTTTTTTATCTTGACCATTCATTTCTCATTTGCTTTCCTAAAAATAAAACACTATTTGGAGACAAATGGATCCATCTTTCTCAAAGAAAAATTATGTTGAAATTACTCACACTCACACTCATATTTAGCATATTTTTAGTTTAAATTGTTTGCATAATAGCTTAGCTTCCATTAATGGCTTCCATGGTAACATAGATGCATACATTTAACTTGTTTATTAATTAGGGTTTAGCTTAGGATCCATTTAGATTATCTTTGCATTTGCACATCTAAATCATCAAGTAATCTAAATCATGTTATAATAGCTTGCATCATGTTAATCTAGTTTTAAATGATGCTTTATCACACATCTCACAATGGATTCATCAATTTTCTTCAATAAAATTGACTGAAACAAGCTCATTTATCCCTAGGATTGGGAAAGGGTTGTTGTTCCACATTAACGTGACACCACTCCCCCTAATGGATAAGTTTCAATGGATTAGAGTAGTATTTTTTAAAGCTTTCATAGTTTAGTATAATAGGTTTTAGTGGATGCTTTTTTTAATTTTCATTTGAATGATCCTATTGATATTTGATGTTAGTGGCTTAATTATGTTTTTATTCTTCATGGATCAAGTGTAATTAGCCCATGCTAATCCGTCAGTCACATTTTGGTGCTAGAAGGAGGGCTTAACCGATCAAATTTAATCAATTTCTATCTTGAATTTCATTATTTCTGACTCTTGCAAGATACAACAACACTCTAGGGAATTTTAGTGATGCCTTTGTTGGGTGTCACCATACAGTGATGCTATCATCATCAGAAAAAGTGGCACCTAATTAATACCCTGGCGTTGATTAAAAATAAATAGCGATGTTGAATACTTTTAGAGGTATCAAGGATTTGCAAACAATGGCACTCCCAAACAACGATGCTATTGTTGTCACTGGATTTCTATAGAGCAACACTCCAATTCACCAGAGCGATGCTATCATGAACAATGATTCCCTTCTCTGGTAAGAAAAATGGTGATCAATTTTTAGCATGTGCTTTAATTTTTTTACTTCATTTGATCACTAACACGGCTCTGACTTTGTGTTGGTTTTTAGGATAATTGGGTTTTGCAGGTTGGACGATAAAGTTGAAGTGAAGAAGCATTCTTATCTTTAAAGTATTATAATTATAACAATAGTTTCAACACCTTTGGGGAAATTATAACCCATTCCTCATGCTTTTCATTTTATGCTTTAGGACCAACTAGCTTTCAATTGGGTTTTAAAATAAACACTCAAATCAATTAAAATTGAACCCTCATCTCATCTTCCTTTGGGTTTAAAATTGAACAATACAACTTAAAACTTCGTTTGGTACTTAAAATAAACTCACCTTTGTTTTGAGGATTAAAATTAACAAGTGTTTGCTATGTTTTGTGATTTACATTTTTGTCGTTAAATTCCTATGCACTTCTCTCGCACCACTCGGTGTCTTGAAAACCAAAATTATTTCCTTGAAATTTTTGTATAATCACCCACATATTTCGATTTGGATTAAAATGAACCCCATGATAGTGTAGGGAAAATACATTTTGTGTGTTCTCTCCTTGCTTCATGTGATCAGGGAGATCAAACTACAAACGTACTTCCTTGCTTTTCTTTATCTTTAGAGGGCCTGCCTCCCTACTTCAAAAGGAGGGAACGACCCAAGTAGTAATGAGCTAAAGCCAACCTCTTTCAAGTCGCTATATAAAAATGTGTTTGTGACGAAAGTCATAAACAATAGGTGTGGATGTGTCATACCAACAAGTGTCACCCTTAGTATCTATGTGATACGTTAAAATCTCTTCTTAGGAAGAGAGTGGAAGGCATCTTGATTGAAATAATCTTGAGCTAATCTTACCGCAAGTATGGCCACTTTGAACGAAAGCCCTTACTATGAACCAATTGTTTAGAATCCAAAAAACTTTATGCTTGTTGGTACAGGAATGGTCATTCTAAAGTCACCCCACATTTTACTATTTAATTGTCAAAACAAGAAAATCCTTAGGATCTTCAGATCTTCAAGATTTGAGATTTGGTGGTCCCAAGAAGCATGTGTCATGGAGGGGAGCCAGTGTTGCCAAATCTCTATCTGTTCACATTGTCTTAGTGTTTGGAGAAATCCAAGTGGGGATTCAACAAATAGTATCTTTTGAACCTAAGGTTGTAAATTCTTGTGAGTCAGTTTAATACTTTGCTTGATTCCAAAACATTACAAACAAACATTCACAATATTCCTTGAGAGTTCCAACCCTTTGGTCAAAATATGGATATCCTTTGAAAAAACTTTGATATTATTGCTTGTCCTCAGGATTTCTATCCTTAGACATTTCTAAATATCTTGACTTACATCTCAATCCATACTTCCCAAAGTTAACATAAGCAACTATGGTTTGAACCTCATCATTTTCACAAAATGGACCTTGTGAAATTTATGATGTTTTCAACATAGACATTTAGTTTGAACTTAATCAAGACAAGTGTTTGTGGTAAAAGAAAACTCACTTAAGCAAGGTAAATTGAAAAATTGAACCCCACATGACCATTTGGAGACTAATCACTCCCATTTAACAACCCAACCTTGTAGGTTCTATCATTCAACCAAACTTTGAACTAATTGAAGGAGAACAAACCGACATAATTAGTAGTTTGAGAAGCTTCACTTTTGAAACAAAGGAAACACCCATTCAATGGAGAAACACAACAACAATATTAGATGAAGAAGAGGAACAAGTTGATATTGTGGCTGGAAGGCCTATATTACCACCACCTGCGTGGTAGTAAATATCCCCTTTTCTTTCATAAACTTGAACTTTTTCTAAATGATCTACGCAAAATCAAAATCCCCAAGAGAAGGTTTGCAGGTCTTCATTTCAAACTTAGGCATCTTAGTTAAAAATCTCTCAAAAAATACCTTTAGCACTTCACCAAAATAGAACTAGGTTGGTATACAACTTCTACAAATGTGCTTCAAGGAACAACCCAGACTTGTATACATTCTTTTTCAGTCAAAACCCTGGGCATTTTCATGATCTTGAACCTATCTAAATCATTGGGTCTTTAGGATTTGAAAACTTTAGAGGTCTAGCATGTTTCTCACTACCTTTCTCTTATCGAACAAAGGTTCACTCTAGGTCAACATTGGGTCAAACATTTCATTCATCCCTTCATCAAATTTCATCCTTCACTTCACAAAACTTTGCAAAAAATTTGAATACACCAACACTTTTTGACTTAAAACATCTATCAAACCAACCCCTAACTTAGCTACCTTGTATGTGAAATGAATCATTTTCCATGCATTTGGTTAATTTAGTTATCATATTTGAACTAGTTCATCTTGAAGGTCATGATTCTACCCTAAATATTTCAAAGTTCATCAAAATCCTTTATCCAAACATCAAAACATAAAACCTAAGTCAAAAGTATGGTCCCAAAACATTTGCAAAGATCACTTCCCATATCAGCCACCTTTTCATCTCCCATTACCATCATTTGCTCCAAAAAGACTTCGAGTGTCCCTTTTACCTAGATTTGAGTCAACTGGAGAGTTCAAACATTACAAATATCAAAATAACTCTCCCAGAGGTGACCCAAAATTTATGGTAAAAACAAGATCACAACACAAGAGAATCATGGAGAAAACCAAAGTCACATTTACCTCAAGTGATCTAAATCCTCTGGAATTTGATCTGAGAAGTCATGTTACCCCATCACAACAACCTTCATCTCCATCAGGGCGATATGAGATAAAATAAATCATGAACAATCCATTTGGACTTAATAGAGAAGAAATCATAGAGTACCAAGCCTTAGAGACATAGTTCCTAATTCCCCAAAAAAAAATTCACAATCATCGACACAAGGCTTAACTTCATCCACTATTCAAATAACTCCATCACTAGGGCTTAATCAAACACCAACACCTAGTATCATAGCTATTCTTGCTAAGTACTTTGGCCATACTCTTCCATTTCAAAGAAACACACTTGTGGGTACCCTCGATACCAATCCTCCATCCCAAACAACCACTTGGACACCAACATTTGGCACTCCACCCATTCTTGAGGATCCCAAACAACCATATAAACTGCTTATGCCTCATTAATCCACAACAAATTCAACATATCGAGGACACCCATCTTCATCCATACCCATGAGTACTACAAATGTGCCCAATATCACGCAAAGTAGTGTGGACCAAGTGTCACAAGCGAACCCAAAAGGGAAAGGAAGTACCCTCATGCAAAATTATCCTTTAACACCACATGGGACCTCTTCATCCAATCCTCTCATTGATACATCAAACACAATAGTTGTCCAAAACACATCTATCCCATCCATCATCAACCCACAACACAAAAATCCCTTAATCACGAATCCTGTTAACCAAGGCAATACCTTGACGACATCTCAAACACAAGGGAATCTCCAAAACATCAATCAAGGGAATCCTTTCCATCAGTGGACCCAAGGTCCTAATGTTCCTTTAACATTGCAATATTTAACGGTACCATCCTCATCTTTACCATTTGTCCCCCAAGTCATGCAAAATCAAATAGGGCCTCAAACTTACATTCCTCCATCAAAATCCACTATCCTACAAGGAATGTTAAACCAAGGGAATCCCCAACCTCTCATAAACAATCCACAATCCACGCAAAACATCAATGCCCAAAACCCATCTCAGATGTCCCAACAATTGGTTGATCCTACATTGTAAGCACATGCCCTAGCTTTACATAAAGCACAACAAGCTTATCAACAAGTAGTCCAACAACAACAAAAATAGCAAGCAACCTTAGTCGTACAACAATAGTAGCAACAACAAAAAGTAGCCTTAATCACACAACAACAACAACAAGAAGTAGCCTTAGTTGCACAACAACAACAACAAGCAAGCAACCTTAGTTGCACAACAAGATCAAACAACCTTAGTAGCATAGAAAGCAACCTTAGTCACTCAACAATTGTAGCAACAACATCAAGCAGCCTTAGCAACACAACAAGTAGCCCTATTCGCTCAAAAATAGAAACAAACCCAACAACAATAACAATCTCAACAATATGCCCAACAACAACAATTGGTTTCTCAACAATGGCAACAGCGGGATTTATACTCCAACCCTCAACAAAACATTGTCAACCCAAGCATGTTAGGAACATATACGCCTACACCATCATCACCTTATCCTACACCCCCATACACACCATACAACACATCATCATATCAGAATCCCCCATACCCTTCATCTACCATCCCACAATATGCAACATATGTTCCTCCACCCAATCCACTAGACAATATGGCATCGCAACTCAAAGTGTTTAAACAAGAAATGTAGGGCATCCGGATGGGTAAAATGAAGAAACCCCATATACATAACCTATGTACATATCCATTTGATAGAAACATCACAATGGTATTGTTCCCTCCTGGTTTTGAAATCCCCAAATTCAACAAATATAAAGGGAGAGGAAGTCCTATGGATCATGTCAAAGAGTTTAATGTCATGTGTATGGAGGTCACCTATAATTAGTCCTATTTGATGCACCTCTTCCCATGAAGTTTAACAGGTCCTACCATGGATTGGTTTTGGCAACTACCTCCGAGTATCAAAAATTTCCAAGAAATCATTGAAAAATTCATAGATCACTTCTCCTTCAATCTTGAAATGGACGTAAGCTTAGAAGAGTTATATACTCTCAAAAAAAAAAAGGAGAGTCTTTCACCAATTTCTTGCAATGATGGAGACAAAGAGCAAGAAAAAGTAAGTGGACAATTCCCAATGAACACGTGGACATTATCATAGCAAATTTAAATCCAAATCTATCCTTCCACTTGAAGATGTAGTGCATCACATCTTATGATGATCTTGTACCTAGAGCCCTTAACATCAAGAGAGCTCTAATCTCACAAGAAAATACTCAAGCCTACAAAGAAAACCATCCATCAACCAATTCAAATGACAAGCCTCATGTCTGGGATAAGAACAAAATTGTAACAAATGATGGTGTAGTCAATGCTAAGGCAGTTCTAAGTGCCCCTAGGCCAAAAAAAAATCAAATAGATAACATTCAACCAACTGTGCAACAAACAACGCTACCACAAAACAATTAGGTTAACAACACCTAAATGCAACAAAGACGAACACCTAACAAGAACAACTATCCAAAATGAAAATACACCCAGTTTTCAAAACCTATTGAGACTATCATGAAGAAAATGGTAGATTCCAACCTAATAATGCTTCCAAACTTTGAAAACTACCAAGAATCGTAAGATAAACCACCCTGGCACAACAATCATGATCTTTGTGACTTTCACAAAATAAAAGGGCTCAAAATAGTCAACTACATGCGATAAAAATATTATCCAGGTTCTTATAGAGAGCGACACCATATCTATTTAGGTACCATCTAGTAATTAGGATCTTAAGATATACAAGACCCCTATGCCAAATCATAACAAAGGAAAAAACACTGGGAAAGCAAAAGATTATATAAATGTGCAGCATACATATGCCAATGTAGTTGCTTCTTGTGATAGCACCGTCACCATCATCACCATCAAAGGGCCTAGTGTGGAATGTGGAGTCACCACATGACATGGTAAGGTCACCATCCAAGGAGTCCCATATCAATCTAGGGCACACCTTGCACAACCAACAACAAGAACTAGCAAGTATAATCTCTTAGATCAACTTAAAACGACCCCTACAGAGATCTCTATCTTATAACTATTGAGGCTATCCCCTGTGCATAGGGAAATCTTAGAGGAAGCTTTGTCTATGTCATACATTCTCGAGGATATAGATATTGAACAATTTCAAGATATGGTATGGAATATCACTAATCATCTCCTCACCTTCTCGGAACAAGACCTACCCCCATCTCATAAAAATTCTTTACACCTAGAGGCTATCATTCATAAGAATAAGGCTAAAAGAGTCTTAGTAGATGGAGGTGTTGGTTCAAACATTTGCACCCTTCATTTGATCAAAAATTTGGGCTATTCAGAGGATACTATAGATAAGACAAAGAGCACCACCATTAGGGCATATGACAACCAAGAACGGGTATCACAAGGCATCATCGTACTACCCATCCAAGTGGGCCCCCTCATCGCACAAACTAAATTCCAAGTGTTAGACCTTGATCCTCCCTAAAACATACTACTTGGTTGACCCTGGATCCAGGTTGTAGCTTCAACTTACCATCAGTGTGTAAAATTTCCTTTCGAGGGTAGGGAAGTTACTATCCATGGAGATCATGAGCCTTTTTACAAGTGCAAGAATCTTAAGGCCAATTTCTATAAGATCCCCCAAATACCTAAGAATGATGAAGTTCCTACACCTTCTAGCTCATTTGTTGACCTATCATCCCTTGCATCTACCTTGGAAATGAAAACCCTCGTTCTGTAGAGCATACCCGACATCAAAGCAGTGATCCAGGATGATGGTTGTGGAAAATATAAACTATTGAGGGATACTTTTGTATTAGGAGAGTTTCCTCTTTCCCCCAAATCTCATAGGAAACCCACACTTGGAAATAATGTCCCTAAAACTATCAAAATGGAAACTACTACCTTCACCAAGTGGGGGGACCTAAACAAAGAAGATATCAATGAGGCAGATATCTCTAAACTACTCTATCAAGATGAATGACCCATCCCTATTCTTCCCATGGGAGATGATAACATAGGCTTGCATCTAATGAAGGGAATGGGGTATACCAAGAATGAGAAATTGGGACAAAATGAAAATGGTTTTCTAGAACCTATCATTTCTGAGAAATGTCTAAAGAATCTTGGCCTAGGTTGTACTACTAGAAAGATTACCCTTATTGGAAAAGGTACTTCTGCTAAATAGGCTGAGGCTTCCTCTTGGTTACCGCCATCGTGTGATACTACCCTAGATGACTTCCCCCTCGATGTTGTTGATCCTATTTGAGAATAACTCCCTCTTCATGATATCTACATCATCCTTCACCCCAAGCAACAAACCAAATGAAATACGCCTATTATACCCACAACTCATTGACTTGGACCAATGAGGACCATTAATTCTAGATTTATTCGAAAATGATGAAGCAATATCAGAATTCATGGGACTCCGTGACAACTTACCATGGGTAGATCACAAATCAGGTTTTGACATAGATCTCAATAGAAGGGCATACTATGGGCAGACTATTGAATCCTTTAGTCGCAAAATTGATGACATGCAACTAATTTGTAGATCTTTGAGTGAAAATCACATTATGGCACTCTCTAATCTTAAAACAATAAAAAGAAAGGACATATCTAAGGGTGAAACCTCTTTGAGGTGCCCAAGGATGAGGGATTCAACCTCCCCTTAGTGCTATGCATCCAGAGAAGTTAGCAATTTTAACAGAAAAGGCCACTCCAGTCAACGTAGGAACAAAAGAAGCACCCAAGATTATTGTCTCACCATATCCTTATTGGATGAAGAATAAAAGAAACTAGCAACATTCATAAAAGAGTGCAGAGCTAACTTTTCATGGTCATACATAGATATGCCAAGGCTTGATCTAGAAGTGGTAGTGCATCATCTAGCAATTTATCCTAAAGCTAAGCCAATAAAGAAAAAATTAAGGAAGATGCACTCTCAGATAGCACTCTTGGTCAAACTTGAGTTACAAAAGCTTCTTGACATTGAATTCATCTGACTGATAGATTATCCTGAGTGGGTTTCAAATCTGGTACTAGTCTCCAAACCCATTGGGGACATCAAAATCTATACTGATTTCAGAGACTTGAACAAGGCATGCCCGAAGGATGATTTTCCTTTTCCTAACATCAACAACATAGTGGAATTAATAGTTGGGCATGAAATGCTATCACTTATGGATGGTTTTTCAGGATACATTCAAATCATGATCGCCAAGGAGGATCAACACAAAACTACATTTACTTTTCCATGGGGAACCTATTGATGGAAATTGATGTCATTTGGGCTAAAGAATGCAGGAGTAACCTATCAAAGAGAAATGACCCTCATCTTTTATGACATGATCCATCCACAAAATGGTTGAAGATTATTTGGATGACATTTTGGTGAAATCAAAGAAAATGAGTAAACACATACAAGTCTTGGGACCCATCTTCGACAAGCTCGAAGAGTATAAGGTACAGCTAAACCCAAAAAATTATGTCTTTAAGGTAACATCATGAAATCTCCTTGGCTATATCATCTCATAGAGAGGGATAGAAATTGATCTATCAAAAGTGAAAGCCATCCTATACATGGAACCACCACAAACATTAAAGTAGATGAGAGGGTTACAAGCAAGATTGCAGTCCATTAGGAGATTCATAGCGCAACTATCAGATAAAATCCACTTGTTTTTGCATCTTCTCCATAAAGGAATAACTTACAAATTGGATAAGAAGTGTGATAAATCTTTTCAACAAATCAAAGACTACTTATTGACACCTCCAGTGCTTATGCCACCAATACCAAACAAACCATTGATTTTGTATATCTCAGCAACACTAGGTGCTCTTTTAGCACAACATGATGAAAATGACAAGGAAATGGATATCTACTACATCAGTAGGACCTTGGTTGTCTATGAAATGAACTATTCATCCATTGAGAAAGCATTCTTAGCATTGGTTTTTTCTTTAAAAACATTCATACATTACATGTTGTCACATCAAATTAAGCTTATCGCAAAGATCGACCCATTGAAGTACATGTTATCCAAAGCAACTCTCACTAGGAAAATGGCCAAATGGGTAATGATCTTGACTAAATTTAACATAGAGTATGTGGAGGGAAAGGCAATCAAATGGAAATCGATCATAGACCAACTGCCAAAGGCACCTATCTATGCAAAGAATCCATTAATATTTGAATTCCTAGAGGAATTAGTATTCCTTGTCAATACAGAAAATTAGTGGAAAATGTACTTTGATAGATCATTCAACCAACATGGATCAGGGCCGGGTATTCTTTTCCTCACCCCTCAAGGTGATTGCATCCTAAAATATTACAAGCTATTATTTTTGTGTACTGAAAACGTTACTGAGTATGAAGTCCTAATCACGGGTCTAGGGATAGTAATTCAATGGTAGATACAAGAAATAAAATTATATGGAGACTCACAGCTAGTTATCAACCAAGTTAACAACAACTACCAAACTAAATATGACAAGCTTACTCCTTACAAGAAGATGGTAGAGAGTCTCAAGGACCTTTTCATTGATATAACTTTTGAGCATATTCCTCGCATGAACAACTGAGAAAAAGATGTCATGGAAACAATTGAGTCACTTTTAAACATGCCAAACAACATCCTACAATGTGAATTCTTGGTAGAACAACTTTGCATACCAAATTTTGAAATCCTAAAATCTAAATTCATGTGTGTCATTGTTGGTCCTAGATCCTCGTGGTATCATGACATATTCACCTACCTAAGTAGAGGAACCCTCCTGTCCGATATCACCTCCAACCTTAAAAGGACCTTTGTTAAAAAGGCATCTCGATGAACATGATCCTAGGTGATACCCTATACCATCGAAGCATCGAGGGGACATTACTATGATGTCTTAACCAAGAGGAAGCCTTAACTACTTTGACAGAAGTACACGATGGCATATGTGGTTCTCATTCTAGCAGTATGATTTTAGCGAAGAAACTATTGAGGATAGGGCACTACTGGCCAGCAATGGAAAGAGAATCCCATCAGTATGTGAAAAAGTGTGTCCAGTGTCAACATGGAGATTTGATTCATGCTCCAGCTCAAGATTTTCAAACAATGATCACATCATGGCCTTTTTTGTAGTGGGGGCTTGACCTCATAGGAAAGATTACCCCAACCTCATCTAATGGCCACAAGTTTATCATAACGGCCACTGAGTACTTTACCAAGTGGGTTGAAGCCATTCCTATGATCTACATAATGGGAAAACAAATTTCTAAGTTTATCCTAAACTACCTTATCTATCATTATGATGTTCCACAAACCCTTATCTCAGAAAATAGAACACTCTTCAAGAATCAGGACGTGAAAGAGCTATGTCAAAGATTCAACATCCAACACTAATTTTCTATCCTGTATTACCCCTAGGGAAATGGTCAAGATGAGGCTACAAACAAAACCATCCTAAAGATCCTAAAGAAAATGGTCAATAAAGTTGGTTGTGACTAGAATCTATAGTCGAATCCCTCCCTATGGGCCTATCGAACCAATATCCACACACCTACAAGTGCAACCCCATTCTCCTTGGTCTATGGATCAAAAGTCATCCTACCTATTGCGGTTGAGCTTCCATAATTGTGAGTGTCACTACAAAATTTGATCACTGATGAAGAATACAGAGTATCTCGGCTAAATGAGCTAGAATTTTTGGATTAGTGTCATCTTGATGCTCTTAATCACTTGCAAGTATATCAAAACCAACTAAAATGGAGCTATAACAAGAAGATCAAATGTCGGTCTTTCCAAGTAGGGAATCTTGTCCTAAAGCAAAATCAAAAAAATATTTCAGATCAAGACAGTAAAGGAAAGTTTGAGCCTAACTAGTTAGGTCCCTTTTTCATCACAACAAGCTATGGATCAGGAGCATATCAATTGTCAACACCTGAAGGTGAACCCTTGTAGGAACCAACCGACAGCTTTCATCTTAAAAAAAATTATGCCTGGTCTTGAAGGGTGTAAATCTGAAAATACAAAAAAATCAAAAAATTATCAAAACTCCAAAAAAATGAGAAAAAGGATTAAAAAAGTAAAGAAAAGCAATCATCCTCTGGTGGTGCTTTGGGAAAGTACCTTGGTGAAAACCTAGCAAATAGACACCTTGCATAAATAAAGGGCCTCCATCTACTTAGGCTCTTTATCCTTTCATTCCATCTATCTCATCATTCATCCTATTTTTATTCCATCACCCATTTGTGTTTGTATCATAGCTTGATGTTGTGAACTATCGTATCCCCTTAGTACTACTTGGCATATTCCTAACATCAATTTTTTCTGCCTATATTGATGTAGTCTATCACATAACACTGGGGGAAATTCGTTATGGATTGGATCAAGTTCTTATATATCTTAAGGGAAATTCAAAAATCCAAAAAACATTCATAAAAAATTCATCAAAAAATTCAAAAGAATTTGAAAATTCTTGTATAGTCGAAAATCCAAAAAAATCCAAATTCCTGTACAGCTAAAAAAGAAACACATTCATAAACTTGTAAAGTTAAAATCCAAAACATTTAGAAAACATCAAAATTCCTAAAAAGGTCGAACATCAAAAATCCAAAAAATGGAACCTTGTCAAACTACGGGTCTCTGAGCTTGAACTTAGGCAGGGGCATCATTGATGTTCCCTCGAGACACCCTAGGTCAGCCCTTTAGGATTCCATCATAATAAAATGGAAATCCATCAAGTGTTCATATCTCATCATCAATAAGTCGATTTAGTCGAACTACGTGGTCTCTATGTGTATAACGTAGGAAAGGCTCATCTTTGATCAACTCCTGAGGCCCCTAGGATAGTCTTTTAGGTTATGTTCTTGGTCAAAACTTAGAAAATCCCTAAACATTCAAATATCAAAAATCCCTAAACATTCAAATATCAAAAATACCTAAACATTCAAATATCGAAAAACCTTAAACATTTGTAAAATCTCAAGAAACCTTAAACATTTGAAAAATCTTGTAAATACCAAAAACATTTGTAAAATCTCAAAAAATCCCAAAACATTCAGATAACAGAAAACACTGAAATATTGGAAAACATTCAAAAGACCTAAATAATATAAAATGTCTTGGAGAAAACCCTAAATAGCCTCAAATGATTGAAAAGCAAAACATTCACATAACTTTCAAAAAGACCAAAAATAGCCTCAAAACATTTTCCAAAATACCAAAAACATTGAAATTTTCTAGAAAATCCAAAACCACCCAATCCCATTTCACTTTCGCTCGCAATAAACTTCATCCATAATATATCAATCGTCATCTTCAACCTTTGGAAAAACAAACAAAAATCAAGTATTGTAAATCGTAAAGTGAAAACCTAAGTGTCAAAATCTAGAGTCTAGACCATAGGTAAATGGGTCAGTGAAGTTTGTATAATCAATAGCTTATCATAAACCTCATCCTAATCAAAACATCTTATCAACATGTGCTAGGATGAATCCTTCCTATGATGGGCATCAGTATCAAAAATCACCTTAGCTATATTAAACTAGCAAGAGATATAGATAACACTAACTCTTTGTCTTTGATTTTCTCTTATGATTTATCTTAATGACCCATTCTGAGGACCTCTCGATGATTTCTATCAAAATTATTTAGAGAGAAAGGAATGGGGCATTGATCATTATATTTTGTTTGTTGTGCTTGTGGTTATTATTGTAAAATAATCTTGGTGCATATTTGCTTAGTTGTGTGTAGGAGAGTTTTTTGGATTACATTGTTGACTATTGCATATGATTTGGTTCGATATATTCTAAGCTTATAACTTACATTCCAATGAGATCCAATGAGGTTTTTGTATGTCAAGGTGTGAACAAGAACCATCCTATCTATTTGTAGAGTCAAATTCCATTAGACTACATACAACACCATCCTAGTTATCAATACCTTGATGCATCGTGTCTATGTGTTATATCAAACATAAGGAATGATGGAAAATCCCAATCCCAAGATATAAGAAAATCATCTTCATCATCATTATGCATTTCTCATCACCATCTCTAATAAAGTCTCGGTGGATCATAGACTTGTTGGACTTTTTTTGAATCAATCATCATAATTCTTTTATCTTCTTTTTGTGCTAACCTGGTATCATGACAATCAACAAAAACAACTGTTGTCATGAGGATTGCACCCTAAATGCTAAGCTTAAAGCTTAGCAATCCCCTGAAACATGGAAACACTTTTGAGCTTGTGGGTTGCTCATGTTGAAGGTGAATCTCTAGATTGTGGGTTGTTTCCCCTTTTGTTCTCCTAGAATCTAATGACTTGTGTGGGAAAAGGGAGAAAAATTAATCTATGAAACTAAAAGAAACTCGAATGGTAAATTACTTCTAGAAGGTGATGTATTGAAAAATACTACTATGCAGACTTATTCACAACTAATATTTTAAGAAATATGTTAACACAACCCAATTTGGGACCTTGATCACAAAAATATTTCACTAAAAGGCTTTGCTTAACCTTTCCTTACTAAGGAAAATATAGTTTTCACAAATTAAGAGAAGAGATAAATTTAAGATCACAATCAATGACCTATGATAAACTGCCATTGTGTACATGCATCAGTAAATGAGACAAAAATTTAAAGGTTTCTAATTTAAAACACATTAAACTTGCATCAAATCATTTAAAAGATACAAAATACCAGAAATTGTGAAGGTAAACTTTGTTTCTATTGAATATCCTAAAGGAAACTCTACAAAACTCTAAACAATCTACTGAAAATAAAGCATTGATGTATATTAATCAACTGTAAAAATGAGTTACAAGATAATATCTTTGCAAAATGCAAAGGAAGAAAACAACTGGGGAAAAAAACTAAGTCTTTTCCAATATATAAAATGGATGGTAAGTCCAAGGCACCAAGAGGTGGAACAAACTGCTAACTAGAAGTGAAAAATATCTTTGAAAACCCTCTCATGAGCAAAGATGAAAACCCATAAAAAGGGGAGTAAAAAATGAAGCAATTTGAGCAAAAATAGGCTCAAACTGACTGTCACAACAATTTTGACTGAAATTGACCCCCTTTTTACTCTTTTAACTAAAATTAGAACTCAAAACTCCACCATTTGCTCCATTTTGATTTTGCATGATTTTGAGCTTTAGTAGCACTTCAATTATCTTTATTCTTTGACTTTTGCATGATTTGATCTTTAAAAGAACTTTAGTTACAAGGCATGCTTTCTCTCTTTCATGGAAATTTTCTATAACAAATATTAAGGCAATATTAAACTTGCACTTAATAGTTGTTTAGAATACAATATGCATGCAAGAATATAAAAGGGTTTTCAAAAGTTTTGGAAAATAATTACAAAACCCCTTATAACTCCCAAATACACCTTCAAACTCACAAGCTCCTCTGATCATTAGGTCAATTTACCTAAAATTCAAGACCATGGGCACAATAATGTGAAATGATTTTAGTTTTAAAACATAGTCAAAAATCACTCCTCATTCAAATTAGGGTTGCAAGTAAAAACACTTTTGAAACCCTAAACATTTCATTCTTCACCTCTCCAATTTGTAAGCATACTATTGTTCCGCAATGATGGGTAGGGTTCAAGCTCGAACCTCTTCATTTATTGCTACTTCTGATGATTTACTGAGAGATCCCTTCATAAAATTGTATGGTAAGTTTCTCTCAGACACAAATTTGGACATTATTCCTCATTTTGAAATCACTTTCAGGGTTTTATGTTGCAGCTTTACTCAAATTTCTAATGTATTTTCCTTTACTTTCCTCTTTTGTTGCTACCTCTCTTGTTTGAGGCCACCATGGATACTTTAATTTTGAGATCTTTGGAGGAACTGTACATGGGTTTTGGAGAAAATTATTTTTGTACAACAAACCTGGGTAAGTTTTTCCATTCAAGCATTGCATTCTCCTTCATCTTCTATACAAAAAATGCTCGATTTGAGGCCCAAAATGATGAGAAAGTGAATATATTTCTTGTTTCCTCCACGCATTTATTTCCATTTGCAATGAAGGACTCTCTGAGTCTCATAATAAAAGTTCATTGTATCTTGTAGTCATGGCCATCAATGACAATTCTGGGTATTTCTCTTTTTGTGTTTTGAGTAATATTGAGGGTTTCATTATTTCTGCTGAATATGATAAATGAGAGACAATGTGTTCACTTTTCTAAAAGAGATAAAAGGAACTACTTTTCTATGCAAGGTCGTGGTTGTATGGTTTTTTGGGTGACTGCAATATTCACTCAAATTTGAGGCTTTCCTTAATTATGTTTTGAATATGCACTATAATGTGATTGCAATTTTACCACTTATTATTGGCATGAAAACCCATAAATGTTGAAAATTGGAATGTAACTTCTCACCAATGTATTGTATCTTGATGCTTTCACATATGAATAGAGAATCGTGTTGAAATACTTGAATGTTCCTTCAAGAGATGACTGTAACATTCCTAAATGATTATATTGTTTGCTTGGTTTGATTATGAGTTTGATGACTATTCCGCAATTGGAAATTTCTGTCCTTGTATCATTTGTGAATGAACATTGTTCTCTGAAAGATAAACTATGTTTGCATATGATATTGAAACAGCAAATATTCTTTTACTTTCAACATGTTGGGCTCAACCTTTGTGGGAGCCATATTTTTGTCCACGTGCTGAAATGTTAGAATGAGATGAAGCATGAAATGAAAGATGAACTTGTACCTGCACACTCAATAAACAAGTTAGATAAAAAATAGTGAAGTTCAATGCTCCTCTTGATGATTAAATTTCATTTGATGATCTGACTTGGATTTTTGCACATATCTGATAATGGTTGAATTGAATTGATGCATCATAGTTGTAGGTTATGTGTCTGTTGATAAAAACATATGATGAGTTTTTATATCCCAAGCTCCATGTGAAAAAAATATTTCAACCATTGCAGGTACATCTGAAGACTAAGTATGAGAAGAGTTGAAGATAAGAAGATCAATTTGAAGATAGGAGGGTCAACACCAACCTTACAAGGCAAT
Source organism: Sequoia sempervirens (assembly GCA_007258455.2). NCBI lineage: Eukaryota > Viridiplantae > Streptophyta > Pinopsida > Cupressales > Cupressaceae > Sequoia > Sequoia sempervirens. The sequence goes on along the minus strand of VDFB02271358.1, from coordinate 329,015,622 downwards.
GAAGGATATGAACTCTCCTTATGTGTTTTTCCTTTTATTTAATCTTCAGATATATAGCTTGCTCTCTATATTCTATCAATTCAATTTAGGCATTCCCACAGCTTGTATGGGATTTTTTAGCACTTTTTGATTTTCATTGAATAAGACAACAGCATTGTATACATTTGCATTTCAAAATGAATGAAATACATAATCATCATGCACTTTTTGTAATCTCTTTTTGTTGTAAAATATTGCACAATAAGAATTGAAATTTATTTGAAAACTTCATATGCAAATGAGAATGATCAGAAAAATTTAATTGAAGTACATTTCACCTTAAAAGTAGTCAATTGTTCCAGCTCTACCAAAATGAGTTGTAGGTGAAATTTTGGTAACATTTCTAGTGATTTTTGTTGATGCTTTCCTGCTAAGCATGCTAGACAGGTTGCCTTAACAATCCATTGGGAATGGAGTCAAATTATGCCCTCCTCAAACTCTTGAAACCATTATAACTCAATTTTTTGGAACTATACAATAGTAGAACAAAATAGAAAAGAAACTAAACATGGCTCTGTTTAGAAAAGGGCCAGAAAAAAATGCATCTGCACTTATTGAAAAAATAAATAGAACTGAAATGAAGTGTGCCTAGAGAACTTATTAACTTGAAAACTACCCTACCCTACACTACCCAGTAGTAGTAGTGCTCAGACATAACCATTCATTGGTTTTGAGAAATAACTTCCCTTTCTTAACATCAAACATTGATTTACTTGCTTATGAACAACTAAAACTAGATGAAGCACAAAAAGATACTCAATAGACTATTATAGTACTTCATAAAGAATGTAGGAAAACTCACTCATCCTTTGAATATGACTAACCATGTTGGTTTGGAATGAATGGACAAGTTGAATCTATTGTCCTTTTACTAAAATTTCATCAAGTATGCTTGGAATCTCAATCCTAGAAAGATGTTTGACTGGGCATCCTTTTGAGATGATAAAATAATAATTCTTTTTGTTGGATTCTCCTTTTTCAATTGTTTTTTCAACCACAACCTCTTTGATCACTTGGTTATGTTGATCAAAAAACTTTGCTTTGAAAGATGCAAGGTTATCAATGATGTTAGAGAAAAAAAATTCAATGATAGTTGAGAGTAAATCCTCTTCATGAACAATTTCATTATGCATTGTATGCTCTAACTTATCCTCATGATGGTTTTCAAAGATCATACCTTTAAAATCTATGATTTGCTGCTTTTCTTGCTCTACTTGAACAACCGTTTCTTGTGAATCAACCTCTTGACCTTCCAAAACATGACTATCCTCATTTGTTTCTTCCTGAATCTGCACTTTGCCTAACTGATTCCCATCATCCTACTACTCAAAACTAGGTACAGATGCTATTTCAATCAAGTACTACTCATCTTCATGTACAAATCCTATAAGTTCATCAAATAAATCAACAAAATTTTGAACCTGAACATCCTTTTCTACCTCAAAAACTTGTTGTTCCTAATTTTCTTCTTCAAAAGATGAAAGTCTAGAGTCTAAACTTGAAACAAATACCTCAAGCTCATCCCAAAATGAGTCCTCTTCTTCATAATCTTCATTACTCTATAGCATGAGAGAGCTTACCTTAGATTTAAGATCATCCTTAAGTTTTGATTTGTTTGTTTGTTCAAATTGGGAAATTTCATGCAAATCATTTTCATTAATCTCCAAAATAGGACTGACCTCTTGCTGTCCCATATGGATTGAGGCTTCAATATCATCTTGAACTAGCAATACATAATGTTCTGCAATATCTTCTAGGTGTTCCAAATCAACTGGTAAGTTAGGTACCTGTGTGCTCTCTTCAGCTTACTCAATAAAACCAAGTAGTTGTTCAAACAAATAAACCAATTTTTCCTCCTCATGTTGTGCCTTCTCCAGTGAAACCTAGGCATCTTGTGTCTACAAGTGAAGATTGTTAATTGGTAATCCCTGTACTCTATTGTAGCAAGTTTGAACCAACATCCTCTTCACATGTACTATGTTTATTTTGAGTTGGGGATGTAGTAAAAATAGTAACAACTTCTTGCTCCTCTTGCTCACTCTTTTGTTGCTCTAATCAGTAATAATCTATAGCTAAATGCAGTGGATTTATACCTTTAATTTTCTCCATGATCAATGGGCTACTCTATAAATATACAAGGATGATTAAGAGGCCCATTTTTTTTAAAACTTGGAATTTCATACCTACTAACCTCATCTTGAAATGGTTGATCTAGAATAAAAGGAGCTATTTGAATCTCATGCTTTCATGTTTGAGCAAACAAAAACTTCATCTGCTCCCTTTTTGCAGCTAACTCCCTCTCGATCTTTTCTTCAAAACCTATCCTTTGTGTCTTCAACTCTTTCTCATAAAGGTAGGAATGATAATCTAACTCATGTTATTGCAAATCAAGCTCTTGTTGCCTTCCAAACTCTTCTATCTACTTTGTGATGTCTAACAATATGGCCTTGGTGTCATTCATGCTATTCTTCATATCATTCATGTTACTCTTCATATCCCTAACTTCCAAATCTTGGAGGTGATCAGGAGAGTGTTTGAACTAATTTAACATTAAAGATGTTTCTTGAGGTTGATTTTGGACATATAAATGTTGATATGAAGGTTGAGAAAGGGTGGGTGGGAGGTAAGCATGTTGAGCATGTTGATATACTATTGTTGCATGGTTGTTTGGGATAAAACCAACATCATAGCTATTTGGGTATGGTTGATAAGAATTTTGTTGATAGTATTTTCATAGTACGGGGGTGGGTATACATATTGACTATGAAATTTTGACATTTCTACTCATATGAAGAGCTAGAAATAAGAATAAAAGCTTGATTTTTTGAAACATACTAGCTCTTGATCTATTTAAACCAGTAGATTTGCTTGGAGTTTCCAGGTGTGTGTGTAGATCCTACCTCCAAAGGTTGTAAATATTGATTTTCACACCAAAAATTAGAATTATGTGGAAAATATTTTGATTAGGAGAGTCCAAACAGTCCCACCGGGCGTGCCAAAAAATGTTGTCACCAGAATTGCACCCTAAATGCCAAGCTTAAAGCTCAACAATCTCGTGAAACATGGAAACACCTTCAAGCCTGTGGGTTGCTCATGTTGAAGGTGGATCTCCAGATTGTGGGCTGGTTCCCTTTTGTTCTCCTAGAATCTAATGACTTGTGTGGGAATAGGGAGAAAGATTAATCTATGAAACTGAATGAAACTCAAATGGTAAATTACTTCTAGGAGGTGATGCACCAAAAAATACTACTATGCAGACTTATTCACAACTAATATTCTCATAAATTTGTTAACAAAACTCAACTTCGGTGCCTTGATCACAAAAATATTTCACTAAAAGGATTTTTTTAACATTTCCTTACTAAGGAAAATAGGGTTTTCACAAATTAAAAGAAGAGATAAACTTAAGAGAACAATCAATGGCCTATGATAAACCGCTATTGTGTACATGCATTAGTAAGTGAGACAAAAATTTAAAGGTTTCTAATTTAAAACACATTAAACTTGCATCAAATCATTTAAAAGATACAAAACACCATAAATTGCAAAGGTAAACTCTGTTTCTATTGAATATCCTGAAGGAAACTCTACAAAACTCTAAACAATCTATTGAAAATAAAGCACTGTTGTATATTAATCAACTGTAAAAATGAGTTACTGACGAGGGAGCAAACCTGAGACGTAGAATAACAATCACAAAATAAAGGATAATATTTTATTCAAAACTATGGAACCCTTACATGCAGAGGATCTCAAATCCTCGAGCTCTATATTACATGCAAATTACAGACTTATAGAAAATTACCCTGATTCCCCTTTCACAGCATGCAAACTCTTTTCCCCAAAAACTTACTCAAAAATCAGAAACTAGCCCATAAATAGACCCATTTGGTTTGGAACCAAAAACAACATTCAAGATAAGATTTTGGGTGGTTTGGCGCCAAAATTACAATTTGAAATTCAAAAACTAAGTCCTAATTCAAAAATTGGCAATTTTCCAAAAATTGGCCAACTTCTAGAAGCCGTAACTTTTGATCCAAGATTCTGTTTTTCGAACCGTTTGCACCGTCAGAAAGGTCTCGGAGTGAAGAACGCGATAAGAACCCGCTCTGCTAGTTTTGACAATTTTTGGGCCCGTACGAAACCGTTTAGTGCCTCAAACTTGACTCAGAAGGTTTTTCAGGGCAAAAAGTAGAAACTAGAACTTGAATAACTTTCAAACCGTGAATGATCTTGACCTAATTCTTTCACCAAAGTGCTTATTTTTCCATCCTGAACCTTCCCATAAATTTTTGTCTTCCCACGCCTTCAAATTCACACATGCTAAAAATAGCAATTGAGCAAAAAAAGCAGAAAAATAGTTTTGAAAGTTGGAAACTCTTATTCGACGAAAAGGGTATCCAGAAATGCAAAAACATCTACAAAAAGAAAACAATAGGAACATAAATAGAAAGCATCTTTTTTGGTGATGCAAGATTTCCCTCACCACTGGATGCTCCTGCATCAGTTACAAGATAATCTCTTTACAAAATGCAAAGGCAGAAAACAAGAACTAAGGAAAAAGACTAAGCCTTTCCAATATATACAAGATGGTAACTCCAAGGCGCTAAGAGGTGGAACTAACAACTAGCTGGAAGTGAAAAAAATCTTTGAAAACCCTCTCACGATAAAAGATGAATGATAAAAAGGGGAGTCAGAACTGAAGCAATTTGAGCAAAAATAGGCTCAAACTAACTGTCACCATTTGACTAAAATTGACCCCCTTTTTACTCTTTTAATTGAAATCAAAACTCAAAACTCCACCTTTTGCTCCATTTTGATTTTGCATGATTTCGATCTTCAGTAGCACTTTAGTTATCTTATTCTCTTACTTTTGCATGATTTTATCTTTAAAAGCACTTCAGTTACAAGGAATGCTTTCTCTCTTTCATGGAAAATTTCTATAACAATATTAAGGAAATATTAAACTTGCACTTAATAGTTGTTTAGAATACAATATGCATGCAAGAAAAAAGGGTTTTCAAAAATTTGGAAAATAATTACAAAACCCCTTATAACTCCCAAATACACCTTCAAACTCATGGGCTCCTTTGATCATTAGGTCAATTGACTTAAAAGTCAAGACCGTGGGTCGGCGCAATAATGTGAAATGATTATTTTTAACATAGTCAAAAATCACTCCCGATTTGAATTAGGGCTGCAAGTAAAAGCACTTTTGAAACCCTAAACATTTCATTCTTCACCTCTCCAATTTGCAAGCATACAGCTGCACTGCCATGATGGGTAGGGTTCAATCTCAAACCTCTTCATTTCTTGCTACTTCTAATGATTTCTTGAGAGATCCCTTCAGGAAATTGTATGGTAAGTTTCTCTCAGACACAAATATGGACATTATTCCTCATTTTGAAATCACTTTTAGGTTTTTATGTTGCAGCTTTACTCAAATCTCTGATGTATTTTCCTTTACTTTTCTCTTCTCTCTTTTTTGAGGCAGCAATGGACACTTTAATTTTGAGCTCTTTGGAGGAACTACATGCAGGTTTTGGAAAACATTCTTTTTGTACAACAAACCTGGGTAAGTTTCACCATTCAAGCATTACATTCTCCTTAATCTTCTATACAAAAAATGCTTGATTTGAGGCCCCAAATGATGAGAAAGTGAATATATGTCTTGTTTCATCCATTCATTTGTTTCCATTTGCAATGAAGGACTCTCTAAGTCTCATAATGAAAGTTCACTGTATCTTGTAGCTGCGGCCATCAATGGCAATTTTGGGTATTTCTCTTTTTGTGTTTTTAGTAATATTGAGGGTTTCATTATTTCTCCTTAATATGATAAAAGAGAGACAATGTGTTCACTTTTCTGAAAGAGATAAAAGGATCTACTTTTCTTATGCAAGGTCGCAACCGTATGGCTTTTTGGGTGACTACAATATTCACTCAAATTTAAGGCTTTCCTTGTTTATGTTTTGACTATGCACTATAATGTGATTGCACTTTTACCACTTGTTATTGGCATGTAAACCCATAAATGCTTAAAACTAGAATGTAACTTCTCATTAATGTATTGTATCTTGATGCTTTCAAATATGAATAGAGAATTGAATGTTCCTTCAAGAGATGAATGTAATACTCCTAAATGATTATACTGTTTGTTTGGCTTGATTATGAGTTTGATGACTATTCTGTAATTGGAAATTGTTGTCCTTGTATCATTTGTGAATGAAATTTGTTCTCTAAAAGATAAACTGTGTTTGCATATGATATTCAAACATCAAATATTATTTTACTTTCAGCATGTTGGTCTCAACCCTTCTGGGAGCCACATTTTTCTCTACATACTGAAATGTTAGAACGAGATGAACCATGAAATGAAAGATGAACCTGTACCTGCACACTCAACAAACAAGGTAGATAAAAATAGTGAAGTTTAGTGTTCCTCCTGATGATTAAATCCCATTTGATGATCTGACTTGGCTTTTTGCACATATTTGGTAATGACTAAATTGAATTGATGCATCATAGTTGTAGGTTATATGTCTATTGATAAAAACATATGATGAGTTTTTATATCCTAAGCTCCATGTGAAGAAAATATTCCAATCACTGCAGGTACATCTAAAGATCGGGTATGAGAAGAGTTGAAGATAAGAATATCAAGTTGAAGATAGGAGGGTCAACACCAACCTTACAAGGAAATGAAGGATATGAACTCTCCTTATGTGTTTTTCCTTTTATTTAATCTTCATATATACATCTTTCTCTCTATATTGTATCAATTTAATTTAGTCATTCCTACGACTTGTGTGGGATTTTTGAGAACTTTTTGATCTTCAATGAATAAGACAACATTGTATACATTTGCATTTCAAAATGAATGAAATACAGAATCATCATGCAACTTTTGTAATCTCTTTCTATTGTAAAATATTGCACAATAATAATTGAATTTCATTTGAAAACTTCATATACAAATGATAATGATTAGCAAAATTTAATTGATTTCACCTTAAAATTAGTTAGTTGTTCTAGCTCTACCAAAATGAGATGTAGGTGAAATTTTGGTAACAACGTCATCAATGCATCCATCCTACATCCACAAATCATAAGCATGTATACATCTTGCATTATCACAGCATGTATGTTACCTAATTGTGTTTTTCAACCCAATCAGGTTAGGCTGGGACAGAACTACTATTTTATTTTGAAGAAAGAGGAAGGTATGCAAAAAATTCTACTAGAATTTCATTATCATACACAAAGACTCCATAAAATAAAGTATTTTAGTTTTCATTATGCAATTATTTTACAAAAAGAGAAAAGATTACACAAACTTTGCATAAAATAGTTGTCTTTTATTCATTTTACAAAAATATGTTGATAGGTTTTCCACACATGTCGTGGGAATAATTAAAATGATGTAGCATAAAATTAAATTATACATTTGAAGAGAAAAAAATGATGAACACATGAATGGAAAAGGGATTTGTCATTTCCTGAATGACGAACCTAGTGTTGATCTACTACATCTTCAACTCCTTTCATTGGTAAGCTCCAGAAATGCCTACAAGAAATAGAGGAGATGATGTTAGAGCTCGGGATTCCAATTCTCCTCATATATAATATAAGAAAATATACAACCTACTTTTATGAAGCATTAAATTAGTTGATCAGTTATCACAAGTATCCAAGAAAAGCAAAGGATCAGCAATCATCATAAGAATTTGAGCTTCATTGTTTTTATTAACGTGCTTGTTCATTGTGCAAGTATAGGTACATTTTCCATTGCAGGATTACTTTGTTCAAACATCACAATATGTGGAAGAAAATGTGTCTCCCACAAGGGTTGAGCCCAACATACTTTCCTCTTAGTTACAAAGAAGCAATAAGTGATCAATACTAGCTTAAGCACTGGGTGTTACTTTGTGTTTTGGAAGGAGTCAAAGATGAAAAGTAGGGTTATACAGAAACAAGGATGATTTCAAGAAACCATAGTCATATATAAAGGATAGAAAATTGGTAACTTTGGTAAGATAGCTCAACATGCTTATGACAACCCTTAAGAGGATGGTCTAAAATTCTATGCATGAACAAAGATCATGAGACAATCAAGTCAAGGTAGACAAAAGACACTCATACCTCATGGATGTGAATAGAGGATAGTCAACTTCACTCATCATAGCCAAAAAGAAAGAAAGAAACAAAATCAAATGGAGATAGATCACAAAGTCAAAAGGTGGAAAATAAAGGCACAATCATTGGTTAAATCATTGCTTAACATGAAAAGAAGTATGCTTGGAGGATGAAGGAATTGCATGCAAAAATAAGCAAATAGAAGTATTGAGAAAGAAAATTACAAATAAAGGTATTACTGTGATGTTGAGAGCTAATTACAAAGCATTCTTGCAAGCAATTATGGATTGTACAATAAAACAATCATTAAGCAACTGTGAATAGAGAATAAAGGGCATTACTAAGATAACCTAGATGCTCAACTTCAAATAATGGTTCACATAGTTTTTTTATCAGATAATGCACCTTGTTCCTAAATAATCTATAGTGGTGCATGATTTGGTTTTACTTGTCTAAATATTCTTAGTAAAATGTTTGTAAAATCATCAAATACAATTATTCCTTGATTTTTGAATCAGATTAGCAACCTTTTGGCTAATTTTATTGGCATTGTCTTTATACTTATTCTTTCGCATATGCTGAAACAAAAAAGAAGTCAATGAAGATATGTTCTCTAAAGAGAAAGAATGAAAGTGGGACCGTCAAGGAAGGTACAATTAAAAGTGTTAATGGACTATCAAAATGGATGAAGTTTTGACCTCTACATTAAAGGCTAGAACAATCATGTGAGCAGAGAACAAAATTAAACAATGATAGTGGTCACATGATAGTTGGGGATCACATAAATAAAGTTCAAGGAGGTTGTGAATAGCAATTTAAAGAAGTACTAAATAGTGAATGTTCAAGGACAATCCCTACCCTAGGGTAAAAATACAAACCCTACACCCTCAACAATGATAGTAGGTCAAGGTCTATTGAAGCATTGAAGTACCATCAATACCATAAAGGCTTCGTACAACATGAATGAAAAATAAAGATGATGTTTTTCTACATTTAAAGAGAAAATATAGATATATAATAACAATTCACTGGTTTTTCATGGTAGCCAAGGTGGTTTCAAAGCTTCAACAAAATATTAAAGGAAATCAAAGTGAATAGTGAGGTAGTCATTTTTGAGGTAGCAAAATAAGATTGCCATCATGCTCATACCCAACACAATAATGGCCATACACATAGCAAAGGGCTCGATCCACGTGATGAAGGAGGAAGGAAACTATCACGGTTCAATAGAAGACAAAGAAATCATGCAAAAAGTATTACATCCCAAATAAAACCACATATTTCTTCATTTTTTTTGTCACAAACAAAGAACCTGCAATGTAAAGAAACTTACCAGAGGAGAGCGAACCTGCATTGTAGAAGAATACACAGAGCCTTCGAACCTTGGCAACGCGGCATGAACAAATAGATGAAAGAAAATAAAATAATGCATAATGAGCCTACAACTAGGGTTAAAACTCTTTTTGAGTTTCCCAATGAACCCTAATTTGGCCACCCAAGTGATTTCTATCACTTTATTTTATAAGATTTCCTAATGTATTAAATATCCCCCTTCTATTTTGCATGAATTTAAAATAAAATAAAAATGTAAACATGATTAAAGTAATGAATTATAAATTACTTTAATAAATGTCATAAAAATGCAAAAAGGTGAGAAAATCTATAACACATTAAAGTTGAACTCAATTGATTACTTTAACGTTTGTTTAAATTGTTTATACTTGTCCAAAAATCATACAAAATTGGAAGAGGAGTGAAGCTAAAGCTTTACACATGCATTTGGAGATATTCAGAGTGATTTTTCTTTGACTTTTAGTCAAATTGGAGTGTTTTTGGAGTTCTCTTTGATCAAGTAGATTGAGAGGGAGAGTTTGGAGCTATTTTAGCTCAATTTGGATCAGTTATGGGCCCTCATTTTAGGCTTATCTCTTTTTCTCGTGAGGCATATTGAGATGGATATTTTTCAGTGCAATTAATTGCAAGTGCCACCTCTTGGCACTTTGAGACTTGTTTTGTATTAAAGGAGAAAAGCTTAGGATTTTTCCCTTAGTTCTTTCTTTTTTTCCTTTGCATTCTTCAAAGAGGAGATTTGTCTTGTAACTCGGCATTTAGTTTCACATTTTATATACAACAGCAACAATTATTTTAGTTCATTTTTAAAATTTTTTGTAGAGAATCCTTCAATTTTCAATACAATCAAAGATTCATCTATTTGGATTCTGGTGTCTTATTTCATATTGAGTGGTTTGATAAAGTATTTTTTGTGTTTTACTTCAAAACCTTTAAATTCTTTTGTCTCATTTTTATTGAAAGCAAGTATACAAAGTATAAACTTCATCATAGGTCACGGATTATGCGAGTTCTTTCATGATTTTCTATGAAACACTTTTGTGGTAAAATTTATCAGTCTGAGTTGTATGAACAAATTTCCTTGAGAAGTAGCTGTTAATCAAGTTGTAAATTAATTACATCTCGGTGCATCACCTCCTAGAGCTAGATTTTCATTTCATCAGTTATCCTTCTTCCCTTTTCCCACAAAAGAATCATTATTTTTTTAGGAGATCTAAAGGGAAACCAGCCCATAATCTGGAGGTTCATTTTCACAGTAGGTTACCCACAACCTGAGTTTGATCCCATGTTGCATAGGATTTCCAAGCTTGCAAAGGCTTAGCATCAAGGGCACAATCCTTTGTGACAACAATATCATAATACGAAAAACATATTTCACTGCAACATCATTATAATTTAAGTTGTGTTGAATAATATAGGTTTGTTATTCTAAGCACCTTAAATCATTGCACACATCCCATAAACATACATCACATTATCATATCATATGCATGAACATCTGCATTATCCATACATACATCCATATGCATACATCATCATCTCATAAACTACATAGAAAAGTACACAAAAAGAAGTGCATCCATTCATTACATCACATATCACATGTATCATCACATATCACATAAACATGAATAAAAGGAAATGCATCCATTCATTATGTTGCATCCATACATGATTATAATATATATAAGAATATCACATCATATGCATCCATACATTTATAAAGCATGAAATAAAAGAACACATCACATCATATTGAATCTGTATCATATATGTATATCAAAAAATGGTGGTTTTCATAATAGAGTATCTGACTCAATGTGTGTATATCGATCAAAAGTACAAATATCCATGAGGCTATCAAAAAGGAACCCATGAATGTATATCTATCTAAAGAATCGAGCAATAATAAAAAAAGTGTCTGTGCAAGCAAGCTATCCCTAATGGATGCTCCCCTAACCAAGTTGTTTCTCTGTCTAATCCTTGGCTTGGGGATGTTCCCCACTCCTCTATGAGTAATCTGGCCATAGGGACATCCTGATGGTAATACATGTGATAATAGGTCACCTCAGTCACATCCTCTCTGTACAATCAGGTAGACATTGTCCATCCCTAAGTGGCAGCTGTCATGGACTCTAACTGTTGGCACCGCCTGACCTCCTGTGCTAACTACATATCGATAGTTTTCCTAAGCTAGTGCTCCTAGTCCCTCTTAGTTTTCAATGTCTATACCTCCTGTCTGGCCTAGTCTCTCTCTGTAGTGATGGCCAAAATCTACTTATGATCCTGATCTCTCTCACTCCTCACCACCTAAAACTGTTGTTGCGGGTATTGAATCTGAGCATCACAGGGATGTGGCCCCGGTGGTGGTTGTTGAGGAGGTTGTTGTTGTATCAGTGGCTATTGTATCAGAGGTTTCTGGTGCAATTGTGGTGCACCCAAGACCTATCCATCATGATGTTGGCCATCTTATCCTCTACCCTGTCCTTAGCCCTACCCATCATTTGGCTGACCTCTACCTCTACCTACACCTCACCCCCTTGGCATCCCTCATGGAGGTACACTTGTTGGATCTATAAATTGAGGAGGGGGTACGAACAATGCATCATAAGTAGGCATATTTTGTACATCCACTTGTCCCTGATCATAGGCCTAGGGCCTAGCAACTAGCTATCGAAATCCCTCGACAACCTCATGAGGAGGGATCATGTGTCCCCATGCTATCCTCTGGACTGACCTAGAAAAAATAGCAATGTATGCATCATCAAGCATGTCCTGCCTCTCACCAAACTGTCTAACAACCCTATCAGGCAAGTACCTCTCAATAACTATGTGCTCTCGACCTTGCATATATCAGGTCTATCGAGAAAAGAACAACTACTACACAACATCATACCAAGCTAGCATCTAAATCCATGGTCGCCATCTAAACATTGTCATATCATTGATCACCCGATACCATTAAGGAATGTCAAGCTTCCCTATGTGTTGCAATGTGATAGAACCCCAATATCTCTAGACAACTAGATCATTTGGCTTCACATCTACCATGTGAAAAATAGGTCAGAGCATGGCAATGTGCTCCCAAGTCCAAATGTGAAGAAGGGTGACCCTTGTACCAATCAATCTCCCATCATAGTAAACAAATTCATGCATATCATGGTATAGGGAGGTCAACATCATTGGCCTCCATGCATACTTGGTCCTCCTAAAGAGCATACTATGCCAAGCCAACCCCCATCCTAGATTGAATCCTCTGCTTCGTCGATCTAGAGCAACCAAACCTAAGATCACTACTGTAATGATCAATCTGAAGGTTGGCGTTTGACTTCTATACATCTCAAGGTCTATCTAGGATTTGACCATGAAAATGGACTCTTGGTCAAGTACCTCATGGCACGCATCATAGCTAGTGTCAATATCATAGATCACATGCTCACCATGTATCAACAATTGTAGAATTTTCCATGCATCCTCTAGCATCATTGTCGCCTCATTGGTAGGTAGGTGGAATGACAAGGTCTCGCTATGCCATCACTTGAATAGCCTTGTCATCATCACCAAAAAAATTCGGATGATGGGAATGTACGCAACATACCACAAACCAATCTCTCTCAGGTGCCTCTATCGCAACTCATACAAATCACCAAGTTTGGATAAAACAATTGACTAGTGCTTGTAGAACATCAAAGGTGGGATAACCTCCTGCACCCATTAAGTGCACGACGTCAAAATTCACAAAAATTGGTTAAGTTTGGAGTTTTTATCCCCCAAAATGACAATAGCGTTACTATTTATGATAGCATTGCTATAACTCAAATTCCAAACAATGACGCTTGAAGTATTTAAATTGAAAATCGTGATGTGTTAGTAAACACATATACATCACTATTTGAGCTCTGAAAACCCTAAACCTAAATTCTAAAATGAGATGTGCATCACTATTTACATATGTGTCATGATATGAAATTTGAAACCCTAATTTCAAATCACGAACTACATCGCTAATCACATATGTGTCACTATAAATCAAAATAGCATTGTCAATTCTAAAAATGGCATCAGTATATAGTGACGCCGCCAAAGTTCAAATTTCAAAGTGCAATAAATGCACCTAAAAGTTAAATTTCAAATCAAGTTTCAAATCACATACTAGTGGTCCTGCATCTGGAGGCCTTTGGTACTCACAAACCTAATCAGAAATGTGTCGTGGAAGCACTCGTTGTGCCATTTCATCAAAGGCTCAGAGCTCAAAATGAAAGAAATCTCTAAGGTGTGAATGCACAAATGAATTGAAAGTGACCCATCCTCACCTATTTATGCTTGAAAATTAGGGTTTTTTTCCCTAATGTAACTATGAAGCTAGGGTTTTTCACCATTTTCACCAATTTTTCTAAACTAAAGCTTATTTTGCATTGTTTTTTACATTTTTGGTATGTTTCTTGCATTCTGAGCCTTTTCAAACCCCTTGGGAACCATTTAACCTTTGTCGAGAAATCAACCAAAATTCAAAAAAAATTCCCAATTTCTCGAGGGGGTAGGTAACCAGCTTATTCCTTTCACTGGGGCAGTAGTGGGGCATCCAAAAACAAAAACTTTTTATTTTTTGATTTAAGCAGTGGTTTTTTATCCAAAGGGCGTCAGTCTTTGAACCAACATAACAAGTACCTCACTTCAAAGAGGAGAAAAATGTAGACACTAAAAAATTTCCTAAATGATATCATACACTCAGATCAGATATACTAGCATCATTTCCTCTTGAAACCCATCCTCTTTTTTCTTAATTGATTAAATTAGCCTAGCTATTTAATTAACTATGTCATTTTCATCTATTAACCTAATCAATTTATCCCCTTCCATGCTAACATTTCATCTTATTAAATTAAAGACATCAAACTATTTAATTTAAATCCTTAAATCTTCTTATTTAATTAAAATAACCCTAAGTTATTTAATTAAATGTCATTTCACTTTCTCCCTTTCATTAAATCACTTTATTTAATGAAAATCATCTAATTCCCCTAATTGTATAATTAAACCTTTGTTTAATTTTCAACTACTAATTAATCTAAACCCCCCACTTGCGAGGGAATATTCCTCCTTTGCACATTCTTCCAAAAGAAATATTCCCATGGAATATTCCTTCCCCTTTTGCACATTAAAACTTTGTTTTAATTTTCTAAATATCTATTTTCTCTCACCCCATGAGAATATTCCAAAGAATATTATCTTTCCTCACTCATTTGAAAAAGGAGAATATTCCTTTGCTAACAAATTTACTTGACTTCTTGAGCAAGTTAACTGTTGACCTCTTATGCAAGTTAACTTGTGACCTCTTGGGTAAGTTGAAAGTGTGTTTGTTTGGACAAAGGTGAACCCCTCATTAAATCTCATCACTGACTCCATGATCCATGCCTCCAACTTCTTGCATCCTTAACCATTGATTAGTTCCTTTTTTATCTTGACTATTCATTTCTCATTTGCATTCCTATAAATAAAACACTATTTGGAGACAAATGGATCCATCTTTTTTTAGAGAAAACTCATGTTGTTGAAATCACTCACACTCACACTCATATTTAGCATCTTTTTAGTTTAAATTTCTTGCATAATAGCTTAGCTTCCATTAATGGCTTCCATGGTCACATAGATGCATACATTTAGCTTACAATTTATTAATTAGGGTTTTGAATCTTCTATCTTAGGACCCATTTACATTAGCTTTACATTTTCACATCTTAATCATCTTAATCTAAATCATGTTAAAATAGCTTTCATCATGTTAATCTAGTTTTCAATCATGTTTCATCACACATCTCACAATAGTTTCATTAGTTTTCTTCAATAAAACTGACTAAAACAAGCTCATTTATCCTTGGGATTGGGAAAGGGTCGTTTTTCCACATCAATGTGACACCACTCCCCCAACAGATAAGTTTCAATGGATTAGAGTAGGCATTTTTAAAGCTTTCATAGTTTAGTATAATAGTTTTTAATGGATGCTTGGTTTAATTGTCACCTGAATGTTTATGTTGATATTTGGCGTTAATGGCTTAATTATGTTTAAATTCTTCATAGATCAAGCATAATCAATCCATACTAATTTGTCGGTCACAGTCACAAATCACTAGTTTTCATCTTCAAATTCCTCATGGTTTAGCAGCTATAGGTGCCCAAAAGTGAAGATTTAGTTAAAAAAAATTAGTTTAATGTCCAATTTGGCCAAACATTGTAAACCATTATTGTGGGATCACCCTACTAGGGTTTATAGAGACAATAAACTTTTCCTTTTGAATGCACCCATGAAATTGAAGGATTGAATCTTCCTTCCTTGGAGCTAAAGTGCACATACAAATATCATATCCTTGTTCTTTTAAGTTTTCCCCTTCTCCTTCTACTTTTCCATATTCTTTTCTTCTTTCTCCTCATCTTCTTCATTTTCTTCCTCCTCTTCCTCCTTTTCTTCTTTATTTTATTCCTCCTCTTCTCCCTTTTCTTTATTTACTTCCTCCTCTTCTTCTTCTTTTTCTACCTCCTCTTCTTTATTTTATTCCTCCTATTCTTCCTCATATTTATTTTATTCATCATATTCTTCCTCTTCTTCTTTTGGATCCCACCTATCTAAGAAATATTGTTCTAGTTCATTCAAGGAAGAAATATCCTTACACAATGATTCATAACATTGTTTAGCTTGACCTCTTAAACAAAAATGAAAGTACATTTTACATACTATAGGTTTTTCATGAGATATTTTATATTTGTACCATCATTCTAATGCTTCTCCACTTCCATCAAAATTTATAATCTCCATTGAAACTAGTGATTAAGAAAAATGCTTTCAATAGATAACCATTCTATCAAATTCAATTGAACCAACTTTGATATGACCAATACATGATGAAGTCAAACTCAAATTAAAAAATGAAATTAATAGAACCCTAATTATTTTTATGCCCCTTCTAGAAATGTAAAAAGTTTAGATAAATGCCTTGATTTATGACCTAGAAGGAAAATTTATGAAAAATCATAAAATTACAATAACTCACAAAATATTGATGATAAAAACCTAATTTTTGGACTGTAGTTTGCTTATATTATCCTTCAACTTTAGTAAAAAATTTCTAAAATATTTGCAGTTGTTTGAAAATTATCTAGGCAAGTCTTAAAAAACTAGGGTTTCATCCATTTTTGCCTAAATCAATGCTTTGATACCACTTGATAAGATCCAAACATATAATAATGGAAATAATATAATGAAAAATATAGATCTCTCACAACACTAGAGATTTTATGGGTCAATATGCCCTAATATCCAATATATGTTGAAATGGATTAAACCCTTGAGGTATGGTAACATTATACAATACTCCTTGTGGAAGAAGTCACTCCATGCTATATCTTCAAGAGATCCCAAATATAATATCATAATTCACACATATCTTACAATGATAATCACTTCCTTTATATAGACCTCTTCCTAATAATATAATGGAGGCATAATCGTAATGAAGTCCTACTCAACTCCTAATATAATTAATTATACAGCTTGATATAACTAACTTAAGGTATGTGTGCCACATGTCAACATTTGCATCCATCTAAATACATTGTAATATCATATCCCTATGTACATAACATACTACAATAGATGTTATGGGTCAAATATAATTAATTAAATTCCATACTTGCTAGAAACAAGTAGTATGAAAAAATATGTTTCCATGGAAGAAAGCATTCTACAACTCTTGATCATTCTACAAACCATACGATCACATATTTATAGATTCTTATGCATGGAAAATCTCACTCACCTCAAGAATAATTTTCATGAACACAAGAAGTTGAAACAATAATTGTTTAATTTGGATTCTAAGTTCTATCATGTGTCATGATCTTATTTTGGTACTTGGTTTCTAATCCCTACAAAGTCCAATCCCTAATATTTTATGCTAATTTATCTTTTGGTATTGATTTTTTGGAGTGTTCTTATTTAAGAACATGGTTGATAGTCTCTCTAAGTTCAATCTAAAACACTTTACAATGATTACTCTTGTTGGAACATGGTTTCAAGATACTCTTATTCAAGTGCTAGTTTATTGGTTCCTTTGAATTCCAATCCCTAACATTTTTCAATGTCTTATTATGTTAGGAACATGATTTGGGATTAACTTTACCAGCATTCTCATTAAGGAGTACCCTAGATCACTAAACCCCAACACTTTTAAAATTCCTATTTTGGGTTCAAGGTTTTGGATTCTGCAATAACTGAGACAAGATCTATTGTTCGTAGTAGATCATATACGCTCCACTCAACAAATGATTGAAAATCAAAATAGTAGAATGGAGAAGAAATCTGAAAGAGAGAAAGAGAGAAAATAGAGACAACACTTGCAAGAGAATTTTGAGAAGACTCTCGTCACTCTCACAGAACGATCACCAAACTAGTTGAACCAACTGAACTTGGAGCTAGCTGAAGTAGTGAAGGTGAGAGGAGAGTGCTTAATATATAGAAAAATAAGGGAAAATACATCCAAGAGGTGCATTAACTCCTACTACCCATAAAAGGTGGGAGATTGTCACCTACTCTGTAAATGACAAGACATGTGGCATAACCTCATCAAGTGAAGACATGAGAGAGGTGGCACATAAATCCAAAAGAGGGTGAGAAACCCAACTACCCTATAAACTACTCAGGTAAAAAAAAATAGTGGTTATGAGAGGTGGCACAACAAGCCAAAAGAGAATGTGTAACTCAACTACCCATGTGTGGGGAGAGAGTGACACATGTAGCTGTTGTATTTTTCCACATGTCCTCATATTACCACATCTAATAAACCTAAGCAAGCTTAAATAATATGTGTAGGAAAAAAAAAAATACCCCAAACATAAGGAAAATAAAAAACCTACACTAACACCCCCCCTTAAGCGTCGCTTAGGTGGGTGAAAATATGGGTCCCAAAAAATGAGGCCATGTTAGGTACCCATGTACATATATATCCCCCCCAAAACAAGAAGCCCCCCCATAAGAGAATAGCCCCCCCTAAATAGAGAGAGAAAATAAAGTGGAAGGACAAAGAATCCCCCCAAAGAGATCCAATGGTAGATGTTCGAAACTGGATGTAGAAGGTGGTCCACGATCGTCGAACAATGTTCCTACCCTTAGGAAGAAACAAAACCAAAGGTGTATGCGAGCTATCTCCCCACTCTTGAAAGAAATATGTAGGAAGAAAGTGCAGAATGAATGAAGTATCTAAAGTTGACTCAAGTATCCCCATGTCAATGTTGAAAGCTGCCATAATCAAATCAGGCATTCTAGGCCACACTGTTGAAGATGACAAATTAGAATCTCCTAGAGACTGATGTAGAGCATAATCCAAACACTCAAGTATCTCCTCTGAAGATGTCTTCTCCAAATGATGATCCAAAGTGTCAAACTGTAAGGAATGATCATGTAGAGAATGAAGAGGAGGGTCTAAGTGATCCCTCACAACATTTGAAGAAAAGTCAACTTCATTGTAGAGAAGATGAATATCATTAATAGTGTCTCCCAAATCTGCAATATGTGTCTCCATAAACAAGTCTGAAATACCTATCAAGAGATCATCCAAAGCTGAATCTGAAAGATAATGAATATCCTGCTGCAAAGAATCACTGGAAACTTTCAAAGAAGCATCTCTAGAATCTAAGGTAGCAATAGTAGATGGTGATGGGGTATCAATGAATTGATCATCCAATAAAGATATTTACACTTGAGAAGAGGCATCATGAATCTCAGTAGTTGCTCGGTCATCCAAGGAAGCATCACTTTCAGATGAAGATTCAGTGTCTCCATATAACTGTTGGATGATGGTCCATGCAGTGAAAGGGAACTCAGTATGCTCAATATGATGCAAAATATCCTCAAATATAGTAAGACATATTAGTCCATAGACCATTTCATTATTGTTAAACCATGCATTCTTCTTATCATAGTCACTTGGCTCAGGAACAAGTCCAAGGAGATAGGGTAGTAGATCCTGCTCAAGGCATTGATTCTTTATCCCTTTCTTCCAAGAAAAATAGTTCTCTGAATTTAGCCTTACAACAGATTTGTGAAATTCATTACTAATATCCATGATTAAACCCTAATAGTGGAACTTTATTTTAGTTCATGATTACAATTAACCCCATTAAAACTTTTTAACCATGAGGCATAAAAGCATGTTTCTAAAAGAGAATATGTGCTAACAAGAGTCAACACAATGAACCCCCCTTTCCACTAGTATCAAAAATTACACCCCCCCAGATATTACAATGTTGGCACTTTATGATTAGTGCTTTTACAAGGCTTTTCCAGATTACAAAGCTTATAAGGCTCTTTATAGCCAAAATTACAATATTTGATACAAATTAATTTTGAAATAAAATCTGAAAAAAAAAGCCTTGTAGCTGTGATTTACCCTTCAATATCTTTCTTACACTTTTTTCTTTTTGAAAAAAATAGATTACAAAAGTGAAAGATATGATTTACTGAAGGTAAGAAAATGTAGCAGATTCAACCTGTAATATCTGATAGAAAGAGGCTATCAATATCTTCATGAATGGAAAGTGCTCCTTTTCAGCTTTCCATCAAGTACTCGTTTGCAAAAATCTGACACCCGAGGCAAAAGTTATGCAACTTTGAAGAACAGTGCAAAATTTGCCCATTATAAATGACTCACGCCTATTTTTTACTTGTTTTCTGCACAATTTATCATTTCTTTGCAAAATGTAACAACTACCCAGATGGTTTTTCGACCCTGGGAATAAAACCTAGAAACTTTTTTTTCTGCAAATGAGTGAAAGCTAGAATTTTGAAGTCAAAATGAAAACGGCTCCAGTAAAAAATTTAGAAAAAAATTTACTCTGCTTTTTACAATGTCCTCCAATCTCTGATTTTGGTGAAGTAAAAGTCAATCTTGACTTTCTAAAGCCTTCTGGACACTCTGGAAATGCTGAAAATGCCTCCACTATTACCAAAAAATTGCAATCACCCAGATCTCACAAGAACACATACATATATAAACCAGATTAAATAGATGTTTATTTTTCCTTTAAATTGTTCTAATTCTTTAGGTCATTCAAGGATGCAGGAGAAGAGAATACTTGGTTTTTGAGGAAAACTTCAACAATATATTAGTCTCAAATCTCTTAAAAAAAACTCAGAAAAAATAATGAGCTATACCAGACAAACCCGCTTTGATACCATGTTGGATTCTACAATAACTGAGACAAGATATGTTGTCGATAGTAGATCATATACACTCCACTCAAAAAATGATTGAAAATCAAAATAGTAGAATGGAGAAGAAATTTGAAAGAGATAAAATAGAGACAACACTTGCAAGAGAATTTTGAGAAGACTTTCATCACTCTCACAGAACGATCACCGAACTAGCTGAACCAACTAAACTTGGAGCTAGCTGAAGTAGTGAAGGTGAGAGGAGAGTGCTTAATATATAGAAAAATAAGGGCAAATACATCCAAAAGGTGCATTAACTCCTACTACCCACAAAAGGTGGGAGGTTATCACCTACTTGGTAAATGACAAGACATGTGGCATAACCTCCTCAAGTGAAGATAGGAGAGAGGTAGCACATAAATTCAAAAGAGGGTGAGAAACCCAACTACCCCATAAACTACTCAGGTAAAAACAAAATAGTGGTTTTGAGAGGTGGCACAACAAGCCAAAAGAGGATGTGTAACTCAACTACCCATGTGTGGGGAGAGAGTGACACATGTAGCTATTGTATTTTTCTACATGTCCTCATATTACCACATCTAATAAACCTTAGCAAGCTTAAATAATATGTGTAGGAAAAAAATAAATACCCCAAACATAAGGAAAATTAAAAAACCTACACTAACATGAGGATTAGTTTTTCTTTAGTATAACACCTTATAGAGGAGATTAAACAACTTGAGGTTAATTAATGATATGCTCCTTTTATATTTTTATACATCAAACTTCTTGAATCCTTGATAACTAAACAATGAATCATCTTGGGCCCCCAAAATATGATTCTCAAATAGGTTTTTTATGGTACTCATTGTAATGAAACCTTGATGGTACTTTTTGTCCTTACGTATTCACTATTTTTAATATAAATTAGTGAAATTTAAATTGTTTGATTCTTCTCAATAACTTGTCTATGGATATTGTATGGTTGAAATATCTAATGTCTTATGTATGCTTGGTAGCACATATGCAAGGAGAGAAATAACATTTAAAAGAAATAAAGTAAAAATACAATGGATATATTCCTGAATCTAAGATGTTTTCACCTTGGAATAATATTGGAGATACAAATCTTGGACATGTGGATGTTCAAGAGTTCTTGTAGAGGGTCCATGTTGAAGGAGATAGCACACTCTAGCCCAATGCATGGAAAATTTAGGCTTGGTGTAGGCTACTACTTTTCTTGTTTCCCTCCAATCTATAGATTTGGTCTTGGCCTATGTCAAGGCATATGAATGGAATCAAATAAAGATATTAGGCCTTGTAGGACAAAAAATATTGAACATTAGTTTGAATATCTCAATCAAAGAGTATTTGGGCTTCTAACAAATGTCCAATATGATAAATTAAACATGGAGGCATTGAACTACTATGACATAATTTAAACTACATAGGTTACCAACTTCATCAATGATAATGTACTGCTACAAAGAAGGAATTTCGCATGAATATGAAATGATTCCTCATAAGTGCTTCTAGGAGTGCCCCAAGGATACCATATGGTTTTCCTAATTCCAAGGATTAATTATATCCTTATGTGTATTATTTCATACTTCAAATTTGTGATGAGAAGAGAAAATAATAGACCACTCTCATTAGTGATACACTACATGAGAAATTGTTTGATGTCGTAGAATCCTCCAAATCCCACATGACATCATATTTGGTATACTTATTGGCTTTTCAATCTAACTTTCTAGGTTTAAATAAAGTGGGCAATCTAAAACTAGGGTAAACAAAGTTATATGACCATTATAACCATGTATAATTTAAATAAAGATAGAAACATTATAATAGGGTGAATGATGAATGTGTTTATCCTATCATTAGAAGTTTGGAAAATTAATATGCAAAGAGGTTATGTATGGAGGAAATTGAGGTTATGACTATCTTGGGACATTGGTACATCTAATTAAAAAATCCTCTTATATCAAAGAGGTGTTTTTCATTAAGAACCTTACAAACTCCCTAAATATCCCAACAACAAGATTATTTTTCTAGAGATTTGTAGACAAGTATTAGAGATATAGAAACTCATTTCAAACAAACAAAAGGCTATAATTTCCTTACCACTCCAAGTAGGAATCTACTCATGCTATAGTGTGTATAATTCTAAGGAAAATGAGGAGGTGGCTCCTTTTATAATGCATTATGAAGAAAGGGGTATATTTGATCCCATTAGCAAGATCGGACCCCTAATTGGGTTATTTTTCAAATATGTTCCTATAATAGAAAAAAAATGGGCTAATTGCCTAGATGAACATGAAGTGGGAATTAGGGTTATTGTAGGAATGGCACTCCCTTTGGTTAATGATTTTTATTCTAATAAAATTTGCAAAACAATGCATAAATATGGTAAGGTCTTGGACCCTTCCTATAATATGGATAAAGTTTGTAATTAACCCACAAACATGATAGATTGGTCTAAGCCAAAATATGTCTCCATTGAGGCAAGAACAAGAGTGGTAATTGATATTAAAATAAGGTGGTTTAGGAATCCATACCTAATGAATGATCCAAATACATAGAAATAGAAACATTCTAAGGCCCCTAAAATAGTTGTAGAACAAGGGGAAGCTTCACCTATTGTAGCACCAAGGAAGACCAAGAAAACAAAGGATGAGGTTTCTAGTGTGTAGGTTTTTATTGGATGAAGATGAAGAAGAGTAAGGACCATGTCCTCTATTATTCAAGAGATGTCTTAGGCATTGCCTACTCCTCCAATTCAATCTTTCATTCCTTCACCTCCTCCATATGTACCAATTACTCCTCACCCATAGGTCAACATATTAGTATAATAGGTTGGGGAGAAAGAAATAATATTGATAATATGAGATGAGAAATAAAAATTCCTATAGGAGCTTTAAAAAAGGCAATTCAAGATGATGTATTATATTTTGGGGAAGATTTCCACACTCTAACTTGGTAACTCCTTCACCTCCATCTCCAAGATCTACCTCAAGAAGAAATAATCTATCTCTCCCTCTAATCTATCCTTCTTCCGCTCCTCCAAGGAAACCAAGTCCACCCTATTAGGGTTCAGGAAGATTGGAGCAATAATCATTAACAATTATATGCAGATTAAATAACCCATAAATAACAATGAAGAATAACACAAAAGAGATCAACACATAAATTTAATGTGGTTCACCCAATATTGGCTACATCCACAGAAACTTAGCCACCCAATGATTTTATTATCCAATACAAAACATATTACAATCTTGTGAATTACACAGATTGCAACTTACATCCCAACCGCTTATAACAAGATTTTTGGAAGCTTCAAGAATTAGGGTTTTACAAAGTCATTTTTTTCATTTGACGTGTCAACAAGAAAACCTTGATGTGTTAACAAAAAAAAAAAATTCAAGGGCTACGTCCTCGAACCCCTATTGTCAGGCGTTGTCACCCTTGAACCCTGACATGGATACGTTACAAGTGTACAATATTTGCATGATCAGTCACCACATATCAACAATCTCCCACTTGGAGACTAATCAAGCTCCACACCAAACAATCTCCCACTTGGATAATGATCATGGATGACACCACTGCACTTGCAGCTCCCACTAGATTGTAGGTTTGGTTGGTTTCTTATCCACCATTATCAGTCATGAATCCCAATGGAAATTGATGAGGTAATCAGTTTCTCCCATGCAATGGCCTTTGTGAACATATTTGTAGTATTCTCACTAGTTTGAATTTTCTCCAGCTTCAACTATCCATCCTCCAAAATTGATCGGATGAAGTGGTATCTGAGCTATATGTGCTTAGAATTTGAATGCAAAGTTGAATTCTTAGCAAGATGAATGGAACTCTGGCTATTAGTGTACAAAGGGTTGTCTTCTTGTCATTGTCCCAATTCCTCCAAAAAATGTTGTAACCAAATCATCTCCTTGCTAGCTTTCATAGTAGCAACATACTCAGCTTTAGTGGTTGAAAGCGCAACAACCTTTTGCAGCCTTGAAATCCAACTAACTGCAGTACCTCCTACAATAAAAACATACCCTGTAGTACTCCTCCTGCTATCAGTATCACCCACTAGATTAGAGTCAACATATCCTTTTAGAGCATATTTTTTTCCTCCAAAACATAGTTTCTTTGAAGTAGTACCTCTCAAATATCGGAGAATCACTTTTACCGCATTCCAATGTTTCATTCCCGGATTGCTCATATACCTACTCACAATTCCCACTACATGTGCAATATATGGCCTTGTGCATACCATTGCATACATCAAGCTACCAACTGCTAATGCATATGGTATTTTAGACATTTTTTCTTCCTCCTCTTGTGTCTTTGGACACATCTCCTTATTCAACTTAAAATGAGTAGGCAAACGTGTAATAATTGTTTTTGCATTCTGCATGTTAAACCTTTTAAACACCTCTACATACTCACTTTGAGATAAAAATAATGTTTTTTATGTCTTGTCCCATGCGATTCTCATACCAAGGATTTGTTTTGTTGCACCCAAATCCTTCATAGCAAATAAATTTTCTATTTTTTTCTTAAGTTCATTAATATGTTGCATGTTAGACCTAGTAACAAGCATGTCATCAACATAAAGCAACAAGATAATATAGCTTCCATTATCCAATTTCTTAAAATAAACACAATAATCAAAATGACATCTTTTGTAACCTTTTTTAGCCATAAAACTATCAAATTTCAAATACCATTTCCGAGGTGCTTGCTTTGGGCCATACAAACTCTTCTTTAACCTGCACACTAAATCCTCCTTACCCTTGACCTCATATCCCTTTGGTTGCTACATGTATATTTCTTCTTCCAAATCCCCATGGAGAAATGTTTTTTTCACATCTAGTTGTTCAAGATGCAAGTATTCCGCAACCACAAGACTTATAATAGTTCTAATAGAAGTCATCTTTACAACCAAAGAAAATATTTCATCAAAATCTATACCTTTTTTCTATGCAAAACCTTTTACCATGAGTCTAGCCTTATATCTTTTCTTTCCTCCATCTTCTTCCTTCAACCTATAAACCATTTATTTGGAAATGCCCTTTTACCTGTAGGCAATTGGACTAAGTCCCAAGTCTGATTCTATAGCAAGGAATCCACTTCTGCTTTCATGCCTAGCTCCCACTAATTTTTGGTATGTACCTGTATTGCTTCTTCATAACCTTCAATTTCACCAGAATTAGTTAATAATATAAAATATAATGATGGATAAAATATTTCGGGAGGTCTAGTTATCCTTTTAGAATGTCTAATACTTGCAAGAGTCTGTGGGAGAACTTGTTGTTATTGAGCATTAGGTACCACAAGCATTTTATTTTTTAGAATCTCATCCAACACCACATATTTCTTTTTGGCATGTTCATGCTTCCTTCTCTGCAGCTGATCCTTACTCATGACCTTCTCATTAAATATAACATCTATGTTCCTAATGATTTTATGATTTTCATAATCCCATAACCGATAACCAAATTTGTCTACTCCATATCCAATGAAGGTACAATTTTTAGACTTAGCCTCAAGCTTGGTTCTATTTTCAATATCAATGTGGACAAAAGCTTCACAACCAAAGGTTTTCAGAAATGAGTAGTTTACCTTTTTACCCATTCATGCCTCCTCTGGAATTTCACCATCCAAAGGATTTGTAGGTCCCCTATTTATTAAATAAACAACAATATGTACAACATCTATCCAAAAGTGTAAGGGTAGTCCAGCATGCAATCTCATACTCCTTGCACGCTCCATAATGGTCCTACTCATCCTCTCAAACACACCATTTTCTACCTACAAGTTCCATTGTATGAACAATAATTTTCAAATTCTCTGCTGCAATACTCGCCTCCATTATCAAATCTAAGACACTTTAGCTTTTTTCCTGTCTCATTCTCAACCAAATCTTTCCACTTTTTAAAAGTTTCAAACACTTCTTATTTTTGTTTTAGGAAATACACCCATGTTTTCCTAGTTGCACCATCAATAACATCATCAATAAAAGTAACATAATAACAAGAGCCACCAAGAGAAGATACCTAAGCTAGTCCCCATACATTTGAATGAAAAACCTATAAATTCTCACTCTTCTTCTCTTTCCCAACTTTGAGAAATCAAACTCTTTTCTATTTTCCATAAACACAATTTTCGTAGAGCTCCAAGTCAATCTACTTTAGACCTAGTAGCAACTTTCTAGAGTGAAGGATCTTCATCCCTTTCTCACTCATGTGCCCAAGTATATGGTGCCACAATTCTATTTTTGTGCCTACAACAAGTTCTCTAACTGTCTCAGTAGTAACTATTTTTGTAGCAGCTAAGGTAGAATAAGTATTACCAGTACACAAATACAATGTGCTTACCTTTTCACCTTTAGGTACTACTAATGCACCTTTAGTGACCTTCCAAACTTTGTTTGTAAAGTTAACTATGCAGCCCTCACTACCCAGTTGTCCTACAGAGATTAAATTTCTTCTCAAACTTGGAACATGCCTTACCTCCTATAACAACCATTCATTTCCATTTTGAAACTTTATTTTTATTTTTCCTTTTCCAATAACCTGGCAGGGTTCGTGATCACCCAAATATACCTGTCCAAAATCACCTTGAACATAATCTACAAAATATTTCCTATGGGGTGTGGCATGAATAGAAGCCCCTAAATCTATTACCCAAGAATCATTAACATTATCTAAACATAGAATTAAAGCATCTTGCAATTTATTACTTGCAACATTAGCTTCCTTACTGTCATCATGTTGTCCATCTCCTTGTTTACATTTTTTAGACCAACAATCGTTCTTCAAGTGTCTTGGCTTTCCACAGTGCCAACAATCCATTTTTCCTCTAGATTTAGATCTGCCTTTCTTTGACTTTCCTTGTGACTTCCCATGATTTATTGGGATTTTTCCTCTCTCCTATGTTCTTCCCCTGTTCTCTACAGTCAAAGAATTACTTTTTAAAAAAAAAAAAAAAATTCAAGGGGTAAACGCTTTTGACCGGAGCTATGAACTGGATACAACCATTCAACAATACCACCCCAACGGGGTTTGAACATTGGTGGCAAGAACAACAATGCCATCTATAAACCATCACACCATGCCAATACCGGCTCAAAGAATTACTTGGTGTTGAAGTCTCACCTATTCTTTTTTGTCACATTTCCTCGCTAAGGATAACACCAACAACATCATCAAATTTCAATTTAGTTGAAGCAAATATAGAGTTACTTACAACCATTACCAAGCTATTCCAACTTTCTGGAAAAGAACCTAAAACCAAGAGAACCCTCACCTCTTCATCAAAATTCACTTTTACAGAAGTTAACTGATTGGTAATCATATTAAACTCATTTAAATGAACTATCACAGGTCCACCTTCAATCATTTTTAGATTAAACAAATGCGTCATGAGAAATATCTTATTTGAGGCTGATGGTTTTTCATATAATTTAGCCAAATGTTCCATTAGATCCACTATTGTCTTTGCTTATGTCATACTGAATGCCACAGGTGGTGTCAGGCACAACCAAATGGTTCGTAGTGCATCTCTATTCAGAATATCCCATTCTTCATCGGACATCACAACATATTTCTTTTCTTTTCCTTGCAATGGCCAGCATAGATCATTTTGATAGAAATAATCTTCCATCTACATCTTCTATAATTGATAATTCTAGTTGTTGAATTTCTCAAGCTTGAATTTTCCTTCTTCCATTGCTCCCACTCAAATCTAGAGGTTTCCTGGTAATCAATCAAAAAATACGCGTGGCTCTGATACCAGTTAAAAGGGTTCAGGCACATTGGAGCAATAAACATTAACAATTATATGCAGATTAAATAACCTAGAAATAACAATGAAGAATAACACAAAATATATCAACATAGAAATTTAATGTGGTTCACCCAATATGGGCTACATCCATAGAAAGTCAGTCACCCAATGATTTTATTATCTAGTGCAAAAAAAATTGCAATCTCATGAATTACACACATTGCAACTTACATTCCAACCACTTATAACAAGATTTTTGGAAGCTTCCATAATTAGGGTTTTACAAAGTCATTTTTTTTCATTTGACGTGTCAGCAAGAAAACCTTGACGTGTAAATGAAAAAAATTTCCCCTGAACCCCTACTATCAAGGGCTATCATCCTTCAACCCCATTGTCGAGGGTTGCCACCCCCGAACCCCCACTCAGGGCCCATCCCAACCCAAAACCCTAGCGAGGATACATTATGAGTGTAAAGTATTTGTATCATCAGTTGTCACATATCAACACACCCAGGGAGAAATAAATAGAAATTTTAACTAAGGATTCAATATTTCCAATTTAGCTAAGCTCCACCATATAAAAGAGACAAAGAATGTATACAAGCCTATTTTAGATAATTTTTAGGGTTGGTGATGTTGGTATGTGGAAACTGATCATGCAAATATTGTACACTCATAACAAGAGCCCCAAAAAAAAAAAATTGTTAACACATCAAGGTTTTCTCACTGGCACGTCAAGGTTTTTTCTACTGACATGTCAATGTTTTTTTCCCGTTGACACGTCAAGGTTTTTTTGTTAACATGTCAAATGAAAAATGACCTTGTAAAACCCTAATTCTAGAAGGTTCCAAAAGCTTGTTATAAGTAGTTGGGATGTGTGTTGCAGCATGGTGTTCACAAGATTGTAATTTGTCTTGCACTAGATAATAAAATCATTGGGTGGCTAAGTTTCTATGGATGTAGCCCATATTGGGTGAACCATGTTAAATTCTATGTTGATATTTTTTGTGTTATTCTTCATTTTTATGTCTAGGTTATTTAATCTACATATAATTTTTAATGTTTATTGCTCCAATCTACATGAACCCTAACAAGTGAGAATGTTCAAGACTCAACCCAAGTATAGAAATCTATAACATTTTCCACCATTAAATTGGATCATTAAGGAGATTGGATTGCAAAATTTGCAACATCTATTGTTGATATGAATGAGGTTGAAATGCAACCAACAAATTACTAGATTCAAACCATTAATCTATGCCATCATACATTAGACAGAGAAAAACAATATCTCCAAGATTTAGTGGTTGTTTTCTTATACTAGGTGAATAAAGATGAAAAAACTAAAGATCTTAAGGATCAATTTGGGGATCTCATTGCATAAATCAACTACCTCGTGATCCTTGTGGATTCAAATGTACCTACTCTTATTTGTTGGTGTGAACAAGGTATATTACCTAGCTAGTTTACGTAGTATGTCCTATTCACATATGCTCACATGTTAAGTTTACTTAGGTCTTTAGGAATCTTTCTAGAAGTCACTAGTACACATGTAATCTTATATTATCTTATCTGTAGTTGTCTCAACCATAGGATTATGAAAATTGTCACAATCTTATCTTGTCTTATCTCTCAACCGTTCTTATATAAGCAAGGCATCATATGTGAAATGAAAGATTTTGGAACCTAAATCCTTCCTTGCTCTTTTAGGTTTTTTCACCTAAAAGGGGAAAGATGGGCCAAAATGCATAGGGTTTTATCACTCCAAGTCATCAAGATAGCTTCCTAAGACATTCAAGGGCAGATTCTTCATCTTTTACTGCAGAAATTCAAGATCAATCATCATGGAAAGGTATTAACTTCATTGTTTCATGCTTCATTACATTATTTATCCATTTTGGTTTAATTACCTAAAAAGGAGTTTGACCAAGGAAAACCCCCATGCCCTAACATCCAAAATTTCTTCTTCTCTTCTTGTGTGTTTGCATATTTAGGTTACTTGAAGGATTGGAAGTCATTAAAGATCAAGTTGCAAATTTGTTGAAAACATCTCCTTGTTGACCAAGTCAAAATATCCACCAAAAGTCACTTTCAGGCCCGAAAATCAAAGTTTTAGAAGCGGACACATGTCAGGAACCGAAGTACAAACCGAGGGCTTTTGTTTCCACTTTCAAAATTTAGAAGTGGACTAAGTCACCAACAATGGCAACTTAGTCCCACTGAACTTGTTTTCAGATGTTTTTGTAGATTTGGATACCCATTTGGCTGAAACGGGCTTTGGGGTAGTTTTCCCCAAAACTAGGACCAAGTCACCTAGCGTGACGTAAGTGTCCCAGTCAACATTTTCAGTTAATTTTTCAAGATTCCAAAATCTCTCCACATCAAATTTCAAATTCCAGGTGCACCTCTCCAGTTTTGTTCAATTATTTCATTATTTACTTGCATTTTTAGATATTTTGCATATCATAATGTGTTTTCTGACACTTTTCATTTCTTATGTTTAACATCATTAAATTATTTTCTTTTCAGATCAGTGCATTAGTACATCATAATTAGATACTTTGTAGCTCATTTACATTAATCTTAAATGAGGAAATTTCCCATTTTGGCCCATCTCTCTCCTTTTAGGTGAAAATCCCTAGAAGTGTTAGAGAACAGGGTAAGTGCATCAAGATGGTTCCCAAAAAGGGGGCTTAAGTGGCCACTTTTTTCTAAAATTAGGAAATGTTGACCTTGGATGTGAAATTGAGGATAGTTACTTTCAAAATTTTGAGATGAAACAAAAACAAGGATCGAAGTGCTCTGAGTCTACTTTCTAAACTACTAATTTATTTTGAAAATGGTTGAGATTAAGGGGTTCAAAAGAGGTACATACACAAATTGGTGTTGTTTTTGTTAGGAAAACATAACATAACAACTCTTGTATGACCCTAGCATGATGAAATTTTTTGTAGTATTTTTAAAATCGCTATAGTCAAAAGTTAGCTAATAGTATCTAGTTGATGCATGATTTTTCTGATAATTTTTTAATAAATATTTGACTTTTCACTAATTTTCTAAGTGGGCACTTCCTGAAAAGTAAAATTTTGGCCGCACTCCCCTACAAATTTTGGAAAATAATTGATTTTTTTCTTTTTTTTAAAAATTGTAGAATGGAGTCTAATTTCTAAAAATGTAATTTATTTGAAATTTCAATGAATGGTTAATTTATAACAAAAAAAACACCAAACACTACTTTTTGGAAAAAAAGAGACATACAAACAAAAGAAATTATGGATGAAAGGCTTAACATTATCAGAAAGTGAAAAAAATTGCATCGTCTAAGAGAGAACCTAACATTACCCATGTGTTTGATTTTGTCAATATTGAACCAAATGCAATCCTGATGTTGAGCACAGACCCGATTATTTGAAAAACTGTAGAATTTGCAAAAACACGTCTCTAGCCTCGTTGGGAATGTCCTCCAAGCCTTTGGGTTGGTATTCCAAGGCAAATACTTTCAATTTTTTCTTTTCTTTTAACGTGAAATAACACGAGCGCATTATAACAACTCGCGCTATGAGTTTTCAAACTTTTTTTCAAAAGTGGCCACAAAATTGCTACCCAACTTCATGCACCCGCCCAGCATTAGGGTACCAAAATCTTTTTCCACAAGAAGTATGAGATATTTTATCATAGGAAAAAATTATGAGACTATTGGCTTAATTGCATTACATGTTTTTGACAACTTATTGTTCCATATTGAGGGGTGCACTACACCAAATCGGGTTTGGGATAAATACAAAGATTTGTTTGGTAAAGTTAGTGAACTCCAAGTTTTGTAAATGGTGATAAAATTGGCATCTCTTTCTCCTAATATATTACCTTGCATTGAGGATTATTTGATTAAGTTAAAATTCTTCATATCACAATTGGCTAGTTGTGGGAAAGATAAACAGAATTCATATTCTTGATTTTGTCAATGTTAAAAGGACCATTTGCAATATTTTATTATACATTTTATTCCAAGATGGATGCCTTAGTTGAATCATTTAACATGTCTTATTTTGAGACATTTTGTTACCATTTGACTAGAGAACAAGCTAATCTTATCTAGTTAGATGCACTTCCCATGAGCCAAACATTATTAGCACAAACACCAAAAGGAAAAGGAAAAAAGAAACCTAAAACTAATATATAATCTAATGAGCCTCCCACCTCTTCCAAAGAGGATAAAACTAAGATACCCACATGTGCATATTGCAAAAAAAAATAGCATGGTGAACACAATTTTTACAAAGAATGGTTAGAATAGTTGAAGCACATCCTTTAGGAGCACAATATTTAATTTCCTTCAAATACTTCATTTTTTCTCTCTTCATGTATACCATAATCATCCACACATCTAGGGATAGAAGGATTAGATAACAAATTTGATAAAGGTAAATCATTCTTTCATCTACAAGTCCTAAATCATGGAGATGGCTTCTTGATTATGGAGCCTCACATCATATGGCTTCATCACAAGGTATGTTATCTTCATTTAAGCCTTACACTTTACCACATATTTTTATGGGTAAGAACAAATATATGTGTGTTTTCTAGAAAGGATCCATTGACATAGGAGATGGAAAATTCAATGTGCTTTGTGTCGCATCCTTTTCAACCAATCTCCTTTCTATCTATTAGGTTACACATAGTGGAGAAGGGTAAATAATTGAGTTCACACCCAATTCTATGTTTATCAAAGACTTGGAGACTAGATGTATCATTGATTTTGTGATGGTTGATAATTAATCTTGATTGTATACCTTTTCACATTTTTCTCTTGATTATATGATGTAGGTCCCTTGAATAGTATATATTCACACTCGTGCCTCTAGTGTGAGTCATATTTATAAGGAGAAGTTAGGTCACTTTAACCTTGATATTCTTGAGACTTGTGTTGAGATTTCATCTCCTCCACATCTAGCTTCTTCCTATTTTACTATTGTCATGGCTTCTAGTACTTTAGTTCAGTAGGATGATCATGGTCTTTCAAATACAACTTTGTGAGATGAGTACTTGACAAGTATATCAGATTTGTTTTGTGATCCTCATATTGCATATTTGGAGGACACACTTCAAGATATTCATCTCCTCTTCGATTATAGTTACAAACAAAATATTGTTAGATGTCATCATTGTATTTGCAGATTGTTGTTCATTATTTTATACATAGTCTTGATTTATCATCTTATTTTATTAGGATAGTGCCTAATATTGTTCTAGCATGCTCTAACATGGAGGCACCTAATCTATTTTTAGAGACACCTATCATGAGATTTATTCCCTCATCTCTCTTCTCGGAGTTGGAGTTTATTCTACATCCACTATTGTACTTTTTTTTTTTTAAGGGAAGGCATGTTTTTTGTATACATTGGATTATCTTTTGTCTTCAATCATTCACCATTTGCATAGTTATGGGGGATATATGGTATCATTTTTTCATTCTTATGGGGGATATCTATTGTATATTTGTAAAGGATGTAGTCCTTGAGGGGTCATTTTGAGTCCATTCATGAATTCTTTCATCACTTGTACATGATTGTTTTATTTCCTTCTCTATTTTGGAGAGGGGTTTTTTCCCACAAGATTTCTCTTATTTACTTCACTTATGAAAAATCTTTTGTAAATGGGTACCTAACATGGCCTAGTAGCTAGGGCTCATACTTGTATCTTTGTGTCATATTTGTATTCTTCAAATTTTTTTCTTCTCCCTAAGTTGGACTTAAGGGGTGGTGTTGGAGTGAATGGGGTATATTACCTAACTAGTTCACCTAGTGGGTTCTATTCACACATTTTCACATGTTAAGTTCACTTAGGGCTTTAGAATTTTTTCTATAAGTCACTAGTATACAAGTGATATTATCTTATATTATTTTTAGTTGTATCATATCATAGGATTAAGATACTTTTAACAATATTTTGTTCATATCTCTCAACCTTACTTATACAAGAAATGCCTCGTATGTACATTATTTAATGTAAGTGAAGTACTATCATTGATCCATTAATTATCATTGTATATTATTTCACCCATATCAAGAAATCTATCCTCTTTCTCTACTCTCTTGAGGAAGAATATATTTGGTTTTGTAGGTGATCCTAGGGTATTATATCTCACTATAATCCTCAAGGCATTAGTAAATGAAAATAAAAACCAAGATACTAGAGGCATCGTAAGTGCTACCATGGCTTGGAGGGATTATTTGGAGAAACAAGGCAACAAGTTGATACATGAGGCCATATATTGTTATCACAAGATGGGAAATGAAGGTATTACAATGGATGAGTGTGAAGAATCTCTTGATAAGGAACTCTTATTACCAGAGGATAGCCTATCACAACCTCAAAAAATTCTAGGTTTTCATCTTCTAAACATCAAACAAAATATATTTTATCACATGGAAACCTATATATACATCTAGAGTGGTTTGAGGCTAATAAATAGAGAATAAAAGTGTTTAAGTCTTAAAAAAATAATTTTGGTGCAAGGAAGGTTTCTACAAGTGTATTCATGGCTTAAATTGAGAGTTTTATTGAGGCCCCTCCTTGTACATTTGTGAGAACCCCAATAAGGCTTTCCTTTCTATTACCATCATCAAGGAGTCCAATGGAATGATTAGGAAATGTATTATATAGGATATAATTGATTCAATATAATGGTAATAAAATGGAACTTCAATATCTTCTAGACCAAATTTTATGATATGAAGTGGTAGAGCAAGTTAAGAAGACCATATTTGCTAAGAAGGTAAGAGTTTAGTGCATAGTTACAATTTAGTTTTGGGAACATTAAAAAAAATAGGCTCAATTTCCAAACCTATAAGGCTAGTAGTATCCATATTCATTCATGATTTTATTATTCTTCCAATAATGTAATAAACCTATAACACCTCTCTAAACCCAGGCTGGTAAGATAGTATTTTAATTTTGATTTGATATTTTAAATGTTAAATGTTATTATAATGAGGTTAGATTTTTTTGATTTAGTGAAAGGTTATTATGATTAGCTATGATGATGCAATTAATTGATATATATGGTAGCTAACTACAATCAGGATGTGATATGTGCTTTGGCTATGTATATATGTATATGCGATGTGTATGTTACAGGTACCAGGTATCAACTCCACCCGGCTTCACAGGTCTGAGCAAACCTTCCCCGATGGTGGTTATTGGATGTAGTCACAAGCCAAATGTCCCCTTCCCTAGCCCACTGTACCCTGTTAGGTCAATGGTTTCCTTCTTGATGTCTTACTGTCTAGTTACCTAACAGTAACATCTAGAGCACCTTTCAACCGTATGTTCCGGCACACCTTTCTGGTGTATGTGGTTTACCAGTATGTCTTGTTCAGGTATTTTGTCTTGGTTTCCATGAATCTTTTATATGGTTATATCTATATTTAACTAGTTGATGGTGTCTTGATGTGGTTCCTTTGACGTATTTTCGTGATTTTATATATGGTATTTCATTGTGTTCAGTTGATTTTATATTTAAATGGTTTTATCCATGAGATTTTAAAATGTGTTATTTTAAATGATGTTTATTGATCATTCGAGAGAATGATATATTTCATATGGAAATTTTAAATGATCTTATTAATCCCTTTTGAGGAGCTTTTTGTTTTTGGACGATTGGATTTAAATTACAATTTTTATATGAAATAGAGAATTTTGGTATTTTTAGTGATTTTAATTAATCGATTTGGAGAGTTTTAATAACTCATTTAACTAAATGTTTTATTTCATATATTTTTTTGAGAGTTTATATAATGGAAATAAGTTTTGATATTATATTGATTTAAAAGTGTTATTTTAAATATGATTTGTTTTGGGGAGTTTAGTTAAAAAAGAAATTGGGCAACCTTGTCTTTGGGATAGATATATATATATATACTTTGTTTTGAACCATTTTGGGGGAGAAAACAAAACAAAACAAAAAAAATTATTTGGGGTGGAGGGAGAAAAACCTCATGGCTGCGAATGGAAGCTGGGTGGGAAGACCTGGTTTTGTTGGAGGGATTTTGTGGGCAGTGGACCCTGGAGTTCAGCGTAGCATTGTAGTTTTGCTACTCTATTTTGGGATCTAGTCATGTCTTGCAAGCAAAGCAATTTTGCATTTCAAATTTGGGCAAATTTGAGGTATTCTTCTGTGTTTTCCTTGAATTTTTGAGTTATAAATGTATGCATGTTTTGGGAATCTTGGCTATTTTGTAGTATTTGGAATGGTAGATTTTTTTGCATTTCTAGAAAATATGAAATGGGTGTTTGGAAAAATTTGTTTTATGGGCTCCTTCATGTTCTTCTTTTTGTCCAAATTGTAAAAATATTTTCCTTGGCTGCTCATTACCCACTTGTTAAAATGTGAAATAAGGGAATATTCTATGTAGAAATGCCCATATCTCAACTAGGTTGAAGTTAAAATTCAATTCTGGACACTTGCATTTTTGGTCAAAATTTGTGTCTTCTTGTTAAATGACATTTTTTTATGCTACTCTTTAACCAACTGATAAAAATGCAAAATAAATTTGAATTCTATGTAAAAACGTCAAAATATGAACTAGGTCTTTGTCCAATTTTTAATCCGGGCACTTTCATTTTTTATGTTTTGCCCAGCCATGCTTAAAATGACATTTTTTAGTACAGTACCTTATTATGGGTCATAAAATTGAAAATTAAATATGAAAACTATCTAGAAACATCAAAATCTAAACTAGGTCTTTGTCTAACTTTTAATCTCGACACTTTGAACTTCTATGTAATTTCATGCCTCTTTTTCATGCTGAATTTTAGCTGTTAAATGTGTCTTTTTACAATAGTGTTTGCTTGGTTGTTTTACATGGTTCTTATGATGGATTTCAATGGATTTTTCTTTGTTTCATATTGATTTTTGGATTCCTCATTTGGATAAATGAGAAGGCCTATCCATCTACAGGGTGTTGAGTTATCCATTTGTAGGGCATTGATACGGGCATGATTGAGTCTCCTCGTATATATGAGAGGTGTACCTAGTTCCATGTGGTGCCATCCCTTCAAGCACACATGATGAAATTCCATCCAGTCAGCACTCTTGTACTTTATACCTCAGTAATCATGAGTAGTACCCGTCCTGTCATTGTATGAGCATTGACATGTTGTGATATTGGCTTTAGTGCGTTGTAATCCATGTTTGCTCCATGTTTGATGTGAATGTGGCCTTATGTTTTCCTTGCCTTGTTATTTCTACTTGGGCCTTGTGACTACCTCCGAGCATGGTGGGGTGGCCTCTTTTGAGCCCACATGGTAGGGAGGCATTGCCACCGCCATTGGGGACCAGCGTACAGGTTACTGGAGCACCAGTCAGAGTTGATTCCTCTAGTACTTGTCTTACATGATGTATTTTATTTATTGGTATGCCTTTGTACTCTCTTGAGAGAAAGGATGTAATCATATAATTTGATGAGAAGAAATGTGATGATTTATTTTTGGTTTATGAGTTCTGGTGTTGGTATCAAACTCACTTGTATTAGGATGATCATTATGGCTTTTTCTTTAATATTTTCCATGCAAAAATTAGATCTTGGTTGTATTTTTCCTTCATGTTTTAGTCTACAAAGGTTCTGGCACATTGTCGCTTTCTTTTTTGGCCTATGTTGTTGCTGCTATAGTTCTGAAGCAGTGCTGCTAAAGTTCTAGAGTAGTGCAGAAAGTTATAGAGCAGTGTTGCTAAAGTTCTGAAGCATTGCAGCAAGTTCCAAAGCAGTGTTGCTAAAGTTCCAGAGCAGCAAAAAGTTTTGGAGCAAAGGGTACAGAGTAGGAAGTTCTGGAGCAGAGGTTCCAGAGTAGGAAGTTTCGTAGCTAGAAGTTCCCTAGTTGGAACTTTCGTAGCTAGAAGTTGAGTAGCTGGAACTTTCGTAGCTAGAAGTTCTATAGTTAGAACTTCCGTAGCTAGAAGTTCTGAAGCTAGAACTTCCGTAGCTGGAACTTCCATAGCTGGAAGTTCTGGAGCAAGAATTTCATTAGCAAGTTTCTAGAGCCATTATGTTTTCTCGTGTTTGGATTTTCTCTGGAGGGTGGATTAGTCCTCTCCTTTGGGATTATGTTTGGCCATGCTTGGCCATGTTTGTGGTTGTTATATTGTATTGGAAACTGCTTTTTCTGTAAGTTATTTTGTATATTTTCAAACAAAAAAATTATCTTGTCCTCTTTTGGCTCTTACCCTTCAGGGTTGCGTAGCGGGATGTTATATCTTGTATCAGAGCCCATGTTCACACACTGGGAGCTCTGGCGTACTTGAGCCTTCTATGTTTATGTTGTGTTTTGTGTGTGTGGCGTGAGCTTGTTATATTGTTTTTCATAGTTTTTTTGTTTTACTTTCATGCCTTAGTATGGTGTATAGACTATCCTTGTGATGATCTATTTTAATTTGTCCCTTGTTTGCTATGGGATGCCCCTAAGGGTAGAGCCAGAGGAAAAGTTAGAGGTGGAACCCATGTTGTAGCACTAGGATCCCTGCTTATGGTTGATACTAGCTTGGTGTGTTGTGTGTGGTGGACGGCAACAAGTGTTTTTGTTTCCTGCCCCTTACATACCATGTTGAGGAATGTTTTGTGAGGGTTAGTTAGACCCTCGAGCCTACCAATAAGTGTGTTATGATTGGTCTCCTTCTTGATGTGTGGCTCTTTCATTGTTTAAATTGTCATGACCCTTGAGTGGTTCCTAAGTGTGGTTGTAGTGTTCTTGATGTGTGTGTTCCAAGTGCTTGTTGTGGCGAGATAGTAATAGCACCTCTTGCTTTGAGTGCTTTAGTATGGTGTTTTAGAGGGTTGAGTTTCCCAACCGAGACTTGTGTTGTGGAGAAATGATGCCTCCTAGGTCTTGCCTTACCCTATGGGATTGAAGTGATTCCCTTGGTTGGGAGTCTCCCGAGGTTGAGATTGATTACTTTCCTATATCTTGTGTTGCAAGTGGGCATGTTGGACCTTAGCTTGTTGGTGGGTTGCAGGTGACATGTGTTGCCTAAGATTACCCTTGCTTGGTTTCTTAGTTCTTGTTGTGAGAAGGTTTGTTTGACCTTGAGGGTGCCAAGAAGTTCTTTTTGTGTGTATTCTCTTCCTGAGTTTTCTGTTTTTGTTACCATGCAATTTTTTGGCGCATGTCTTCTTGTGCTTTACCTCATTGTGCAAGTGATTGCTTGATTGACCCTGTGTGGTTTTGAAGTTGCTTTTGCATGTTATATTATATCAAGATTGTAAATATGGTAATAGAAAATGAATGATCATGTTGTTATTTCATAGATATTATTGCATGCTCTCACATGATTGATGCATTTATGTGGGAGTGTTTGTGTGATGATGAAACCATGTTTGCATTCATTCCTATGTTAGAATTGTAAATCCCTCTCTCTCTCTCTCTCTCTCCCTTCCCATTGGTTTAATGAAGATTCCTATCTTTAAGTGTGTGGTGTATTGAAATACTTGGTATGCTTGTATTTTATGAGCAAATGTTTATGCATTCATGAAGGTTTATTTTATTAGTTCATCCTTGGGTAAAGGACCTAAGTCCCCAAGTTGCATTCATAATCATGGAACATGTATGAATTTGATTAAGAAATCATTCTGTATTAAGTAAATTTTAGAGGAAAGGGAATAGCGAAACCATTGGCATGTTAATGATAAATGAAAAATATTAAATGTATGTTGAAGTGATAACATTGCATATCTTATCTTGAGTAAACATTGTAATGATATTGTACTGTGTGTGGGAAATAAATGTGGTTAACAATAATGTGTAGCAATGTGATTTACCACCTAATAAAAGTGAATGTGAATGTGAGAGTTATCATGGCATTGTTGATTTACTCCATGTAGCACTATGATGTATTGTATGGATGTTGGGAGTACATGTTCTTGGAAAGTTGTATTGATCTTGCATAATTAGAGATGGATAATGGTTTATTTTGGTATGAGGAAATTGGAAAAAGGTACTCCTTGTTATGTGAACATCCTGTGATAGTGCACATGTTGAGTGTTGTGAATACCCCGTACTTGTTTTGTATGCCATGGGATGGTGAGACTATGTACCCATCCATGGAGGATATATTGTATATGGGGTTTGGGATTAACCATACCATTATGTGTGATTGTATGTTTGTTACCTGATTGAGGGCCAACCCAGGTGTGGTTGATATTTATATATATAATTATGAGTTTCCAAAAGATAGTTTCATAGAATATCTTCTTTCAGCTCTCTATTCCCTCAGTCTGTGAAGGGGTAGTAGCAGCAACAAAGTTCCTTGGGTAGAGTGTGCAGCATACACATGTTGCGACGTAGAGCGTTCTTAGCTCAACCGATCCTGAGGAAAGTACTCAAAACTTCCCCTTATGGTGGATCAGGGTACTTGATCCATATGTGCTAGCCTAATCCACACAGCTTTGTGTATAGCAGCATTGATTTGTTAGTATTTCCTGGCCATCCATAGGGACGTTGAGTTGGCATTGTCTGGATGCCTGCAGGGGCGTTGAGCTGGCATTAGTGAGTCGATCTCTTCCACATGAGAGGTGAGGCTCAAGTAGCCCCATATTTATATACTCATATATGCACTATTTATTCCATATCTGCACGTGTTCCACCATGATGCCACACCACACTGATGTTTCAACATAGTGTTGGTGATGATGCCACGTGTTTAGACGTGTGAAGGTGCACTATGAGATTGTGTTATGGTAACCTACTTGTGTGATGAGCGTGAAGGGGCCTCGTACACTTGTAGAGGGACACTCATGTTTTCTCTCAATAGTGTTTGGGTTAGTTGGCATATGGGTATGTCCTACCCATGTATAATGTAAGGCCCTACCCTACATGTGATCAATACAACCCTAATTTTCTATGTACTTTACCTAAATAGATAGCTAAATTTATTGCAAGTGATAAATTAGGTGATTTTTGCATGGCAATAATATTGTATATCATTTCTTACACTATGTTTTATTGTCATTACCATAAAGGTGTTATGCAGTTGTAAATTGAAAAAAAAAAGGGGATTGAAATTTAAAATGGGAAGCAAAGGAGGGTGTTAACCCTATCGGATTAAAAGTAGGATATATGTTTGATGAAAAGTAAGTGTGATGGAAAGTAGGCTATATATACTTAGATAGAGGTGTAAGTGTTGGTTAGACAAGAATACTATTAATAGTCACTTAGTTATTTTATGAAAAAAAATCATTATTATTGGTAAGTCTTTTGGCGAGGTAAATAATAATATTATTTAGTTGAATTGTTAATTAAACGATATATATATATAATTAAATTCTCAAGAGATTTGATTTAATAATACCAATATCATTAAGATTTACGAGTTAATCAAAATATAATATTATTAATTATGAGGTTCAATAAATAAATAATCGATGACATTTATAAAGTGTAATTAATTGGGTGATAATATTATTATTATTGATTTTTGGCATCCTATTAAATAATTGGATAAAATCCAGAAGAGTTTATAAAATAATAGAAGTACCATTGTCCTTTTATTATTCTAGAAACTAATATCTAGAAGCAAACAATATATAACTTCTCCAAAATAACTTGGGAAAGAATAAAGAAAAAAAAGGTCATTTATTCATTGCAACTGTAGGTGAGTTGGTATGCTTGTTTTTTTAACAAAACCACATTATAGATATGGAGAATAAATGTTGAGATGTAGTTACATTGAATGGGTATAGTAAATGTTAGATGATCATAAGGATATGGTTCAATGAATCCACCAAGCCCTCTTTATCACTAGACTAGCATATTGTTGGAGACACGTTCTGTAGTTTTCGGTCAGAGCAGAGCATGTCAGGAGAGTTAATTAAGTCCCATATGCATGTATTTTTAATTGCGTGCACCATTCACACACTCTTGAAAGCCCATTAATGGTTGTGCAGATGGGCACAATGGGAATTTGATAGAGGTAGATAGTTTATATGTGATATGTTTTACCTTGGGATTAGGGAAGGATTTTATGAATCTTACTGACTAAGAATGAGGTGATCTTCTCATGAAAACAGTGCCATTGTGATGTGAACAAATGGCTATGGTTATCCACAATGCCCTATACTTCCTGGGAAAACAGCTTGCTTAAATGAGAAGCTGTAAAATCATTCAAAGCTACCGATAGAGTCATTCCTCTATCTTAGGTGCGTATGCCAGAGATGGAATAGCCTCCCGTCATCGCCAAGCTTTCCTTCACTTGCAGCAAAACATATTTACATCATGACACAATTTGTGGGGAATCTTGAGGTCAGTTGTTGTAACATGTACGTGGCTAGTTATTCTTTGTTTAGTTTCACTTCATTTTCAAACAATTCTATTTGCACTGGTTCTGTGGTTTTGTCTATGGCTGTAGATTAGTTTAAGGGAGTTAGAGAAATTATTATGATAGTTTCCTAAATTCTCAATTGCTAAAACATTTGCCCGCAACCAATGTTCTCTTCTCTATTGCTGAAATTCAATGAAATCAAGATGATTTCTATGTGTTTTACCATAAACTCTTTTATTTTTTATTTTATTTTTAAAAGAACGAATCCATGCCAAATGGTAACCTTAGTGTGACTTCAATAATGAAGAATGTATACTACCGAATCCCTCAGGCTTGGTATCAATATTAGAGGCTTGTTCGGTGATTTCTGTAGTAGCCTTGTTGTAGTTATTTAAAATTTCAATCTAGCGTAGTGGTTGTATTTGAAGGTATTCTAAAGATTACTCTTTGTTGGTTATATTATAAGGGTTTCCACCTAAGTAATATATATATTTTAGCATTGACATTTAGTGGGCTGATTATGTGACTGTGTGTGGTTCTCCACCGAGGCTATTATAGTTTTAGTATTTATTTTGGAATGCTTACAGTCATAATCATCATTTCTATTAGATTTGTAATTTCATTTGTATGAGTTGTTAGTTGTGTGGCTTGATAATAGCTTGTATGTTTGAATTAATCTTAGTCACTATATATTGTCACCCTGCCCATTTTGAAAACTAAGTGATCACCCAGTGTTTGGGTTCAAGTATAGTTATTGGAAAAATTATCAAAGTGTCAAATTTTCAAATTGGGACATTACATACAAATACCAAATTTATTAGTCTTTAATTTTATGCATATCTAGGGATTGAAAGGATGGTTTGCGTATCTACACACCCATATCCAATTGTTGTGCATATGCCATCAATTTTGGGTATGTTGTGGAATTTAACCAGCCAAGGCTTCAATGTCTGTCATATTCCTGCTTTTGCAACAAAACTTATTCATGAAGACACCACCCTATGCACTCAATTTGAATGCTTAATGTTGTATGCAACCTCGAACAAAATCCTATGCATAAATACTTCAATCTATATCAATGTAAGGTGCAGTGAGAGAGAGCAGCAAAATCAAATGTACTTGAAATCAATGCAAAAGCAGTGGACTCTAGTGCCACGCCCATTTACCATTAAACACATTAATATCATCGTGTGGTAGGATAATATGATTATATCCAATTGACAAAAAGGAAATATTCGATAGGTGAAAACATGATAAAAAAATATAGCAACAACAAAAAATAGTGCACACAAATCCTAGATTTAATTTAGTTATTACTTATTATCACCATTGATCAATTATTGTAGCATGTTCTCAATTTATATATAGATTTTGTACATAAATTGAAATAGATAAATAAATAAAATAAAACACTAATGTATTCAAAGAAAAGTAATAATGTTATTTTTTTATGCTAAAACTCAAAATTCTTCTATGCAAGGAAAGATTTCAATACAATTTTTTTGGGTTTAATGACAACAGAAAAATATCATT
Organism: Sequoia sempervirens; assembly: GCA_007258455.2. Classification (NCBI taxonomy): domain Eukaryota; kingdom Viridiplantae; phylum Streptophyta; class Pinopsida; order Cupressales; family Cupressaceae; genus Sequoia; species Sequoia sempervirens. The sequence goes on along the minus strand of VDFB02271358.1, from coordinate 328,971,257 downwards.
TAATGGCTTAAAGATTTGCAACAAATATGAGTTACAGAACAAGGCACTCGTTTGAGTATTTATTTTATATGTATTAATATTTAGCCTTTGTATATAGTTTAATTTGATATGAGCAATAAAATTGTGTATGTTGAAATGAATTAAGATTTCTTTTTACTGTCAATTGTTGTTGTTCTGGGTGAATTAGAGTGTTGTGTTGCAGAAAAAAATGCTCATGCATGACTACGATTTTTGCAAAAGTAATTCTGATTTTTTTACTTCATTCATCCACCATTCTAGAACATTTTGAATTTTTAAATTTAACTAAGTAATATGAAAGTTATGATCATTTGAATGCTGTCATATTTTGCTGCAAAACAGTAGATCAAAAATTGATAAGTAATAATATGATATAAATATGGGACTTGACTCTTATTTATATATATTTATTATTTTTAGGGAATTTTGTTTCCATCCATTAAATTGACTTAGAGTTATCAAAATTATACCATATGGATTGATATGTAATGGTTCAAAGCCATCTCTTGTCGTATGCATTTTTTTGTTAATCAAGTCAAGTTCCAACTTGATAGACATTGTTGATAATCATTATTCTTACAAAGTTCTTTCCTTTATAGTGTGGGTTAGAGACATTAAGGCATGATAGAATTGTTGTTCATAATGTTTAATAATTGATACCCATGTGTATAAGGGATGTATGTTAAACTCTAGTTAGAATCTCTCATATTAGAATTAGAATGAGTTTGGTTATAATCCTAAGAACTTCAAGTATCCAAAATAGTATTAATCACCTTGTGATTGTAAATTATTACTTAGAGAGGCCTTGTATTAAAAGTAAACATTATAGACTTGTTAGAATAATTAGTCCCTCTCTTCTAAACTTAGCATGGTCTTGCTAGATTATTAATTGACTAAAAAGATTATTTTATTATTATGAAATCTCATAGTATTATGAAAGTACATATATGTGGTTATTATACTCTTAAGGATTAAAATGTATATGTGGTATGCATATATTCTTATGGTTGAAATTAATGTCAATAACACATTGTAAGTGGGGTTTTGTTATAAACGACTTATTATCATAGAGAGTGTGTATTGGAATGGTTAAACTAAGATTGAGTTTGGTGGTTCATGGGGATGGCGTGTGTTACTTAGTTGTTTTAGAGAATTCTTGGGAGATCATATATGTGGGTCTAGTCATAATCCTTGACTTTGAACTATTATTCCCTATTATTATAGTGTGGAGAGCTTTTAGTGGTTTGAGTTTGAAGTTGATGTTAAGCTATCTTTTTAACCTTGTGATTATATTCCTTTGTTATCCAACCATGTGGGAGATGGTTGAAGTCTAATTGTTGAACTACGGTGCCTCTGCGAAATATATGCGTAGGCAAGGCTGTCTGAGACGAGCCCCGGAGGACTAGGTCTGGCCCCTAGGATTTGTTCTCTTATTATTCTTATGATTACTAGTTATATATGTGTTATTGTTGGCATGTGACTTTATAATGTTTCAGGTTAATTTTGGGTTAGTTTAACTATTTAAGTCTACCTTAGAGATGTGGATTCCACGTATCCTCTCGAACTAACCATGATGGTCTAAGCAATTTAGTTATCTAACTCAAAGAATTATAGTTTATGACTGGTCAAAAGTTGTATGCTTTCTTGTAGTGCCTACTTTGGTAGCAAAATTTGAGAGTTTTGCAAGTGTAAGTGAACAAAATTTGGAATTTGTGTTTTGTCCTTAACTATATTTTGGTGTAAAGTTTTGGGCATTACATATACCTTTGACTACAACGAGTACTTGTGTGTGCCCTTTCCACGAGGTATCACTATGCGGTGTGTGTTATGTGTGTGTCTACTTTCGTAGAGCCACAGACACACTGCCATGCGGTGTACGACCAGTACATGCCTTCTCTAACTGGCGTATGACCATGTCGTGCTAAGACACAATGCAGGATGTGGTCGAGGTGCATATTCCATGCGGATAGCCAAGCAGTGCATGGGCCACTTGGCGAGTCCATGCCACATGATGACATGATGCAAGGTGTACTGAGGAGTACACTTCATGCCATGTGGTTTTTGTGTTCACTCCACCACACATGAGGGGCTATTGTGATAGTCGGACGTTGTTCCCTCCTTCCTCGTTTGGTAGCTAGTTTAGTCACATAGCTATGTATTGTTCCATTTCAGAGATTGTGAATATTCTTTTGGTTATTGATGGATTTTATTTGACTTTGAGGACTGGAAAATTTTGGTTTATCTTGTTTGTGATGGTTTAGCCACAAAATTGTGAAATTTCTTTGCTTGTAGCCCTCGGGGTTACATTTGATTTAGTGTTGAAATTGCACATATTTCTTGCTTTATTGTTGTAATTGAATCTTTATTTGATAATTATTTATGATCTTTGGTGGCTAAACTAGTTTTCTATTTGTCATTTTCAAATGTTGTTCTTGTGTTGTAATGTGATTCCTCATCGAGAACGGGAGAGCCAGACTCGGTTGATTGTATACGAGGAAGTAGACGCGGGGAACCTTGAGGATGGGGGTAAGTGAGGCTGTTACACAGCTAGGACCCACTACCCACTTATGTGTGATGACTATCTCTTGGAGGCTAACCACCTTATTCAACAAGAGATAGGTCATTTTGGTCTTGTTTGGATGGTCTCACCGTGTGTGTGTGGCCTAACACCATCAACCACTGAGTGTGAGGTATGGATTATGTGAGATGGATATTGGCTCTTGGCTCATGTATTATGTATCATGGATTAGTATGTTGCTTGCCGGTGTCCAGATGGACCCTTGTGTAGCCTTGTGATGTGATTCCCAGTGATGTAAAGTATGTATGTATGTATAAATGCATGGTTCATCTTGGATATGGTTTCATATGAAAAGTTCAAAAGTTGGCTTATTGTGCTTTAGAAAGTGTAGATTGTTATATTTTGTAGAAAATGATGCCAAATATGTTATAATGTGTGAGATTGGAAGTATGTGCTAAACAAATATTGTTGCAAATTATGGTGTTTTGGAAAGAATTGAGTGCTTATGCATCTTCTTTACCCTATGCTTAGTGGAATTAATGTGTATCTTAAAATATCCTTGGATGAATGTGGATGTCAAAATAAATGCTTATTTTGAGAATTGTGACACATGTGATGTTAGCAAAATTAACCATGTTATTTTGTTTCATATTGAGACCTTATGAGTAAGCCATATGTCAATATATTGATAGTGATTCTTAGAAACGTGAATGATAAATAAATATCCTTTGTATTTTGTTTAGTGATGAATGATGTATATTATAATTCTTATCTTTGGAATGAAATACAATCGTTTAATGTTGATTATTATATTGTGAGTACTAATGTGTGACATGGATGCATATTGAGCTTACATGACTTCCAGGAGTAAGTCAAATCTTAGGGAGGGAGAATGTAACACCTCTCTAAACCTAGGTTGGTAAGATAGTATTTTGATTTTTATTTGATATTTTAAATGTTAAATGTTATTATAATGAGGTTAGATATTGTTGATTTAGTGAAAGGTTATTATGATTAGCTATGATGATGCAATTAATTGATATATATGGTAGCTAACTACAGTCAAGATGTACTATGTGCTTCGGCTATGTATATATGTATATGTGATGTGTATGTTACAGGTACCAAGTATCAACTCCACCTGGCTTCACAAGTTTGAGCGTACCTTCCCCGATGGTGGTTACTGGAGGTAGTCACAAGCCACATTTCCCCTTCCCTAGCCCACTGTACCCTGTTAGGGTAGTGGTTTCCTTGTTGATGTCTTACCATCCGATTACCTAACGGTAACGTCCGAAGCACCTTTCAGCTGTATGTTCTGGTGCACCTTTCTGTTGTATGTGGTTTACTAGTATGTCTTGCTGAGGTATTTTGTCTTGGTTTCCATGAATCTTTTATATGGTTATATCTATATTTAACTAGTTGATGGTGTCTTGATGTGGTTCCTTTGATGTCTTTTTGTGATTTTATATATGGTATTTCATTGTGTTCAATTGATTTTATATTTAAATGTTTTTATCCATGAGATTTTAAAATGTGTTATTTTAAATGATTTTTATTGATCATTCGAGAGAATGATATATTTCATATGGAAATTTTAAATGATCTTATTAATCCCTTTTGGGGAGCTTTTTGTTTTTGGACGATTGGATTTAAATTACTATTTTTATATGAAATAGAGAATTTTGGTATTTTTAGTGATTTTAATTAATCGATTTGGAGAGTTTTAATAACTCATTTAACTAAATGTTTTATTTCATATATTGTTTTGAGAGTTTATATAATGGAAATAAGTTTTGATATTATATTTATTTAAAAGTGTTATTTTAAATATGATTTGTTTTGGGGAGTTTAGTTAAAAAGAAATTGGGCAGCCTTGTCTTTGGGATAGATATATATATATACTTTGTTTTGAACCATTTTGGGGGAGAAAACAAAACAAAAAAAACTGATTTGGGGTGGAGGGAGAAAAACCTCATGGCTGGGAATGGAAGCTGGGTGGGAAGACCTGGTTTTGTTGGAGGGATTTTGTGGGTAGTGGACCCTGGAGTTCAGCGTAGCATTGTAGTTTTGCTGCTCTATTTTGGGATCTAGTCGTGCCTTGCAAGTAGAGCAATTTTGCATTTCAAATTTGGGCAGATTTGAGGTATTCTTCTGTGTTTTCCTTGAATAATTTTTGAGTTATAAATGTATGCATGTTTTGGGAATCTTGGCTATTTTGTAGTATTTGGAATGGCAGATTTTTTTGCATTTCTAGCAAATATGAAATGGGTGTTTGGAAAAATTTGTTTTATGGGCTCCTTCATGTTCTTCTTTTTGTCCAAATTGTAAAAAAAATTTCCTTGGCTGCTCATTACCCACTTGTTAAAATGTGAAATAAGGGCAGATTCTATGTAGAAATGCCCAAATCTCAACTAGGTTGAAGTTAAAATTCAATTCTAGACACTTGCATTTTCTGTCAAAATTTGTGTCTTCTTGTTAAATGACGTTTTTTGATGCTACTCTTTAACCAGCTGATGAAAATGCAAAATAAATTTGGATTCTATGTAAAAATGTCAAAATATGAACCGAGTCTTTGTTTAATTTTTAATCCAAGCACTTTCATTTTTTATGTTTTGCCCAGCCATGCTTAAAATGGCATTTTTCAATACAACACCTTATTATGGTTCATAAAATTAAAAATTAAATATGAAAACCATCTAGAAACATTGAAATCTGAACTGGGTCTTTGTCCAACTTTTAATCTGGACACTTTGAACTTTTATGTAATTTCATGCCTCATTTTCATGTTGAATTTCAGTTGTTAAATGTGTCTTTTTACAACAGTGTTTTCTTGGCTATTTTACATGGTTTTTATGATGGATTTCAATGGATTTTTCTTTGTTTCATATTGGTTTTTAGATTCCTCATTTGGATAAACGAGAAGGTCTATCCGTCTACAAGGCGTTGAGTCATCTGTCTGTAGGGCATTGATACGGGCATGATTGAGTCTCCTCGTCTATATGAGAGGTGTACCTAGTTCCTTGTGGTGCCATCCCTCCAAGCACACATGATGACATTCCATCTAGTCAGCACTCTTGTACCTTATACTTCAGTAGTCATGAGTAGTACATGTCCTGTCATTGTATGAGCATTTACATGTTGTGATATTGGCTTTAGTGTGTTGTAATCCATGTTTGCTCCATGTCTGATGTGAATGTGGCCTTATGTTTTCCTTGCCTTGTTATTTCTACTTGGGCCTTGTGACTACCTCTGAGCACGGTGGGGTGGCCTCTTTTGAGCCCACATGGTAGGGAGGCGTTGCCACCACCATTGGGGACCAGCGTACAGGTTACTGGAGCACCAGTCAGAGCTGATTCCTCTAGTACTTGTCTTACATGTTAATGTATTTTATTTTTTGGTGTCTTTGTACTCTCTTCAGAGAAAGGATGTAATCATATAATTTAATGAGAAGAAATGTGATGATTTATTTTTGGTTTATGAGTTTCGGTGTTGGTATCGGACTCACTTGTATTAGGATGATCATTATGGCTTTTTCTTTAATATTTTCCATGCAAAAATTAGATCTTGGTTGTATTTTTCCTTCATGTTTTAGTCTACAAAGGTTTTGGTGCATTGCTGCTTTCCTTTTTGGTCTATGTTGTTGCTACTATAGTTCCGAAGCAGCGTTGCTAAAGTTTCGGAGTGGTGCGGAAAGTTTTGGAGTAGTGCAGAAAGTTTCAGAGCAATGTTGCTAAAGTTCTAAAGCAGTGCAGCAAGTTTCGGTGCAGTGCTGCTAAAGTTATGGAGCAGCAGAAAGTTTTGGAGAAGAGGTTTCGGAGTAGGAAGTTCCGGAGCAGAGGTTTCGTAGCTGGAAGTTTCGTAGTTGGAACTTTTGTAGCTATAAGTTTCATAGCTAGAAGTTTTGAAGCTGGAAATTTCGTAGCTGGAAGCTCCATAGCTGGAACTTTTGAAGCTAGAAGCTCCATAGTTGGAAGCTCCGTAGCTGGAAGTTTCGTAGCTGAAACTTCTGTAGCTGGAAGTTCTGGAGCAGGAAGTTCAAGAGCAAGTTTTTGGAGCCATTATGTTTGCTCCTATTTGGGATTTATGCGGAGGGTGGATTAGTCCTCTCCTTTTGGATTATTTTTGGCCATGCTTGGCCATTTTTGTGGTCATTATATCGTATTGGCAACTGGTTTTTCTATAAGTTATTTTGTATGTTTTCAAAAGAAAAATTATCTTGTCCTCTTTTGGCTCTTACCCTTCAGGGTTGCGTAGCAATATGTTACAAAACCACTCATTTGTGGGTGGGTCCTTTTGTAATTATTTCCTTAGGCACAATTAATGAAATGCTTAATTTAATTATGGGGCCTAAGTGTGATAAAATAAATGTAACTTGTAGACTTTGGGCCCAGGGATCACTTTAGGATCTATGTCAAATTTATCTTGTAGATTTTGTGTTAGGCACCCAAGTTGGGTATACATGTTATTCTTAGAAACACTTTTAAGGGTCATAAATTTTTGAAAAGAAGGAAACTCTTTGATTTTCAATGTAGGCAAGCTTGCTAAAATTTATAATTGGCCAATTACAAATCAATAAATGGATCATGCATGTTTCTTCTAGATGTTCTCCCCATTACTGGTGATGTATTTATTTTTTATGCTCTTTAAGTTGAGTAACTTGGTGAAATCTTGTTAAAGTGTTTTAAATTAGAGATTAATGTGTGAAATATTTGCATGTATTATGGTCATTTTATGCATCTAACTCAAATCCTTCATCAAATTCCTTATAATATTGAACCTATAGTATTTTTTATTGATTTAAATATTGATCATTGCATCATAGGTTATTTGGTTTTCATCAAATATTTTGACTCATTGGTTGTTTGCATTTATTGTTAACTTCCTTAAACCCTAACATATTTTAGTTTTTTTTGCAAATTTGATAGATTAGGATTATTTTTTCAAATTTTTGAAACAATTATTTAGTAATTTAGTTTATTTAACTTTGGGTGTAATAATTGTATAGCTTGATATCTACCAACACAAATCCCTTGTCAAAAAAATCACATAGACCACTTAGATACTCCAACATTTCCAAGACCTAGTGCAAAATGCATGTTGGAGTTGATATATCCTCTAGAATGGTCAACTTTTTAAGAGTAGATTATTTTTCATTTTACTTGAGTTGGCTATGTCAAATGATCCATCAACAAATAGGTTCTATAAATCAATGGGTTTGAGACCTAAAACACAAAGAATTCCTTATCTATATTTATGATTTATATTCATACAAAATGGTTAGATATGTATTTGTGTGATCATTTTTTTATTTGTGTGGATCACTTATATAGTTCCAATTTGAAGGAGAGCTTGTCCACTCTTAGCAATTGGCCTATCATCACACACTTTTTTTAATGAGTATATCTATCTGCCCTTCAAGAATAATCATTCCCTAGCCTTGAACTAGATTGATCCCTCTACAAGTGTGAGAAATTATTTTGGGACCCAACAAAATGATATCATTGCAAGAGGTGAACTAGTTATTTCTAGGTAAGAGATGAATGGGAAATTTATTTTAAGGCCATTGTAACATTGCTAGTTGAGAAAGTGTGACTGAAATATACTTGCAAGTTGATAGCTCATCAACTTTAAACTAATAGAATGGTGCCATTACTAAGGATGTGTTGATCTTGGTTAATACTTCAAATATCTTATCAACTTACACTATAAAAAGGGTAACAAGGATAAATTTTCTTTCCTATTACTTTAATATTTCAATTTTCTCAAAAAAATTATCTTCCAAGTGAAGAGTGATAACTCTATTTTAATGGGGATTGGGAGATGGTGATCACCAATGCAAGAAATATGTGAGGACCAATATTTTAGCATATCCAATGCCAATAAAGAATGAAAGAGAGGTATGATAGAATGAGGGTCTAAAATCCCACATAAACCTAAAAGTGACTTAGAGAACCTCATAATTAGTACTAGGGACACTACTTCCCACCTAGGTACTTTAAATCCTAATCTAATTGATCCTTATAGTCAAATTGAGGAAGAAAACATTGCAATACATGCAATAAAAGACTCCATCACTTGGATTATCTTTCCATGGTTTTCTTGGTACTACTATAACACCATAAAAATCCAATAAAATTCCATAGTGGAACACAAGAGTAGCATTAATACCACAACATCAAACTCTAATTAGTTGTCAAACAACCCAAAGCACCTTCAAAGGAAAAGAAAATTAAAACATACCCACTATTCAATAGTACCAATCTAATAGTGGCAAAAAAAATCAAAACATAGGATACTTCCACAATCATGACATAGTCTCTATATTTTCTAACCCAATAGCATGTCAAACACCTATCCATAAAAAATGATTCCTCTTCATTACAATGTTTATGATCCATTCATATCAAAGACATGGAATATTTTCATGTGACATCAACATTCTAGGGCATAATGCATGAATTATTATTGTTTTTAAATCTATGTGTAAATGATCCATTGAATTAGTATCCTAGTAGTTTGAAAAAATGGTAAAATATATTTGGTCACTTGAAAGGTCTTTTATCTACACAAACGTTTTTTCATGCAAATGTACAGAAATCAAGGTGATTGGGTTTTAGACAAAATGGTTATATATGTAGTAACAATTTATATTCATACAAAATGGTTATATATATATAGTTTTGTGATTAATTTTTTAGTTGTGTGAATCACTTATGTAGTTACAAAAATGACCCTCACTATCAAATTATTTGTTTATTGATTATAATGCATTTTATTAATAGACCCTAAATTTTGTATGTGAGGGTGAATCAATTGGGAACACATGGTAGATTCAAATTCAAGATTTGGTTGAGATAAATACCTTTATTATTTGTTTAATTGTGTGCATCTATTTAAATTGTTTACTTATATTGGCTCTTATTATTAGGTTTATTTGTTATCAATGTTAAATAATTGATTTTCCCTAGGACATGTTTGTAAATATGATATTAATTTATTTACATTTTTTATGAGTTTGAAATTCTTGCACCCTTTAGGTTTTTATCCTTAACGTTTATTCATTCTACATGTTATGGTTCTAGATTTGATGTTTATAATTGATTATCCTTCATTTCAAACCTATTTTTTAATTCACCCTATTTCTTTTCATTAACACCTTAATAAGGGTTTTTGTTTCCATTGGTTATATCTATTATCTAAGATTACTCACCCACCCTTATATTGGTCATTATTGATTGTTTATACATTATGGATCTCATAGGTCATTACATTTAGATTTTATACATGTGTACTTCACCAATAGATGTGTTCCTTTATATTTTTGTCTACTCCATATATACTAAGATGCGTTCATTTTTTTCTATCATGTGGATGGGGGTGTTTTATCTATAGACATACTATATACATGTGATATTTCCTCCTCAATTTTAATGATTATTAATAATTATATTTTATATACCCCCACCTCACATATCCAAGAGCTCCATTTTGATCATATTTTTTATATGAATAGTGCTAGTGATATTTATGAGCATGATGTTATGTTACATTTAATAAATTTTACTTCACATGATATGGGTAATGATTTGAATATGTCTTGTAGGATGGATCTTCACAATGCAACATTATCCCTTAATTTATTATGTGGCAATATTATTGCTTTGGGTGAAGAATTATTGTAGGATGACTTTGATGATTCTAATAGGGCTCCATTACATGTCAAGTCATTCTTGATCACTAATTACAAATACTTATATGATGGTATCTCATTGATAAGTGAAGCCAATTGTGGAATGTTGGGTTTGAAGAATAGAGTAATGCCTCAATTTAATTACTCTTTTCCTTGATATCCTTTATCTATAGAATTATCACATTCTTTTATAGAGTAATTTTTTTCCCTAGAATGTTTGAAGATATTTTGGACTTCTCTAGTGCTCCTATTGATGTCTTATTTAAGCTCCTTATGGCTAATATTATGTATACTCATATGGGGCATAAATTAATTGTCAATGGGACACCTAATTTCCCTCCAAATCCACATATATTTTATAAAGTATTTAGTAGTACACCTCCGTATTGGTCTTTCTTGACATTCAAGTAAGTGTTTGTTTGGATGTCATCTTGTTTTTTTGGTTTAATGTGTTATTAGTACTTTCCTTAGCATAGTACTATTGTAATGACTTTGGCTTTTTTAGTTAACTAGTTATTAATAATTTAGTTTTCAACCAATCAAAAAAAATATTTAAACAAAAATTAAAATAAAATTTAATTTCCTAAAGTGAACTTGTAAAATATTTAACTTTACAAATTATAAAAAAAAAAAAATTGTGCATATGATTGGTTAAAAAAGTTATGTGTGTTATTGGCAGATAAAGAAAATTAAATATTTTTTTAAGGAATGATTTTTCATTTTTTGCTTTATAAAATCATTTCATTAAATCTTACAAAAATCAGATTTGGATTCACACTATTAAAAAAAAATTGTATTTTTTTCATTAAACTAATATCTTTATCTATGTTTTTATTATTTTATGGTATAATTTGATTATATATGTTCTCCTTCTTATAGAATTTATATATACTATTTATATTATTATACGTAATAATTTGTAGGTAAATAAGTTAACCTATATTATGTAGGTAATATATTAATTTATATTATATGTACTATTAATTTATATAATATATAATATAGGTTATTTTATGTTGTAGGTTCTCCTTTCATATATATTAATAAACTACCTTAATTAACTACTATGTTAATTATAATATTAATATTATTATATTATTACTATTAATATAATCAATATAATAGTAAATCACTATATTAATAATTATAAAAATATTTTAAAATATATTAATATTATAATTTACTTAATTTATATAATGTAATTTATAAATTATTAATATTAAATTAGAATATAATATATTTATTATATTAATAGTATAGTTAACTTGAACTATAATGTGAAGATTTCACTATCAAATTCAAAATCAACTAGAATCAATTAAGAATTATTTTTAATAATAAATCATTTGATTATTTAATGTTTAACAAATATTTATTCTAAAGAAAAAACTCAACTTCAACTTTATTAGTCATTGTTATGTCTAGTACAAAGAATTCATAAACTACTTCCTTCTCTCAATGAATAGATTTATTATATAAATATTTAAATGTATTCAACTTTAATTTTTTTGGAAAAAAATAACACCAAACAATAAACACAAAATACAAAAGTCAAGAGTAAAATACAACAATTAAAAAAAATACATTTAATTTTATTCACATTAATTAAACTTGCATTTATTTTTATTCTAACTCTACAAATCTGTAATTAGAATACTACAAAGGCAAGTACTCGCACTTGTTGGATTATGTGGAAAACTTAATAGTTTTATATGGCCTTGTTTAATCAATTAATTAAATTAAAATTGATTTACAAGGTAATTTAAATAAATTTGGAAATTAAAATAATAATTAAATTAATTAATTTTATGAAATATAAAGGATGTGGTTTGTTAATAAATAATTAAATTAAATTGCTTTGTTAAAAGTAAATTTTTTATTATTAAATAATTAGATTAAATTGTTTTGGTAAAAAGTACTATTTTAAATTATATTTTAATAATTTATAATTTATTATCAAAAAAGGATAATCATTTAATTATGGAAAAACAATGTGATTTTAAATAAATCAATATGATAAGTTTTCACTGATGTAAAAACAAGTTTGAAATAGAAAAAGATGGAAAAAGACAATGAGTGCACATGCACGACTACAAATGGATTGTCTTCTTGGATTTTTATTGGGAAAAATTAAAAAATTTCTGGTTTTTTTTTTAGGCTCATTTCGTGAAATGTTTTGATCAGTTAATTTTGGTTCTGAAAAAGAAAACTTTGCTCTGCAAAATAATTTTGAAAAAAATTGCAATTTTTGGCTTTTGACATTGTTTCGAATTGAACTAATCTCAGAGTGATCAAGTTCGAAGTAAGAATTTGAAGTTGCGAGCGTAGTTCAGGTTTGTTTTGTATTTGATTCTTTTTATTTTGCTCCTCCAGTTTATACAAATGAATTATTCTGTCTTTGTTTGTCGAAAATCATTTGCTTGCTCGTTCAATGTGGTTCTGGATTGCTTCTATTGCTTTATCGTTTAATATGTTCTCTCTGAATTCATCACCTGTGATCTATCTGTATCTGTTTCTCTAAAGTATTCAGGCCATTCTATCATTGGAAATCAATTCACATAACCCGATTTTACATATATCATTTAATTAGGTAGGTTTATTGCATTTGATCTTGCATAGGATTTTAGATTTCTCCTTTTGAATGGCATTCGATTTGCTTGTGGATGTGATTTGGTTTTGTCTTGTGAGTCGGCTATAGGAAAGTCGGTAGGGAATGATAGTATTGCAATTTCCTTGTATTTGCTTCATGGATCTGCTTTGACTCGCGGCTTTGAGGCAAGCTAGGTATGGCGTCAGCTGGTATTTGTTCTCTTCCAACACCCTCTTCTGACAGTTATCAGGCTGATTGCCACATTTTAGTTGTGTTCTTTGATAGATTTGTGTCTTGGTATTTGATTCCTTTTATCTTGACTCTAGTACTTGTCTTAGTGCTCAGTTGGATTGCATGGGTAATGCCTTTAATTTTTGGTAAGGAAGCAGAACATTTTTTTTTTCTACACAAGTCAAATAACATAGTCCTTTGAATAGTGTAATGAAGAATAAAACAAAGAATACAAGGATCCTAAAATGTTCCAATTTACAATATGAGTTACCAAGAATCATAATGCAAGATGCTCCAACAAAAGTACTTAAGAAGCAAATAGGTTACGAATAGGAACCAATGACAAAATTTAGGAAAGTTCTCCACCATAAATTATGCACACACATAAAATAATATAATCCTAGAATTAATTAAATTAATCTCCCTTAGTTTACACTAATATGCCTCATGTTAAATTTGACTTACCAACTATCTTTTATGGGTTTAATACTAACAAGGTCTATGACTATCTACTTGCGAGAAGATGGCATAGAACCTGTTATAGTATCACCCCCATGGTCCAAAAAGGGAAAGTACCATGAGGTAATCCTTTAGGACTCTATTAAATCCTAGAAGATCGGAGGCTATGTCAATAGTAAGATCCATGATCTTCTAAGGATGGGTTGTAATGCATTGGAGGCTAACTATTAACTTTTCGCTAAAGACTTATTAATGGTGCCCCCTATTATTATCAAGATGATCTACTTAATATTCTACTTATGACTTGGCCAATAAATCAAATTTCAATGTAGATTGTACTCTCAATGAATGGGTAAGGACTCTAATAGCTGATTTCCAACATGATTAACTTATTCCAAAGGTAATGTAGGATTGCACTAGGGTTGGTATCTATATATCTATTTAACTATATAAAGATGTTTAGACACGAGATACACTATTTTTGAACTTCAATATGAAAATCGGGTTAACAACACAAGTTTTAATCCTCCACCAAAAAAAAAATGCCCCCTTTACCCTTCCACCTTACAAACATATTAATTTTAAAGTTCACATGACTTTTATCATTCTCATGTCCAAGAAACCCAAGGCATAATGTAGAGCTCATAATCTTAGTGCGTGTATAAATTACAATCTATCATTTACAAAAATGATTTGCAAAAAGGTAAATAATAAGATAAATAATATTGAGCTTTTAATTATTCATTTATCCAAAAAAAAAAAAGTTGATATTTATCTAAAAGAACATGAATAGAAAATTTCTCACAAAACAATAAAATAGATAAGATAATTCTAGAATAAATGTCAATATACATTTATTTGTGTCAATATAAATTATTAACTTAATTATTATCTTTGCTATTTATTTCCAAACAATTAGGAAGACTCTATGTATAGATTTATTTCTTATGACATTAAGTTTTTAAAAAGTAATTGCATGGACTCATAATTAGATAATGAGTAACAATTTTTTTTTTTAAATAACACACACTAAATCTATACCCAAAAGGCTCGAACCCCAAAAGGAAACGCCTAATCCCAAAAAGCTAACCATGTTGCCTAGATTGCACAAAAGACAGAAATGGAAACGTTGGTCAAGATATTTCAACAAGGTGCTAAGGCAATAATAAACTCAATAGTTGAGGAACACTCAATTTAATCTTTAGAACTTAGAGAGGAAGCTTGGAAGTTCACGCTCAATGTGACACCCTAAATTTTGTGTCATAACTAAGCACTAGATTTCACTTCTAAACTGGACACCTGTACATTTACCCTGCCCTAATAAATTGAGGTGCCTCCACAATGTGACGACCACAATGTGACGACAGAAAATAGAGGTTGATTTGTGCAGCGCTTGGTAAGGGTGTGGAGGCAAGAATCTGCTGGATGGACATAGAAATAAAGCCAGCCCTTATTTCACTCGCCTTATACTTGATGAGTGTTCTCAAGTGCAACTACTTTGGGAGATTGGCTCAACCTGCTAGATAATGCGAGATATAAGAGATTTACAGAGGTGCCATGGGGAAATTTATACCTATACTCTCTTTCTTCTCAGAAATTTAGTGCCAGTTCACTTATTTATTTTTATGATTATTGCCTCAATTTTGCAGGAGTAGGAGATGGAGTAATGGTTGTTATTGTTATACTGAGAAGCTCTAATTGCTTGTTTAAGGATTCTCATATATCAGACTTTTGTTGCTCTATTTTGATGCACCGCCGCACCCCTCTTTAAACTCTGTTATTTGATTTTCTTATTATTATTATTATATTTTTTTGTCTCAATAGAATACGTTGCACCCAAACCCTTCTTGTTTTGAATTAAAGGCAAAGAAGAGGGCATTACTAAGGGTGTGAGGGGTTGACGCCTTGACCTATGGTGGAAAGCAGTTCATGCCCTACTGGAGCAACGCGCTGCCAAGCTCTCTGGGGTGTTTATACACGGGCTCTGCCCTCTTTCATTATTTGCAAAATATATATCTATACACATTTTTATTAATAATCTATAAACTTATATTTTTTTATTCATTTAAATCTATGTTTCTTCTTCTTTTGTTTCTTTTAATGTCACAAAATGTTCATTTGGGTCAATTCTTTTCTTTTAATATAGAGATAGAAAGTAAAAAGAATAAAAGCGCAGAGTATAGATGTTGTTTGTTGCAGGCAGACTAACAGTTATGGTCAATATTGTGTAGTTACGAAAATGGGTACAAGACTAAGTGCCAAAAATATCATGCTCAGAATCTCTGTCTTCTAGCATATTGAGTTTAATATATTTTAATACAAATAGTTTTGTTTGCACATTTAAGCCTTTGCAGTGAACTCATCCCACCAT
>VDFB02271358.1:328913121-328955280 GCA_007258455.2 Sequoia sempervirens | reverse complement strand
GAATAATATTGGAGATACAAATCTTGGACATGTGGATGTTCAAGAGTTCTTGCAGAGGGTCCATGTTGAAGGAGATAGCACACTCTAGCCCAATGCATGGAAAATTTAGGCTTGGTGTAGGCTACTACTTTTCTTGTTTCCCTCCAATCTATAGATTTGGTCTTGGCCTATGTCAAGGCATATGAATGGAATCAAATAAAGATATTAGGCCTTGTAGGACAAAAAATATTGAACATTAGTTTGAATATCTCAATCAAAGAGTATTTGGGCTTCTAACAAATGTCCAATATGATAAATTAAACATGGAGGCATTGAACTACTATGACATAATTTAAACTACATAGGTTACCAACTTCATCAATGATAATGTACTGCTACAAAGAAGGAATTTC
The DNA here is from genome assembly GCA_007258455.2 of Sequoia sempervirens. Taxonomy (NCBI): domain Eukaryota; kingdom Viridiplantae; phylum Streptophyta; class Pinopsida; order Cupressales; family Cupressaceae; genus Sequoia; species Sequoia sempervirens. The sequence continues at coordinate 328,954,888 of VDFB02271358.1, read as the reverse complement.
ACATGAATATGAAATGATTCCTCATAAGAGCTTCTAGGAGTGTCCCAAGGATACCATATGGTTTTCCTAATGCCAAGGATTAATTATATCCTTATGTGTATTATTCCATCCTTCAAATTTTTGATGAGAAGAGAAAATAATAGACCACTCTTATTAGTGATACACTACATGAGAAATTGTTTGATGTCTTAGAATCCTCCAAATCCCACATGACATCATATTTGGTATACTTATTGGCTTTTCAATCTAACTTTCTAGGTTTAAATAAAGTGGGCAATCTAAAACTAGGGTAAACAAAGTTATATGACCATTATAACCATGTATAATTTAAATAAAGATAGAAACACTATAATAGGGTGAATGATGAATGTGTTTATCCTATCATTAGAAGTTTGGAAAATTAATATGCAAAGAGGTTATGTATGGAGGAAATTGAGGTTATGACTATCTTGGGACATTGGTACATCTAATTAAAAAATCCTCTTATATCAAAGAGGTGTTTTTCATTAAGAACCTTACAAACTCCCTAAATATCCCAACAACAAGATTATTTTTCTAGAGATTTGTAGACAAGTATTAGAGATATAGAAACTCATTTCAAACAAACAAAATGTTATAATTTCCTTACCACTCCAAGTAGGAATCTACTCATGCTATAGTGTGTATAATTCTAAGGAAAATGAGGAGGTGGCTCCTTTTATAATGCATTATGAAGAAAGGGGTATATTTGATCCCATTAGCAAGATCGGACCCCTAATTGGGTTATTTTTCAAATATGTTCCTATAATAGAAAAAAATTGGGCTAACTGCCTAGATGAACATGAAGTGGGAATTAGGGTTATTGTAGGAATGGCGCTCCCTTTGGTTAATGATTTTTATTCTAATAAAATTTGCAAAACAATGCATAAATATGGTAAGGTCTTGGACCCTTCCTATAATATGGATAAAGTTTGTAATTAACCCACAAACATGATAGATTGGTCTAAGCCAAAATATGTCTCCATTGAGGCAAGAACAAGAGTGGTAATTGATATTAAAATAAGGTGGTTTAGGAATCCATACCTAATGAATGATCCAAATACATAGAAATAGAAACATTCTAAGGCCCCTAAAATAGTTTTAGAACAAGGGGAAGCTTCACCTATTGTAGCACCAAGGAAGACCAAGAAAACAAAGGATGAGGTTTCTAGTGTGTAGGTTTTTATTGGATGAAGATGAAGAAGAGTAAGGACCATGCCCTCTATTATTCAAGAGATGTCTTAGGCATTTCCTACTCCTCCAATTCAATATTTCATTCCTTCACATCCTCCATATGTACCAATTACTCCTCACCCATAGGTCAACATATTAGTATAATAGGTTGGGGAGAAAGAAATAATATTGATAATATGAGATGAGAAATAAAAATTCCTATAGGAGCTTTAAAAAATGAAATTCAAGATGATGTATTATATTTTGGGGAAGATTTCCACACTCTAACTTGGTAACTCCTTCACCTCCATCTCCAAGATCTACCTCAAGAAGAAATAATCTATCTCTCCCTCTAATCTATCCTTCTTCCACTCCTCCAAGGAAACCAAGTCCACCCTATTAGGGTTCAGGAAGATTGGAGCAATAATCATTAACAATTATATGCAGATTAAATAACCCAGAAATAACAATGAAGAATAACACAAAAGAGATCAACACATAAATTTAATGTGGTTCACCCAATATGGGATACATCCACAGAAACTTAGCCACCCAATGATTTTATTATCCAATACAAAACAAATTATAATCTTGTGAATTACACAGACTGCAACTTACATCCCAACTGCTTATAACAAGATTTTTGGAAGCTTCCAGAATTAGGGTTTTACAAAGTCATTTTTTTCATTTGACGTGTCAACAAGAAAACCTTGATGTGTTAACGAAAAAATAAAATTCAAGGGCTACGTCCTCGAACCCCTATTGTTAGGCGTTGTCACACTTGAACCCTGACATGGATACGTTACAAGTGTACAATATTTGCATGATCAGTCACCACATATCAACAATCTCCCACTTGGAGACTAATCAAGCTCCACACCAAACAATCTCCCACTTGGATAATGATCATGGATGACACCACTGCACTTGCAGCTCCCACTAGATTGTAGGTTTGGTTGGTTTCTTATCCACCATTATCAGTCATGAATCCCAATGGAAATTGATGAGGTAATCAGTTTCTCCCATGCAATGGCCTTTGTGAACATATTTGTAGTATTCTCACTAGTTTGAATTTTCTCCAGCTTCAACTATCCATCCTCCAAAATTGATCGGATGAAGTGGTATCTGAGCTATATGTGCTTAGAATTTGAATGCAAAGTTGAATTCTTAGCAAGATGAATGGAACTCTGGCTATTAGTGTACAAAGGGTTGTCTTCTTGTCATTGTCCCAATTCCTCCAAAAAATGTTGTAACCAAATCATCTCCTTGCTAGCTTTCATAGTAGCAACATACTCAGCTTTAGTGGTTGAAAGCGCAACAACCTTTTGCAGCCTTGAAATCCAACTAACTGCAGTACCTCCTACAATAAAAACATACCCTGTAGTACTCCTCCTGCTATCAGTATCACCCACTAGATTAGAGTCAACATATCCTTTTAGAGCATATTTTTTTCCTCCAAAACATAGTTTCTTTGAAGTAGTACCTCTCAAATATCGGAGAATCACTTTTACCGCATTCCAATGTTTCATTCCCGGATTGCTCATATACCTACTCACAATTCCCACTACATGTGCAATATATGGCCTTGTGCATACCATTGCATACATCAAGCTACCAACTGCTAATGCATATGGTATTTTAGACATTTTTTCTTCCTCCTCTTGTGTCTTTGGACACATCTCCTTATTCAACTTAAAATGAGTAGGCAAACGTGTAATAATTGTTTTTGCATTCTGCATGTTAAACCTTTTAAACACCTCTACATACTCACTTTGAGATAAAAATAATGTTTTTTATGTCTTGTCCCATGCGATTCTCATACCAAGGATTTGTTTTGTTGCACCCAAATCCTTCATAGCAAATAAATTTTCTATTTTTTTCTTAAGTTCATTAATATGTTGCATGTTAGACCTAGTAACAAGCATGTCATCAACATAAAGCAACAAGATAATATAGCTTCCATTATCCAATTTCTTAAAATAAACACAATAATCAAAATGACATCTTTTGTAACCTTTTTTAGCCATAAAACTATCAAATTTCAAATACCATTTCCGAGGTGCTTGCTTTGGGCCATACAAACTCTTCTTTAACCTGCACACTAAATCCTCCTTACCCTTGACCTCATATCCCTTTGGTTGCTACATGTATATTTCTTCTTCCAAATCCCCATGGAGAAATGTTTTTTTCACATCTAGTTGTTCAAGATGCAAGTATTCCGCAACCACAAGACTTATAATAGTTCTAATAGAAGTCATCTTTACAACCAAAGAAAATATTTCATCAAAATCTATACCTTTTTTCTATGCAAAACCTTTTACCATGAGTCTAGCCTTATATCTTTTCTTTCCTCCATCTTCTTCCTTCAACCTATAAACCATTTATTTGGAAATGCCCTTTTACCTGTAGGCAATTGGACTAAGTCCCAAGTCTGATTCTATAGCAAGGAATCCACTTCTGCTTTCATGCCTAGCTCCCACTAATTTTTGGTATGTACCTGTATTGCTTCTTCATAACCTTCAATTTCACCAGAATTAGTTAATAATATAAAATATAATGATGGATAAAATATTTCGGGAGGTCTAGTTATCCTTTTAGAATGTCTAATACTTGCAAGAGTCTGTGGGAGAACTTGTTGTTATTGAGCATTAGGTACCACAAGCATTTTATTTTTTAGAATCTCATCCAACACCACATATTTCTTTTTGGCATGTTCATGCTTCCTTCTCTGCAGCTGATCCTTACTCATGACCTTCTCATTAAATATAACATCTATGTTCCTAATGATTTTATGATTTTCATAATCCCATAACCGATAACCAAATTTGTCTACTCCATATCCAATGAAGGTACAATTTTTAGACTTAGCCTCAAGCTTGGTTCTATTTTCAATATCAATGTGGACAAAAGCTTCACAACCAAAGGTTTTCAGAAATGAGTAGTTTACCTTTTTACCCATTCATGCCTCCTCTGGAATTTCACCATCCAAAGGATTTGTAGGTCCCCTATTTATTAAATAAACAACAATATGTACAACATCTATCCAAAAGTGTAAGGGTAGTCCAGCATGCAATCTCATACTCCTTGCACGCTCCATAATGGTCCTACTCATCCTCTCAAACACACCATTTTCTACCTACAAGTTCCATTGTATGAACAATAATTTTCAAATTCTCTGCTGCAATACTCGCCTCCATTATCAAATCTAAGACACTTTAGCTTTTTTCCTGTCTCATTCTCAACCAAATCTTTCCACTTTTTAAAAGTTTCAAACACTTCTTATTTTTGTTTTAGGAAATACACCCATGTTTTCCTAGTTGCACCATCAATAACATCATCAATAAAAGTAACATAATAACAAGAGCCACCAAGAGAAGATACCTAAGCTAGTCCCCATACATTTGAATGCAAAACCTATAAATTCTCACTCTTCTTCTCTTTCCCAACTTTGAGAAATCAAACTCTTTTCTATTTTCCATAAACACAATTTTCGCAGAGCTCCAAGTCAATCTACTTTAGACCTGGTAGCAACTTTCTAGAGTGAAGGATCTTCATCCCTTTCTCACTCATGTGCCCAAGTATATGGTGCCACAATTCTATTTTTGTGCCTACAACAAGTTCTCTAACTGTCTCAGTAGTAACTATTTTTCTAGCAGCTAAGGTAGAATAAGTATTACCAGTACACAAATACAATGTGCTTACCTTTTCACCTTTAGGTACTACTAATGCACCTTTAGTGACCTTCCAAACTTTGTTTGTAAAGTTAACTATGCAGCCCTCACTACCCAGTTGTCCTACAGAGATTAAATTTCTTCTCAAACTTGGAACATGCCTTACCTCCTATAACAACCATTCATTTCCATTTTGCAACTTTATTTTTATTTTTCCTTTTCCAATAACCTGGCAGGGTTCATGATCACCCAAATATACCTGTCCAAAATCACCTTGAACATAATCTACAAAATATTTCCTATGGGGTGTGGCATGAATTGAAGCCCCTAAATCTATTACCCAAGAATCATTAACATTATCTAAACATAGAATTAAAGCATCTTGCAATTTATTACTTGCAACATTAGCTTCCTTACTGTCATCATGTTGTCCATCTCCTTGTTTACATTTTTTAGACCAACAATCGTTCTTCAAGTGTCTTGGCTTTCCACAGTGCCAACAATCCATTTTTCCTCTAGATTTAGATCTTCCTTTCTTTGACTTTCCTTGTGACTTCCCATGATTTATTGGGATTTGTCCTCTCTCCTTTGTTCTTCCCCCATTCTCTACAGTCAAAGAATTACTCTTTTTTTTTTTTTTAATTCAAGGGGTAAACGCTTTTGACCGAAGCTATGAACCGGATACAACCATTCAACAATACCACCCCAACGGGGTTTGAACATTGGTGGCAAGAACAACAATGCCACCTATAAACCATCCCACCATGCCAATACCGGCTCAAAGAATTACTTGGTGTTGAAGTCTCACCTATTCTTTTTTGTCACATTTCCTCGCTAAGGATAACACCAACAACATCATCAAATTTCAATTTAGTTGAAGCAAATATAGAGTTACTTACAACCATTACCAAGCTATTCCAACTTTCTGGAAAAGAACCTAAAACCAAGAGAACCCTCACCTCTTCATCAAAATTCACTTTTACAGAAGTTAACTGATTGGTAATCATATTAAACTCATTTAAATGAACTATCACAGGTCCACCTTCAATCATTTTTAGATTAAACAAATGCGTCATGAGAAATATCTTATTTGAGGCTGATGGTTTTTCATATAATTTAGCCAAATGTTCCATTAGATCCACTATTGTCTTTGCTTATGTCATACTGAATGCCACAGGTGGTGTCAGGCACAACCAAATGGTTCGTAGTGCATCTCTATTCAGAATATCCCATTCTTCATCGGACATCACAACATATTTCTTTTCTTTTCCTTGCAATGGCCAGCATAGATCATTTTGATAGAAATAATCTTCCATCTACATCTTCTATAATTGATAATTCTAGTTGTTGAATTTCTCAAGCTTGAATTTTCCTTCTTCCATTGCTCCCACTCAAATCTAGAGGTTTCCTGGTAATCAATCAAAAAATACGCGTGGCTCTGATACCAGTTAAAAGGGTTCAGGCACATTGGAGCAATAAACATTAACAATTATATGCAGATTAAATAACCTAGAAATAACAATGAAGAATAACACAAAATATATCAACATAGAAATTTAATGTGGTTCACCCAATATGGGCTACATCCATAGAAAGTCAGTCACCCAATGATTTTATTATCTAGTGCAAAAAAAATTGCAATCTCGTGAATTACACACATTGCAACTTAAATTCCAACCACTTATAACAAGATTTTTGGAAGCCCATATGGGGTTTTTCAAAGTCGTTGGTTGAGGTTGCCACGAACCCCACCGGGGCCTCCCAAAACCCTAGCGAGGATACATTATGAGTGTAAAGTATTTGTATCATCAGTTGTCACATATCAACACACCCAGGGAGAAATAAATAGAAATTTTAACTAAGGATTCAATATTTCCAATTTAGCTAAGCTCCACCATATAAAAGAGACAAAGAATGTATACAAGCCTATTTTAGATAATTTTTAGGGTTGGTGATGTTGGTATGTGGAACTGATCATGCAAATATTGTACACTCATAACAAGAGCCCCCAAAAAAAAAAATTGTTAACACATCAAGGTTTTCTCACTGACACGTCAAGGTTTTTTCTATTGACATGTCAATTTTTTTCTGTTGACACGTCAAGGTTTTTTTGTTAACATGTCAAATGAAAAATGACCTTGTAAAACCCTAATTCTAGAAGGTTCCAAAAGCTTGTTATAAGTAGTTGGGATGTGTGTTGCAGCATGGTGTTCACAAGATTGTAATTGTTTTGCACTAGATAATAAAATCATTGGGTGGCTAAGTTTCTATGGATGTAGCCCATATTGGGTGAACCATGTTAAATTCTATGTTGATATTTTTTGTGTTATTCTTCATTTTTATTTCTAGGTTATTTAATCTACATATAATTTTTAATGTTTATTGCTCCAATCTACATGAACCCTAACAGGTGAGAATGTTCAAGACTCAACCCAAGTATAGAAATCTATAACATTTTCCACCATTAAATTGGATCATTAAGGAGATTGGATTGCAAAATTTGCAACATCTATTGTTGATATGAATGAGGTTGAAATGCAACCAACAAATTACTAGATTCAAACCATTAATCTATGCCATCATACATTAGACAGAGAAAAACAATATCTCCAAGATTTAGTGGTTGTTTTCTTATACTAGGTGAATAAAGATGAAAAAACTAAAGATCTTAAGGATCAATTTGGGGATCTCATTGCATAAATCAACTACCTCGTGATCCTTGTGGATTCAAATGTACCTACTCTTATTTGTTGGTGTGAACAAGGTATATTACCTAGCTAGTTTACGTAGTATGTCCTATTCACATATGCTCACATGTTAAGTTTACTTAGGTCTTTAGGAATCTTTCTAGAAGTCACTAGTACACATGTAATCTTATATTATCTTATCTGTAGTTGTCTCAACCATAGGATTATGAAAATTGTCACAATCTTATCTTGTCTTATCTCTCAACCGTTCTTATATAAGCAAGGCATCATATGTGAAATGAAAGATTTTGGAACCTAAATCCTTCCTTGCTCTTTTAGGTTTTTTCACCTAAAAGGGGAAAGATGGGCCAAAATGCATAGGGTTTTATCACTCCAAGTCATCAAGATAGCTTCCTAAGACATTCAAGGGCAGATTCTTCATCTTTTACTGCAGAAATTCAAGATCAATCATCATGGAAAGGTATTAACTTCATTGTTTCATGCTTCATTACATTATTTATCCATTTTGGTTTAATTACCTAAAAAGGAGTTTGACCAAGGAAAACCCCCATGCCCTAACATCCAAAATTTCTTCTTCTCTTCTTGTGTGTTTGCATATTTAGGTTACTTGAAGGATTGGAAGTCATTAAAGATCAAGTTGCAAATTTGTTGAAAACATCTCCTTGTTGACCAAGTCAAAATATCCACCAAAAGTCACTTTCAGGCCCGAAAATCAAAGTTTTAGAAGCGGACACATGTCAGGAACCGAAGTACAAACCGAGGGCTTTTGTTTCCACTTTCAAAATTTAGAAGTGGACTAAGTCACCAACAATGGCAACTTAGTCCCACTGAACTTGTTTTCAGATGTTTTTGTAGATTTGGATACCCATTTGGCTGAAACGGGCTTTGGGGTAGTTTTCCCCAAAACTAGGACCAAGTCACCTAGCGTGACGTAAGTGTCCCAGTCAACATTTTCAGTTAATTTTTCAAGATTCCAAAATCTCTCCACATCAAATTTCAAATTCCAGGTGCACCTCTCCAGTTTTGTTCAATTATTTCATTATTTACTTGCATTTTTAGATATTTTGCATATCATAATGTGTTTTCTGACACTTTTCATTTCTTATGTTTAACATCATTAAATTATTTTCTTTTCAGATCAGTGCATTAGTACATCATAATTAGATACTTTGTAGCTCATTTACATTAATCTTAAATGAGGAAATTTCCCATTTTGGCCCATCTCTCTCCTTTTAGGTGAAAATCCCTAGAAGTGTTAGAGAACAGGGTAAGTGCATCAAGATGGTTCCCAAAAAGGGGGCTTAAGTGGCCACTTTTTTCTAAAATTAGGAAATGTTGACCTTGGATGTGAAATTGAGGATAGTTACTTTCAAAATTTTGAGATGAAACAAAAACAAGGATCGAAGTGCTCTGAGTCTACTTTCTAAACTACTAATTTATTTTGAAAATGGTTGAGATTAAGGGGTTCAAAAGAGGTACATACACAAATTGGTGTTGTTTTTGTTAGGAAAACATAACATAACAACTCTTGTATGACCCTAGCATGATGAAATTTTTTGTAGTATTTTTAAAATCGCTATAGTCAAAAGTTAGCTAATAGTATCTAGTTGATGCATGATTTTTCTGATAATTTTTTAATAAATATTTGACTTTTCACTAATTTTCTAAGTGGGCACTTCCTGAAAAGTAGAATTTTGGCCGCACTCCCCTACAAATTTTGGAAAATAATTGATTTTTTTTTCTTTTTTTTTTTAAAAATTGTAGAATGGAGTCTAATTTCTAAAAATGTAATTTATTTGAAATTTCAATGAATGGTTAATTTATAACAAAAAAACACCAAACACTGCTTTTTGGAAAAAAAGAGACATACAAACAAAAGAAATTATGGATGAAAGGCTTAACATTGTGAAAAAAATTGCATTGTCTAAGAGAACCTAACATTACCCATGTGTTTGATTTTGTCAATATTGAGACAAATGCAATCTTGATGTTGAGCACAGACCGATTATTTGAAAAACTATAGAATTTGCAAAACACGTCTCTAGCCTCGTTGGAATGTCCTCCAATCCTTTGGGTTGGTATTCCAAGGAAAATACTTTCACTTTTTTCTTTGTTTTAGCATGAAATATGGCGCATTATAACAAATTATGAGACTATTGGCTTAATTGCATTACATGTTTTTGACAACTTATTGTTCCATATTGAGGGGTGCACTACACCAAATCGGGTTTGGGATAAATACAAAGATTTGTTTGGTAAAGTTAGTGAACTCCAAGTTTTGTAAATGGTGATAAAATTGGCATCTCTTTCTCCTAATATATTACCTTGCATTGAGGATTATTTGATTAAGTTAAAATTCTTCATATCACAATTGGCTAGTTGTGGGAAAGATAAACAGAATTCATATTCTTGATTTTGTCAATGTTAAAAGGACCATTTGCAATATTTTATTATACATTTTATTCCAAGATGGATGCCTTAGTTGAATCATTTAACATGTCTTATTTTGAGACATTTTGTTACCATTTGACTAGAGAACAAGCTAATCTTATCTAGTTAGATGCACTTCCCATGAGCCAAACATTATTAGCACAAACACCAAAAGGAAAAGGAAAAAAGAAACCTAAAACTAATATATAATCTAATGAGCCTCCCACCTCTTCCAAAGAGGATAAAACTAAGATACCCACATGTGCATATTGCAAAAAAAAATAGCATGGTGAACACAATTTTTACAAAGAATGGTTAGAATAGTTGAAGCACATCCTTTAGGAGCACAATATTTAATTTCCTTCAAATACTTCATTTTTTCTCGCTTCATGTATACCATAATCATCCACACATCTAGGGATAGAAGGATTAGATAATAAATTTGATAAAGGTAAATCATTCTTTCATCTACAAGTCCTAAATCATGGAGATGGCTTCTTGATTATGGAGCCTCACATCATATGGCTTCATCACAAGGTATGTTATCTTCATTTAAGCCTTACACTTTACCACATATTTTTATGGGTAAGAACAAATATATGTGTGTTTTCTAGAAAGGATCCATTGACATAGGAGATGGAAAATTCAATGTGCTTTGTGTCGCATCCTTTTCAACCAATCTCCTTTCTATCTATTAGGTTACACATAGTGGAGAAGGGTAAATAATTGAGTTCACACCCAATTCTATGTTTATCAAAGACTTGGAGACTAGATGTATCATTGATTTTGTGATGGTTGATAATTAATCTTGATTGTATACCTTTTCACATTTTTCTCTTGATTATATGATGTAGGTCCCTTGAATAGTATATATTCACACTCGTGCCTCTAGTGTGAGTCATATTTATAAGGAGAAGTTAGGTCACTTTAACCTTGATATTCTTGAGACTTGTGTTGAGATTTCATCTCCTCCACATCTAGCTTCTTCCTATTTTACTATTGTCATGGCTTCTAGTACTTTAGTTCAGTAGGATGATCATGGTCTTTCAAATACAACTTTGTGAGATGAGTACTTGACAAGTATATCAGATTTGTTTTGTGATCCTCATATTGCATATTTGGAGGACACACTTCAAGATATTCATCTCCTCTTCGATTATAGTTACAAACAAAATATTGTTAGATGTCATCATTGTATTTGCAGATTGTTGTTCATTATTTTATACATAGTCTTGATTTATCATCTTATTTTATTAGGATAGTGCCTAATATTGTTCTAGCATGCTCTAACATGGAGGCACCTAATCTATTTTTAGAGACACCTATCATGAGATTTATTCCCTCATCTCTCTTCTCGGAGTTGGAGTTTATTCTACATCCACTATTGTACTTTTTTTTTTTTAAGGGAAGGCATGTTTTTTGTATACATTGGATTATCTTTTGTCTTCAATCATTCACCATTTGCATAGTTATGGGGGATATATGGTATCATTTTTTCATTCTTATGGGGGATATCTATTGTATATTTGTAAAGGATGTAGTCCTTGAGGGGTCATTTTGAGTCCATTCATGAATTCTTTCATCACTTGTACATGATTGTTTTATTTCCTTCTCTATTTTGGAGAGGGGTTTTTTCCCACAAGATTTCTCTTATTTACTTCACTTATGAAAAATCTTTTGTAAATGGGTACCTAACATGGCCTAGTAGCTAGGGCTCATACTTGTATCTTTGTGTCATATTTGTATTCTTCAAATTTTTTTCTTCTCCCTAAGTTGGACTTAAGGGGTGGTGTTGGAGTGAATGGGGTATATTACCTAACTAGTTCACCTAGTGGGTTCTATTCACACATTTTCACATGTTAAGTTCACTTAGGGCTTTAGAATTTTTTCTATAAGTCACTAGTATACAAGTGATATTATCTTATATTATTTTTAGTTGTATCATATCATAGGATTAAGATACTTTTAACAATATTTTGTTCATATCTCTCAACCTTACTTATACAAGAAATGCCTCGTATGTACATTATTTAATGTAAGTGAAGTACTATCATTGATCCATTAATTATCATTGTATATTATTTCACCCATATCAAGAAATCTATCCTCTTTCTCTACTCTCTTGAGGAAGAATATATTTGGTTTTGTAGGTGATCCTAGGGTATTATATCTCACTATAATCCTCAAGGCATTAGTAAATGAAAATAAAAACCAAGATACTAGAGGCATCGTAAGTGCTACCATGGCTTGGAGGGATTATTTGGAGAAACAAGGCAACAAGTTGATACATGAGGCCATATATTGTTATCACAAGATGGGAAATGAAGGTATTACAATGGATGAGTGTGAAGAATCTCTTGATAAGGAACTCTTATTACCAGAGGATAGCCTATCACAACCTCAAAAAATTCTAGGTTTTCATCTTCTAAACATCAAACAAAATATATTTTATCACATGGAAACCTATATATACATCTAGAGTGGTTTGAGGCTAATAAATAGAGAATAAAAGTGTTTAAGTCTTAAAAAAATAATTTTGGTGCAAGGAAGGTTTCTACAAGTGTATTCATGGCTTAAATTGAGAGTTTTATTGAGGCCCCTCCTTGTACATTTGTGAGAACCCCAATAAGGCTTTCCTTTCTATTACCATCATCAAGGAGTCCAATGGAATGATTAGGAAATGTATTATATAGGATATAATTGATTCAATATAATGGTAATAAAATGGAACTTCAATATCTTCTAGACCAAATTTTATGATATGAAGTGGTAGAGCAAGTTAAGAAGACCATATTTGCTAAGAAGGTAAGAGTTTAATTAATCGATTTGGAGAGTTTTAATAACTCATTTAACTAAATGTTTTATTTCATATATTTTTTTGAGAGTTTATATAATGGAAATAAGTTTTGATATTATATTGATTTAAAAGTGTTATTTTAAATATGATTTGTTTTGGGGAGTTTAGTTAAAAAAGAAATTGGGCAGCCTTGTCTTTGGGATAGATATATATATATACTTTGTTTTGAACCATTTTGGGGGAGAAAACAAAACAAAACAAAAAAAATGATTTGGGGTGGAGGGAGAAAAACCTCATGGCTGGGAATGGAAGCTGGGTGGGAAGACCTGGTTTTGTTGGAGGGATTTTGTGGGCAGTGGACCCTGGAGTTCAGCGTAGCATTGTAGTTTTGCTACTCTATTTTGGGATCTAGTCGTGTCTTGCAAGCAAAGCAATTTTGCATTTCAAATTTGGGAAGATTTGAGGTATTCTTCTGTGTTTTCCTTGAATTTTTGAGTTATAAATGTATGCATGTTTTGGGAATCTTGGCTATTTTGTAGTATTTGGAATGGTAGATTTTTTTGCATTTCTAGAAAATATGAAATGGGTGTTTGGAAAAATTTGTTTTATGGGCTCCTTCATGTTCTTCTTTTTGTCCAAATTGTAAAAAAAAATTCCTTGGCTGCTCATTACCCACTTGTTAAAAGGTGAAATAAGGGAATATTCTATGTAGAAATGCCCATATCTCAACTGGGTTGAAGTTAAAATTCAATTCTGGACACTTGCATTTTTGGTCAAAATTTGTGTCTTCTTGTTAAATGACATTTTTTTATGCTACTCTTTAACCAGCTGATAAAAATGTAAAATAAATTTGAATTCTATGTAAAAACGTCAAAATATGAATTGGGTCTTTGTCCAATTTTTAATCCGGGCACTTTCATTTTTTATGTTTTGCCCAGCCATGCTTAAAATGACATTTTTTAGTATAGTACCTTATTATGGGTCATAAAATTGAAAATTAAATATGAAAACTATCTAGAAACGTCAAAATATAAACTAGGTCTTTTTCTAACTTTTAATCTCGACACTTTGAACTTCTATGTAATTTCATGCCTCTTTTTCATGCTGAATTTCAGCTGTTAAATGTGTCTTTTTACAATAGTGTTTGCTTGGCTGTTTTACATGGTTCTTATGATGGATTTCAATGGCTTTTTCTTTGTTTCATATTGATTTTTGGATTCCTCATTTGGATAAATGAGAAGGCCTATCCATCTACAGGGTGTTGAGTTATCCATTTGTAGGGCGTTGATACGGGCATGATTGAGTCTCCTCGTATATATGAGAGATGTACCTAGTTCCATGTGGTGCCATCCATTCAAGCACACATGATGGCATTCCATCCAGTCAGCACTCTTGTACTTTATACCTCAGTAGTCATGAGTAGTACCCGTCTTGTCATTGTATGAGCATTGACATGTGATATTGGCTTTAGTGCATTGTAATCCATGTTTGCTCCATGTTTGATGTGAATGTGGCCTTATGTTTTCCTTGCCTTGTTATTTCTACTTGGGCCTTGTGACTACCTCCAAGCATGGTGGGGTGGCCTCTTTTGAGCCCACATGGTAGGGAGGAATTGCCACCGCCATTGGGGACCAGCGTACAGGTTACTGGAGCACCAGTCGGAGTTGATTCCTCTAGTACTTGTCTTACATGTTGATGTATTTTATTTACTGGTATGCCTTTGTACTCTCTTGAGAGAAAGGATGTAATCATATAATTTGATGAGAAGAAATGTGATGATTTATTTTTGGTTTATGAGTTCCGGTGTTGGTATCGAACTCACTTGTATTAGGATGATCATTATGGCTTTTTCTTTAATATTTTCCATGCAAAAATTAGATCTTGGTTGTATTTTTCCTTCATGTTTTAGTCTACAAAGGTTCTGGCACATCGCCGCTTTCTTTTTTGGTCTATGTTGTTGCTGCTATAGTTCTGAAGCAGTGCTGCTAAAGTTCTAGAGTAGTGCAGAAAGTTCTAGAGCAGTGTTGCTAAAGTTCTGAAGCATTGTAGCAAGTTCCAAAGCAGTGTTGCTAAAGTTCTAGAGCAGCAAAAAGTTTTGGAGCAAAGGGTACAGAGTAGGAAGTTCTGGAGCAGAGGTTCCAGAGTAGGAAGTTTCGTAGCTAGAAGTTCCCTAGTTGGAACTTTCGTAGCTAGAAGTTGAGTAGCTGGAACTTTCGTAGCTAGAAGTTCTATAGTTAGAACTTTCGTAGCTAGAAGTTCTGAAGCTAGAACTTTCGTAGCTGGAACTTCCATAGTTGGAAGTTCTGGAGCAAGAATTTCATTAGCAAGTTTCTAGAGCCATTATGTTTTCTCCTGTTTGGATTTTCTCTGGAGAGTGGATTAGTCCTCTCCTTTGGGATTATATTTGGCCATGCTTGGCCATGTTTGTGGTTGTTATATTGTATTGGCAACTGCTTTTTCTGTAAGTTATTTTGTATGTTTTCAAACAAAAAAATTATCTTGTCCTCTTTTGGCTCTTGCCCTTCAGGGTTGTGTAGCGGGATGTTATATCTTGTATCAGAGCCCATGTTCACACACTGGGAGCTCTGGCATACTTGAGCCTTCTATGTTTATGTTGTGTTTTGCGTGTGTGGCGTGAGCTTGTTATATTGTTTTTCATAGTTTTTTTGTTTTACTTTCATGCCTTAGTATGGTGTATAGACTATCCTTGTGATGATCTATTTTAATTTGTCCCTTGTTTGCTATGGGATGCCCCTAAGGGCAGAGCCAGAGGCAAAGTTAGAGGTGGAACCCATGTTGTAGCACTAGGATCCCTGCTTATGGTTGATACTAGCTTGGTGTGTTGTGTGTGGTGGACGGCAACAAGTGTTTTTGTTTCCTGCCCCTTACATACCATGTTAAGGAATGTTTTGTGAGGGTTAGTTAGACCCTCGAGCCTACCAATAAGTGTGTTCTGATTGGTCTCCTTCTTGATGTGTAGCTCTTTCGTTGTTTAAATTGTCATGACCCTTGAGTGGTTCCTAAGTGTGGTTGTAGTGTTCTTGATGTGTGTGTTCCAAGTGCTTGTTGTGGCAAGATAGTAATAGCACCTCTTTCTTTGAGTGCTTTAGTATGGTGTTTTAGAGGGTTGAGTTTCCCAACCCAGACTTGTGTTGTGGAGAAATGATGCCTCCTAGGTCTTGCCTTACCCTATGGGATTGAAGTGATTCCCTTGGTTGGGAGTCTCCCGAGGTTGAGATTGATTACTTTCCTATATCCTGTGTTGCAAGTGGGCATGTTGGACCTTAGCTTGTTGGTGGGTTGCAGGTGACATGTGTTGCCTAAGATTACCCTTGCTTGGTTTCTTAGTTCTTGTTGTGAGAAGGTTTGTTTGACCTTGAGGGTGCCAAGAAGTTCTTTTTGTGTGTATTCTCTTCCTGAGTTTTCTGTTTTTGTTACCATGCAATTTTTTGGCGCATGTCTTCTTGTGCTTTACCTCATTGTGCAAGTGATTGCTTGATTGACCCTGTGTGGTTTTGAAGTTGCTTTTGCATGTTATATTATATCAAGATTGTAAATATGGTAATAGAAAATGAATGATCATGTTGTTATTTCATAGATATTATTGCATGCTTTCACATGATTGATGCATTTATGTGGGAGTGTTTGTGTGATGATGAAACCATGTTTGCATTCATTCCTATGTTAGAATTGTAAATCCCTCTCTCTCTCTCTCTCTCTCCCTTCCCATTGGTTTAATGAAGATTCCTATCTTTAAGTGTGTGGTGTATTGAAATACTTGGTATGCTTGTATTTTATGAGCAAATGTTTATGCATTCATGAAGGTTTATTTTATTAGTTCATCCTTGGGTAAAGGACCTAAGTCCCCAAGTTGCATTCATAATCATGGAACATGTATGAATTTGATTAAGAAATCATTCTGTATTAAGTAAATTTTAGAGGAAAGGGAATAGCGAAACCATTGGCATGTTAATGATAAATGAAAAATATTAAATGTATGTTGAAGTGATAACATTGCATATCTTATCTTGAGTAAACATTGTAATGATATTGTACTGTGTGTGGGAAATAAATGTGGTTAACAATAATGTGTAGCAATGTGATTTACCACCTAATAAAAGTGAATGTGAATGTGAGAGTTATCATGGCATTGTTGATTTACTCCATGTAGCACTATGATGTATTGTATGGATGTTGGGAGTACATGTTCTTGGAAAGTTGTATTGATCTTGCATAATTAGAGATGGATAATGGTTTATTTTGGTATGAGGAAATTGGAAAAAGGTACTCCTTGTTATGTGAACATCCTGTGATAGTGCACATGTTGAGTGTTGTGAATACCCCGTACTTGTTTTGTATGCCATGGGATGGTGAGACTATGTACCCATCCATGGAGGATATATTGTATATGGGGTTTGGGATTAACCATACCATTATGTGTGATTGTATGTTTGTTACCTGATTGAGGGCCAACCCAGGTGTGGTTGATATTTATATATATAATTATGAGTTTCCAAAAGATAGTTTCATAGAATATCTTCTTTCAGCTCTCTATTCCCTCAGTCTGTGAAGGGGTAGTAGCAGCAACAAAGTTCCTTGGGTAGAGTGTGCAGCATACACATGTTGCGACGTAGAGCGTTCTTAGCTCAACCGATCCTGAGGAAAGTATTCAAACCTTCCCCTTATGGTGGATTAGGGTACTTGATCCATATGTGCTAGCCTAATCCACACAGCTTTGTGTATAGAAGCATTGATTTGTTAGTATTTCCTGGCCATCCATATGGACGTTGAGTTGGCATTGTCTGGATGCCTGCAGGGGCGTTGAGCTGGCATTAGTGAGTCGATCTCTTCCACATGAGAGGTGAGGCTCAAGTAGACCCATATTTATATACTCATATATGCACTATTTATTCCATATCTGCACGTGTTCCACCATGATGCCACACCACACTGATGTTTCAACATAGTGTTGGTGATGATGCCACGTGCTTAGACGTGTGAAGGTGCACTATGAGATTGTGTTATGGTAACCTACTTGTGTGATGAGTGTGAAGGGGCCTCGTACACTTGTAGAGGGACACTCATGTTTTCTCTCGAATAGTGTTTGGGTTAGTTGGCATATGGGTATGTCCTACCCATGTATAATGTAAGGCCCTACCCTGCATGTGATCAATACAACCCTAATTTTCTATGTACTTTACCTAAATAGATAGCTAAATTTATTACAAGTGATAAATTAGGTGATTTTTGCATGGCAATAATATTGTATATCATTTCTTACACTATGTTTTATTGTCATTACCATAAAGGTGTTATGCAGTTGTAAATTGAAAAAAAAAAGGGGATTGAAATTTAAAATGGGAAGCAAAGGAGGGTGTTAACCCTATCGATTAAAAGTAGGATATATGTTTGATGAAAAGTAAGTGTGATGGAAAGTAGGCTATATATACTTAGATAGAGGTGTAAGTGTTGGTTAGACAAGAATACTATTAATAGTCACTTAGTTATTTTATGAAAAAAATCATTATTATTGGTAAGTCTTTTGGCGAGGTAAATAATAATATTATTTAGTTGAATTGTTAATTAAACGATATATATATATATATATATAATTAAATTCTCAAGAGAGTTGATTTAATAATACCAATATCATTAAGATTTACGAGTTAATCAAAATAAAATATTATTAATTATGAGGTTTAATAAATAAATAATCGATGACATTTATAAAGTGTAATTATTGGGTGATAATATTATTATTATTGATTTTTGGCATCCTATTAAATAATTGGATAAAATCCAGAAGAGTTTATAAAATAATAGAAGTACCATTGTCCTTTTATTATTCTAGAAACTAATATCTAGAAGCAAACAATATATAACTTCTCCAAAATAACTTGGGAAAGAATAAAGAAAAAAAAGGTCATTTATTCATTGCAACTGTAGGTGAGTTGGTATGCTTGTTTTTTTAACAAAACCACATTATAGATATGGAGAATAAATGTTGAGATGTAGTTACATTGAATGGGTATAGTAAATGTTAGATGATCATAAGGATATGGTTCAATGAATCCACCAAGCCCTCTTTATCACTAGACTAGCATATTGTTGGAGACACGTTCTGTAGTTTTCGGTCAGAGCAGAGCATGTCAGGAGAGTTAATTAAGTCCCATATGCATGTATTTTTAATTGCGTGCACCATTCACACACTCTTGAAAGCCCATTAATGGTTGTGCAGATGGGCACAATGGGAATTTGATAGAGGTAGATAGTTTATATGTGATATGTTTTACCTTGGGATTAGGGAAGGATTTTATGAATCTTACTGACTAAGAATGAGGTGATCTTCTCATGAAAACAGTGCCATTGTGATGTGAACAAATGGCTATGGTTATCCACAATGCCCTATACTTCCTGGGAAAACAGCTTGCTTAAATGAGAAGCTGTAAAATCATTCAAAGCTACCGATAGAGTCATTCCTCTATCTTAGGTGCGTATGCCAGAGATGGAATAGCCTCCCGTCATCGCCAAGCTTTCCTTCACTTGCAGCAAAACATATTTACATCATGACACAATTTGTGGGGAATCTTGAGGTCAGTTGTTGTAACATGTACGTGGCTAGTTATTCTTTGTTTAGTTTCACTTCATTTTCAAACAATTCTATTTGCACTGGTTCTGTGGTTTTGTCTATGGCTGTAGATTAGTTTAAGGGAGTTAGAGAAATTATTATGATAGTTTCCTAAATTCTCAATTGCTAAAACATTTGCCCGCAACCAATGTTCTCTTCTCTATTGCTGAAATTCAATGAAATCAAGATGATTTCTATGTGTTTTACCATAAACTCTTTTATTTTTTATTTTATTTTTAAAAGAACGAATCCATGCCAAATGGTAACCTTAGTGTGACTTCAATAATGAAGAATGTATACTACCGAATCCCTCAGGCTTGGTATCAATATTAGAGGCTTGTTCGGTGATTTCTGTAGTAGCCTTGTTGTAGTTATTTAAAATTTCAATCTAGCGTAGTGGTTGTATTTGAAGGTATTCTAAAGATTACTCTTTGTTGGTTATATTATAAGGGTTTCCACCTAAGTAATATATATATTTTAGCATTGACATTTAGTGGGCTGATTATGTGACTGTGTGTGGTTCTCCACCGAGGCTATTATAGTTTTAGTATTTATTTTGGAATGCTTACAGTCATAATCATCATTTCTATTAGATTTGTAATTTCATTTGTATGAGTTGTTAGTTGTGTGGCTTGATAATAGCTTGTATGTTTGAATTAATCTTATTTACTATATATTGTCACCCTGCCCATTTTGAAAACTAAGTGATCACCCAGTGTTTGGGTTCAAGTATAGTTATTGGAAAAATTGTCAAAGTGTCAAATTTTCAAATTGGGACATTACATATAAATACCAAATTTATTAGTCTTTAATTTTATGCATATCTAGGGATTGAAAGGATGGTTTGCGTATCTACACACCCATATCCAATTGTTGTGCATATGCCATCAATTTTGGGTATGTTGTGGAATTTAACCAGCCAAGGCTTCAATGCCTGTCATATTCCTGCTTTTGCAACAAAACTTATTCATGAAGACACCACCCTATGCACTCGATTTGAATGCTTAATGTTGTATGCAACCTCGAACAAAATCCTATGCATAAATACTTCAAGCTATATCAATGTAAGGTGCAGTGAGAGAGCAGCAAAATCAAATGTACTTGAAATCAATGCAAAAGCAGTGGACTCTAGTGCCACGCCCTTTTACCATTAAACACATTAATATCATCGTGTGGTAGGATAAGATGATTATATCCAATTGACAAAAAGGAAATATTCGATAGGTGAAAACATGATAAAAAAATATAGCAACAACAAAAAATAGTGCACACAAATCCTAGATTTAATTTAGTTATTACTTATTATCACCATTGATCAATTATTGTAGCATGTTCTCAATTTATATATAGATTTTGTACATAAATTGAAATAGATAAATAAATAAAATAAAACACTAATAGTATGCAAAGAAAAGTGATAATGTTATTTTTTTATGCTAAAAATCAAAATTCTTCTATGCAAGGAAAGATTTCAATACAATTTTTTTGGGTTTAATGACAGCAGAAAAATATCATTTAATGGCTTAAAGATTTGCAACAAATATGAGTTACAGAACAAGGCACTCGTTTGAGTATTTATTTTATATGTATTAATATTTATCCTTTGTATATAGTTTAATTTGATATGAGCAATAAAATTGTGTATGTTGAAATGAATTAAGATTTCTTTTTACTGTCAATTGTTGTTGTTCTGGGTGAATTAGAGTGTTGTGTTGCAGAAAAAACTGCTCATGCATGACTACGATTTTTGCAAAAGTAATTCTGAGTTTTTTACTTCATTCATCCACCATTCTAGAACATTTTGAATTTTTAAATTTAACTCAGTAATATGAAAGTTATGATCATTTGAATGCTGTCATATTTTGCTGCAAAACAGTAGATCAAAAATTGATAAGTAATAATATGATATAAATATGGGACTTGACTCTTATTTATATATATTTATTATTTTTAGGGAATTTTGTTTCCATCCATTAAATTGACTTAGAGTTATCAAAATTATACCATATGGATTGATATGTAATGGTTCAAAGCCATCTCTTGTCATATGCATTTTTTTGTTAATCAAGTCAAGTTCCAACTTGATAGACATTGTTGATAATCATTATTCTTACAAAGTTCTTTCCTTTATAGTGTGGGTTAGAGACATTAAGGCATGATAGAATTGTTGTTCATAATGTTTAATAATTGATACCCATGTGTATAAGGGATGTATGTTAAACTCTAGTTAGAATCTCTCATATTAGAATTAGAATGAGTTTGGTTATAATCCTAAGAACTTCAAGTATCCAAAATAGTATTAATCACCTTGTGATTGTAAATTATTACTTAGAGAGGCCTTGTATTAAAAGTAAACATTATAGACTTGTTAGAATAATTAGTCCCTCTCTTCTAAACTTAGCATGGTCTTGCTAGATTATTAATTGACTAAAAAGATTATTTTATTATTATGAAATCTCATAGTATTATGAAAGTACATATATGTGGTTATTATACTCTTAAGGATTAAAATGTATATGTGGTATGCATATATTCTTATGGTTGAAATTAATGTCAATAACACATTGTAAGTGGGGTTTTGTTATAAACGACTTATTATCATAGAGAGTGTGTATTGGAATGGTTAAACTAAGATTGAGTTTGGTGGTTCATGGGGATGGCGTGTGTTACTTAGTTGTTTTAGAGAATTCTTGGGAGATCATATATGTGGGTCTAGTCATAATCCTTGACTTTGAACTATTACTCCCTATTATTATAGTGTGGAGAGCTTTTAGTGGTTTGAGTTTGAAGTTGATGTTAAGCTATCTTTTTAACCTTGTGATTATATTCCTTTGTTATCCAACCATGTGGGAGATGGTTGAAGTCTAATTGTCGAACTACGGTGCCTCTGCGAAATATATACGTAGGCAAGGATGTCTGAGACGAGCCCCTGAGGACTAGGTTTGGCCCCTAGGATTTGTTCTCTTATTATTCTTATGATTACTAGTTATATATATGTGTTATTGTTGGCATGTGACTTTATAATGTTTCAGATTAATTTTGGGTTAGTTTAACTGTTTAAGTCTACCTTAGAGATGTGGATTCCACGTATCCTCTTGAACTGACCATGATGGTCTAAGCAATTTAGTTATCTAACTCAAAGAATTATAGTTTATGACTGGTCAAAAGTTGTATGCTTTCTTGTAGTGCCTACTTTGGTAGCAAAATTTGAGAGTTTTGCAAGTGTAAGTGAACAAAATTTGGAATTTTTGTTTTGTCCTTAACTATATTTTGGTGTAAAGTTTTGGGCATTACACTTGGTATTAGAGCGTGGTTGCAGTGCTGGGATCTTTGGTTAGTGTTGTGGCCCTATGAGTGTTGTTTGTGTGAAGCTCCCTTATGTGCTTACCTCCTTGTTGTGACTAATGTTTGAAATGACCCTATGACATCTTTTCTTCCCTTATCCTTTAGTAATTGTTGTTAGCTTTGATTTAGTATTACATACCTCGATGTGAATGACATAAGGGATTATGAAATAAATGATACTAGGTTCATAAACTTTATGTGGGAAAATGATAGTGAGATAGTAATGCTTCTTAAAGGAATTATATAGCGTGTTCTCTAAAAATTGGATAGAAAAGTAGTGATTTAACCATGACTGGGTTATGATATCATTGTGAGGGATGGATAGAATGACCTTATGTTGTCCTTCCTTTCTTTATTCTTGATAATGGTTTCTAGATCTGATCAAGTACTACGTACCTCTATTGTGAATGACGCAATGGATTGTGAAACCAATGATGCTATGTTCATATGCTTTATGTAGGATTAGAGTAGTGAAATACTAATGTCTCTTAAGGAATCATATATTCTACTCTATAAAATCTAGATAGAAAAAGTAGCGATTAAACTTTGTTTGAGATGTGAGACCTTTCTCTATGTTGTTAAGTTGATAGAGTATTATGTAACCACATGTGGATGATGCATTTGACTATGATGGGGGTAAACAACTAAGTTTAGAGATTTTGACTTGGTAAAATCTAAATATAAATGCACCTATATACCCTTCCTTAGGGCTCACAAATGTTTAGGATGATCCAGATTAAACAAACTAAATGTGTCAATTGTATGTTTTATTCATATTGGTTATCATGTCGTAGTGAACTATCCTTGTGGAAACCAAGTCAATCCATAATAAAATAAAGTTTAAAAACAAATGAAGGATTAAAAAAAATATAGTAGTGCATTCAATGATTATTATTATTATTATAAAGTTTTCCCTTGTGCTATCCTATAACCGTGAACCTTATGGAGATGAAGAAAGATCCTTAAAACATGAATATTGAGAAGACAATACAACTTTACTTAAGTGAACATCTTTTAACTTCATAATGCAAGTGAATGACTAAGTGTAAAACACTATAACCCTTATTTCTCAATCTAGGCACTTGGGCTGATTTGAAAACATGATTCCTTTCTAATGTGTGGATAAATGAAGTACTCCCTAAAAGTGCATATTTTATGTAAAGCTATCTTGTAGATATGGAGGAAATATGTATGTTGGCAAAAGGTCTTTGTCCCAAAATTGTAGTATCACCTTAGGATATATGCGTAAACTTGTGTGTGGAATCAATTAATAATTGAGGTAAAAAGGGAATAGTGGAATAATATGCATAGTAAATAAATAATAATGATGGTGGAGAGGGAATGAATGTAGTAGTAAACTTTGCATTGCTAAAATTCTGAATTAAAAGTTGTCTTTCATTTCATGGCATGTTTGGGATATAGAATGGCATGTGTGTCATAACATCATTACATTGGTGAGGCTTAAGGTCCCCAATTGCATTATTAGTCATAGAAAGCCATATAACTATTGACT
Organism: Sequoia sempervirens; assembly: GCA_007258455.2. Taxonomy (NCBI): domain Eukaryota; kingdom Viridiplantae; phylum Streptophyta; class Pinopsida; order Cupressales; family Cupressaceae; genus Sequoia; species Sequoia sempervirens. The sequence continues at coordinate 328,930,605 of VDFB02271358.1, read as the reverse complement.
CAATTGAGGTGCAATTGTTAAATGGGTGATTTAGTGAAGGTTGAATGAAAATAACGTTTTGTTGTGGTGCTATAAACTGGACTATGTTTTTCGTATTGTATGTTGAGTATTGGTTCTGCCTTGTTTGAGAAGATAAACTTTATCATGAATTCGTATGTCATTTTGTAGAATAGAATATTTTTCTATTTAATTACGTGCAAGAAAATGGTTTGTTGCTTTAAAAGATGAAATTGGAAAAAGAAAGAGAAAATATAAGTTATTTTGTATTCTTGGTGTATGTGAATACCCCGTAAGGATGCTTATGTTGTGTATAGTGGTAATTTTTTGTGGATAGGCCAAGTCATAAAAGTTAATGTGTGTTGTGCATCCTTAACTCATATGGAATGAAATGATAAGATTCTTGATAGTTAGTGTGGTTTGTCATGTGAAAGCCAGTATATGTGTTGTGCTCCAAGTACGAGATACAGGGTATCCGACTTGGGATAATGGTGGTGGATGTCTAGTACGATCCCCTATGTGTACCCTTCGTGATTATCTTGTGTAGTTGATTTGTGGTGAAGTGGAGTACGCATGAAATGTGTGTATGTGTATTTTTTTTAAATGAAATGTGATGTATTCCCTTATGACTAGTCTTATTTGTATGTTAAATGTGTACCTCTAGTGTTTGGTTCCCTCCTTATGGGAGTACGATGCCAGCTAGTGTAAATAGGGGTTGAGAGGCACATGTTCTCCCATCGAGAAATTACGTACTCATGGTATTGTCCCTAATCCTGATAAAGGATCTATGTCGATTCATTGTAATCCTCCCATGGATGTTGACTGTGGCCTACTCCCCCACATGTGAGAGCCACACTTGTTGGTTCATAGTGTAAACCTATTCCTTGATGTTATAACCCATGGATAAAGGATGAAATTTCAAGGACCACCAATTATTCATATTTATGTGGTCAGGGACCACCAATGATTCATATATATATATGGTTAAGGACCACCATTTATTAATACTTATGTGGTCAGGGACCACCAGTGATGCATACTTATGTGGTCAGGGACCACCAATTATTCATATTTATGTGGTCAGGGACCACCAGTTATTGCATGCTATATACTTATGTGGTTAGAGAACCACCATTCCCCTCCTCTCCTTAGGTGGCTTATCAAGTCACATGGTACTCATGATGTGCAAATTTTATTGTTGAAATATGAATTATTGGTAACTTTTTATTGATGTTGTACTTTATTACGTGCCAACAATGCGAGATTCTACAGATATTTTATTAGGCTATTTAGCCATTTGACGGTTGTTGTAGTCCGATTTGCCTCAAGGACTTGTTTTAATTTCGTTTTTGAATTAAGATTGAAATGTTGCAATGTAGTTACAATTGATCTTTATTTTGCTCCTCTTGAATTTATAGTTCCTCTTTGGGATTTTTCTTTATTGGAATCTTGGTTTATGGTCTTATGTTGCTCAATTTGAGGCTTTCTCCTTGTTTGCAAATTGTTGGCATGTGTGGTGTAATGTGAAATCTATAAACTGCCATATCCTAGGGGGTTCTCTGGTAGGTTGTATAGGGGAGTAGATGCAATGGGGAATTATTTTGAAAGGGGTTGAAAATGGGACCGGTATGGGACGACCATTAATCCATTCTTCCCCTCGTTCTATGGTTGTTCTTATCTGTATGGAGGAGTCCTTAGAGAAGGGCTCGAGATCATCTTCCTGAATTGCTATGGTATCCAGGAATATGAATCCTTGTAAACCCCATTGTGTGAGCCTTATGTTGTAAATTATGTGATTGTATGAGGACAGGCGCACCCATTGGGAAGAACATCCTTGCTATTGTTTTGTGTACATGTGAAACTGTAAGTAAAATGTGATGTGGCACACCTATGTTCACTATGTGCAAACATAACTAATGAGGCAAGTTAATATTTCTTGAGACATGGTAAGAGTGCCATAATTATAAGGTAAAATGCTTTCTTAAGGATATATTTGGACAAAATGTGAAGCTAATAATTTGGAGACATGATTGGCCATTGAAACAAAAAAAAAATCTAACATCATGAGTGATGTATATGGTGCAAAGAAATTTTGAGGTGTATCAAAGGTTATGAATCCATTTAGATATATTTTTGAGTAATTTAATTGAAGATGGTAATATTGTTAATAAATTAGAGATACATGGATGGTTATTAGCATTGTTAGGTTGAGCATATATTAGATAAATGTTCCATTATAAGAAAATTTGTTAAGTATTTGAATGCTTAATTCATGGAAGAGATTTCCTCTAATGTGTACTTATAGCTAAATGTTTTGTTTATTCCATCACGAAAGTAAAGTAATTAGTATGCTTGATAGATTAAGGAGTGTTGCTATATTGAGATTATGTTTTCAGACATTAATGACTTCCAGGAGGAATTCTAAGCTAAGGGGAGGGGGATGTAAGCCCCTGCCCTGCATGTGATCAATACAACCCTAATTTTCTATGTACTTTACCTAAATAAATAGCTAAATTTATTACAAGTGATAAATTAGGTGATTTTTGCATGGCAATAATATTGTATATCATTTCTTACACTATGTTTTATTGTCATTACTATAAAGGTGTTATGCAGTTGTAAATTGAAAAAAAAAGGGGGATTGAAATTTAAAATGGGAAGCAAAGGAGGGTGTTAACCCTATCGGATTAAAAGTAGGATATATGTTTGATGAAAAGTAAGTGTGATGGAAAGTAGGATATATATACTTAGATAGAGGTGTAAGTGTTGGTTAGACAAGAATACTATTAATAGTCACTTAGTTATTTTATGAAAAAAATCATTATTATTGGTAAGTCTTTTGGTGAGGTAAATAATAATATTATTTAGTTGAATTGTTAATTAAACGATATATATATATATATAATTAAATTCTCAAGAGAGTTGATTTAATAATACCAATATCATTAAGATTTACGAGTTAATCAAAATATAATAATATTAATTATGAGGTTCAATAAATAAATAATCGATGACATTTATAAAGTGTAATTAATTGGGTGATAATATTATTATTATTGATTTTTGGCATCCTATTAAATAATTGGATAAAATCCAGAAGAGTTTATAAAATAATAGAAGTACCATTGTCCTTTTATTATTCTAGAAACTAATATCTAGAAGCAAACAATATATAACTTCTCCAAAATAACTTGGGAAAGAATAAAGAAAAAAAAGGTCATTTATTCATTGCAACTGTAGGTGAGTTGGTATGCTTGTTTTTTTAACAAAGCCAAATTATAGATATGGAGAATAAATGTTGAGATGTAGTTACATTGAATGGGTATAGTAAATGTTAGATGATCATAAGGATATGGTTCAATGAATCCACCAAGCCCTCTCTATCACTAGACTAGCATATTGTTGGAGACACGTTATGTAGTTTTCGGTCAGAGCAGAGCATGTCAAGAGAGTTAATTAAGTCCCATATGCGTGTATTTTTCATTTTTTGCACCATTCACACACTCTTGAAATCCCATTAATGGTTGTGCAGATGGGCACAATGGGAATTCGATAGAGGTAGATAGTTTATTTGTGATCTTTTTTACCTTGGGATTAAGGGAGGATTTTATGAATCTTACTGACTAAGAATGAGGTGATCTTCTCATGAAAACAGTGCCATTGTGATGTGAACAAATGGCTATGGTTATCCACGATGCCCTGGACTTCCTGGGGAAACAGCTTGCTTGTATGAGAACCTGTAAAATCATTCAAAGCTACCGATAGAGTCCTTCCTCTATCTTAGGTGCGTATGCCAGAGATGGAATGGCCTCCTATCATCGCCAAGCTTTCCTTCACTTGCAGCAAAACATATTTACAGCATGACACAATTTGTGGGGAATTTTGAGGTCAGTTATTGTAACATGTACGCGGCTAGTTATTCATTGTTTAGTTTCACTTCATTTTCAAACAATTCTATTTGCACTGGTTATGTGGTTTTGTCTATGGCTATGGATTAGTTAAAGGGAGTTAGAGGAATTATTATGATAGTTTCCTAAATTCTCAATTGCTAAAACATTTGCGCGCAACCAATGTTCTCTTCTCTATTGCTAAAATTCAATGAAATCAAGATGATTTCTATGTGTGTTACCATAAACTCTTTTATTTTTATTTATTTTTAAAAAGAACAAATCCATGCCAAATGGTAACCTTAGTGTGACTTCAATAATGAAGAATGTATACTATCGAATCCCTCAGGCTTGGTATCAATGTTAGAGGCTTGTTCGGTGATTTCTGTAGCAGCCTTGTTGTAGTTATTTAAAATTTCAATCTAGCGTAGTGGTTGTATTTGAAGGTATTCTAAAGATTACTCTTTGTTGGTTATATTATAAGGGTTCCCACTTAAGTAATATATATATTTTAGCATTGACATTTTGTGGGCTGATTATGTGACTGTGCGTGGTTCTCCACCGAGGCTATTATAGTTTTAGTATTTATTTTGGAATGCTTATAGTCATAATCATCATTTCTATTAGATTTGTAATTTCATTTGTATGAGTTGTTAGCTGTGTGGCTTGATAATAGCTTGTATGTTTGAATTAATTTTAGTCACTATATATTGTCACCCTGCCCATTTTGAAAACTAAGTGATCACCCAGTGTTTGGGTTCAAGTATAGTTATTGGAAAAAAATTCAAAGTGTCAAATTTTCAAATTGAGACATTACATACAAATACCAAATTTATTAGTCTTTAATTTTATGCATATCTAGGGATTGAAAGGATGGTCTTCGTATCTACACACCCATATCCAATTGTTGTGCATATGCCATCAATTTGGGGTATGTTGTGGAATTTAACCAGCCAAGGCTTCAATATCTGTCATATTCCTGCTTTTGCAACAAAACTTATTCATGAAGACACCACCCTATGCACTCGATTTGAATGCTTAATGTTGTATGCAACCTCGAGCAAAATCCTATGCATAAATACTTCGAGCTATATCAATGTAAGGTGCAGTGAGAGAGAGTGGCAAAATCAAATGTACTTGAAATCAATGCAAAAGCAGTGGACTCTAGTGCCACGCTCATTTACCATTAAACACATTAATATCATCGTGTGGTAGGATAAAATGATTATATCCAATTGACCAAAAGGAAATATTCGATAGGTGAAAACATGATAAAAAAATATAGCAACAACAAAAAATAGTGCACACAAATCCTAGATTTAATTTAGTTATTACTTATTATCACCATTGATCAATTATTGTAGCATGTTCTCAATTTATATATAGATTTTGCACATAAATTGAAATAGATAAATAAATAAAATAAAACACTAATAGTATTCAAAGAAAAGTAATAATGTTATTTTTTTATGCTAAACCTCAAAATTCTTCTATGCAAGGAAAGATTTCAATACAATTTTTTTGGGTTTAATGACAGCAGAAAAATATCATTTAATGGCTTAAAGATTTGCAACAGAATATGAGTTACAGAACAAGGCACTTGTTTGAGTATTTATTTTATATGTATTAATATTTAGCCTTTGTATATAGTTTAATTTGATATGAGCAATAAAATTGTGTATGTTGAAATGAATTAAGATTTTTTTTTACTGTCAATTGTTGTTGTTCTGGGTGAATTAGAGTGTTGTGTTGCAGAAAAAACTGCTCGTGCATGACTACAATTTTTGCAAAAGTAATTCTGAGTTTTTTACTTCATTCATCCACCATTCTAGAACATTTTGAATTTTTAAATTTGACTGAGTAATATGAAAGTTATGATCATTTGAATGTTGTCATATTTTGCTGCAAAACAGTAGATCAAAAATTGATAAGTAATAATATGATATAAATATGGGACTTGACTCTTATTTATATATATTTATTATTTTTAGGGAATTTTGTTTCCATCCATTAAATTGACTTAGAGTTATCAAAATTATACCATATGGATTGATATGTAATGGTTCAAAGCCATCTCTTGTCGTATGCATTTTTTTGTTAATCAAGTCAAGTTCCAACTTGATAGACATTGTTGATAATCATTATTCTTACAAAGTTCTTTCCTTTATAGTGTGGGTTAGAGACATTAAGGCATGATAGAATTGTTGTTCATAATGTTTAATAATTGATACCCATGTGTATAAGGGATGTATGTTAAACTCTAGTTAGAATCTCTCATATTAGAATTAGAATGAGTTTGGTTATAATCCTAAGAACTTCAAGTATCCAAAATAGTATTAATCACCTTGTGATTGTAAATTATTACTTAGAGAGGCCTTGTATTAAAAGTAAACATTATAGACTTGTTAGAATAATTAGTCCCTCTCTTCTAAACTTAGCATGGTCTTGCTAGATTATTAATTGACTAAAAAGATTATTTTATTATTATGAAATCTCATAGTATTATGAAAGTACATATATGTGGTTATTATACTCTTAAGGATTAAAATGTATATGTGGTATGCATATATTCTTATGGTTGAAATTAATGTCAATAACACATTGTAAGTGGGGTTTTGTTATAAACGACTTATTATCATAGAGAGTGTGTATTGGAATGGTTAAACTAAGATTGAGTTTGGTGGTTCATGGGGATGGCGTGTGTTACTTAGTTGTTTTAGAGAATTCTTGGGAGATCATATATGTGGGTCTAGTCATAATCCTTGACTTTGAACTATTATTCCCTATTATTATAGTGTGGAGAGCTTTTAGTGGTTTGAGTTTGAAGTTGATGTTAAGCTATCTTTTTAACCTTGTGATTATATTCCTTTGTTATCCAACCATGTGGGAGATGGTTGAAGTCTAATTGTCGAACTACGGTGCCTCTGCGAAATATATACGTAGGCAAGGATGTCTGAGACGAGCCCCTGAGGACTAGGTTTGGCCCCTAGGATTTGTTCTCTTATTATTCTTATGATTACTGCCATGCGGTGTACGACCAGTACATGCCTTCTCTAACTGGCGTATGACCATGTCGTGCTAAGACACAATGCAGGATGTGGTCGAGGTGCATATTCCATGCGGATAGCCAAGCAGTGCATGGGCCACTTGGCGAGTCCATGCCACATGATGACATGATGCAAGGTGTACTGAGGAGTACACTTCATGCCATGTGGTTTTTGTGTTCACTCCACCACACATGAGGGGCTATTGTGATAGTCGGACGTTGTTCCCTCCTTCCTCGTTTGGTAGCTAGTTTAGTCACATAGCTATGTATTGTTCCATTTCAGAGATTGTGAATATTCTTTTGGTTATTGATGGATTTTATTTGACTTTGAGGACTGGAAAATTTTGGTTTATCTTGTTTGTGATGGTTTAGCCACAAAATTGTGAAATTTCTTTGCTTGTAGCCCTCGGGGTTACATTTGATTTAGTGTTGAAATTGCACATATTTCTTGCTTTATTGTTGTAATTGAATCTTTATTTGATAATTATTTATGATCTTTGGTGGCTAAACTAGTTTTCTATTTGTCGTTTTCAAATGTTGTTCTTGTGTTGTAATGTGATTCCTCATCGAGAACGGGAGAGCCAGACTCGGTTGAGTGTATATGAGGAAGTAGCCGCAGGGAACCTTGAGGATGGGGGTAAGTGAGGCTGTTACACAGCTAGGACCCACTACCCACTTATGTGTGATGACTATCTCTTAGAGGCTAACCACCTTATTCAACAAGAGATAGGTCATTTTGGTCTTGTTTGGATGGTCTCACCGTGTGTGTGTGGCCTAACACCATCAACCACTGAGTGTGAGGTATGGATTATGTGAGATGGATATTGGCTCTTGGCTCATGTATTATGTATCATGGATTAGTATGTTGCTTACCGGTGTCCAGATGGACCCTTGTGTAGCCTTGTGATGTGATTCCCAATGATGTAAAGTATGTATGTATGTATAAATGCATGGTTCATCTTGGATATGGTTTCATATGAAAAGTTCAAAAGTTGGCTTATTGTGCTTTAGAAAGTGTAGATTGTTATATTTTGTAGAAAATGATGCCAAATATGTTATAATGTGTGAGATTGGAAGTATGTGCTAAACAAATATTGTTGCAAATTATGGTGTTTTGGAAAGAATTGAGTGCTTATGCATCTTCTTTACCCTATGCTTAGTGGAATTAATGTGTATCTTAAGCTATCCTTGGATGAATGTGGATGTCAAAATAAATGCTTATTTTGAGAATTGTGACACATATGATGTTAGCAAAATTAACCATGTTATTTTGTTTCATATTGAGACCTTATGAGTAAGCCATATTTCAATATATTGATAGTGATTCTTAGAAACGTGAATGATAAATAAATATCCTTTGTATTTTGTTTAGTGATGAATGATGTATATTATAATTCTTATCTTTGGAATGAAATACAATTGTTTAATGTTGATTATTATATTGTGAGTACTAATGTGTGACATGGATGCATATTGAGCTTACATGACTTCCAAGAGTAAGTCAAATCTTAGGGAGGGAGAATGTAACACCTCTCTAAACCTAGGTTCGTAAGATAGTATTTTGATTTTTATTTGATATTTTAAATGTTAAATGTTATTATAATGAGGTTAGATATTGTTGATTTAGTGAAAGGTTATTATGATTAGCTATGATGATGCAATTAATTGATATATATGGTAGCTAACTACAGTCAAGATGTAGTATGTGCTTCGGCTATGTATATATGTATATGCGATGTGTATGTTACAGGTACCAGGTATCAACTCCACCTGGCTTCACAGGTCTGAGCGTACCTTCCCCGATGGTGGTTACTGGAGGTAGTCACAAGCCACATTTCCCCTTCCCTAGCCCAATGTACCCTGTTAGGGTAGTGGTTTCCTTGTTGATGTCTTACCATCCGATTACCTAACGGTAACGTCCGAAGCACCTTTCAGCTGTATGTTCTGGTGCACCTTTCTATTGTATGTGGTTTACTAGTATGTCTTGCTGAGGTATTTTGTCTTGGTTTCCATGACTCTTTTATATGGTTATATCTATATTTAACTAGTTGATGGTGTCTTGATGTGGTTCCTTTGATGCCTTTTCGTGATTTTATATATGGTATTTCATTGTGTTCAGTTGATTTTATATTTAAATGTTTTTATCCATGAGATTTTAAAATGTGTTATTTTAAATGATTTTTATTGATCATTCGAGAGAATGATATATTTCATATGGAAATTTTAAATGATCTTATTAATCCCTTTTGGGGAGCTTTTTGTTTTTGGACGATTGGATTTAAATTACTATTTTTATATGAAATAGAGAATTTTGGTATTTTTAGTGATTTTAATTAATCGATTTGGAGAGTTTTAATAACTCATTTAACTAAATGTTTTATTTCATATATTGTTTTGAGAGTTTATATAATGGAAATAAGTTTTGATATTATATTTATTTAAAAGTGTTATTTTAAATATGATTTGTTTTGGGGAGTTTAGTTAAAAAGAAATTGGGCAGCCTTGTCTTTGGGATAGATATATATATATACTTTGTTTTGAACCATTTTGGGGGAGAAAACAAAACAAAAAAAACTGATTTGGGGTGGAGGGAGAAAAACCTCATGGCTGGGAATGGAAGCTGGGTGGGAAGACCTGGTTTTGTTGGAGGGATTTTGTGGGTAGTGGACCCTGGAGTTCAGCGTAGCATTGTAGTTTTGCTGCTCTATTTTGGGATCTAGTCGTGCCTTGCAAGTAGAGCAATTTTGCATTTCAAATTTGGGCAGATTTGAGGTATTCTTCTGTGTTTTCCTTGAATAATTTTTGAGTTATAAATGTATGCATGTTTTGGGAATCTTGGCTATTTTGTAGTATTTGGAATGGCAGATTTTTTTGCATTTCTAGCAAATATGAAATGGGTGTTTGGAAAAATTTGTTTTATGGGCTCCTTCATGTTCTTCTTTTTGTCCAAATTGTAAAAAAAATTTCCTTGGCTGCTCATTACCCACTTGTTAAAATGTGAAATAAGGGCAGATTCTATGTAGAAATGCCCAAATCTCAACTAGGTTGAAGTTAAAATTCAATTCTAGACACTTGCATTTTCTGTCAAAATTTGTGTCTTCTTGTTAAATGACGTTTTTTGATGCTACTCTTTAACCAGCTGATGAAAATGCAAAATAAATTTGGATTCTATGTAAAAATGTCAAAATATGAACCGAGTCTTTGTTTAATTTTTAATCCAAGCACTTTCATTTTTTATGTTTTGCCCAGCCATGCTTAAAATGACATTTTTCAATACAACACCTTATTATGGTTCATAAAATTAAAAATTAAATATGAAAACCATCTAGAAACGTTGAAATCTGAACTAGGTCTTTGTCCAACTTTTAATCTGGACACTTTGAACTTTTATGTAATTTCATGCCTCTTTTTCATGTTGAATTTCAGTTGTTAAATGTGTCTTTTTACAACAGTGTTTTCTTGGCTATTTTACATGGTTTTTATGATGGATTTCAATGGATTTTTCTTTGTTTCATATTGTTTTTTAGATTCCTCATTTGGATAAACGAGAAGGTCTATCCGTCTACAAGGCGTTGAGTCATCCGTCTGTAGGGCATTGATACGGGCATGATTGAGTCTCCTCGTCTATATGAGAGATGTACCTAGTTCCTTGTGGTGCCATCCCTCCAAGCACACATGATGACATTCCATCTAGTCAGCACTCTTGTACCTTATACTTTAGTAGTCATGAGTAGTACCTGTCCTGTCATTGTATGAGCATTTACATGTTGTGATATTGGCTTTAGTGTGTTGTAATCCATGTTTGCTCCATGTCTGATGTGAATGTGGCCTTATGTTTTCCTTGCCTTGTTATTTCTACTTGGGCCTTGTGACTACCTCTGAGCACGGTGGGGTGGCCTCTTTTGAGCCCACATGGTAGGGAGGCGTTGGCACCACCATTGGGGACCAGCGTATAGGTTACTGGAGCACCAGTCAGAGCTGATTCCTCTAGTACTTGTCTTACATGTTGATGTATTTTATTTTTTGGTGTCTTTGTACTCTCTTCAGAGAAAGGATGTAATCATATAATTTAATGAGAAGAAATGTGATGATTTATTTTTGGTTTATGAGTTCCGGTGTTGGTATCGGACTCACTTGTATTAGGATGATCATTATGGATTTTTCTTCAATATTTTCCATGCAAAAATTAGATCTTAGTTGTATTTTTCCTTCATGTTTTAGTCTACAAAGGTTTTGGTGCATCGCCGCTTTCTTTTTTGGTCTATGTTGTTGCTACTATAGTTTCGAAGCAGCGCTGCTAAAGTTTCGGAGTGGTGCGGAAAGTTTTGGAGTAGTGCAGAAAGTTTCAGAGCAATGTTGCTAAAGTTCTGAAGCAGTACAGCAAGTTTTGGTGCAATGCTGCTAAAGTTATGGAGCAGTAGAAAGTTTTGGAGAAGAGGTTTCGGAGTAGGAAGTTCTAGAGAAAAGGTTCTGTAGCTGGAAGTTTCGTAGTTGGAACTTTTGTAGCTATAAGTTCCGTAGCTAGAAGTTTTGAAGCTGGAAATTTCGTAGCTGGAAGCTCCATAGCTGGAACTTTTGAAGTTGGAAGCTCCATAGCTGGAAGCTCCGTAGCTGGAAGCTTCGTAGCTAGAAGCTCCGTAGCTGGAAGTTTCGTAGCTGAAACTTCTGTAGCTGGAAGTTCTGGAGCAGGAAGTTCAAGAGCAAGTTTTTGGAGCCATTATGTTTGCTCCTATTTGGGATTTATGTGGAGGGTGGATTAGTCCTCTCCTTTTGGATTATTTTCGGTCATGCTTGGTCATTTTTGTGGTCATTATATCGTATTGGCAACTGGTTTTTCTATAAGTTATTTGGTATGTTTTCAAAAGAAAAATTATCTTGTCCTCTTTTGGCTCTTACCCTTCAGGGTTGCGTAGCAAGATGTTACAAAACCACTCATTTGTGGGTGCGTCCTTTTGTAATTATTTCCTTAGGCACAATTAATGAAATGCTTAATTTAATTATGGGGCCTAAGTTTGATAAAATAAATGTAACTTGTAGACTTTGGGCCCAAGGATCACTTTAGGATCTATGTCAAATTTATCTTGTAGATTTTGTGTTAGGCACCCAAGTTGGGTATACATGTTATTCTTAGAAACACTTTTAAGGGTCATAAATTTTTGAAAAGAAGGAAACTCTTTGATTTTCAATGTAGGCAAGCTTGCTAAAATTTATAATTGGCCAATTACAAATCAATAAATGGATCATGCATGTTTCTTCTAGATGTTCTCCCCATTACTGGTGATGTATTTATTTTTTATGCTCTTTAAGTTGAGTAACTTGGTGAAATCTTGTTAAAGTGTTTTAAATTAGAGATTAATGTGTGAAATATTTGCATGTATTATGGTCATTTTATGCATCTAACTCAAATCCTTCATCAAATTCCTTATAATATTGAACCTATAGTATTTTTTATTGATTTAAATATTGATCATTGCATCATAGGTTATTTGGTTTTCATCAAATATTTTGACTCATTGGTTGTTTGCATTTATTGTTAACTTCCTTAAACCCTAACATATTTTAGTTTTTTTTGCAAATTTGATAGATTAGGATTATTTTTTCAAATTTTTGAAACAATTATTTAGTAATTTAGTTTATTTAACTTTGGGTGTAATAATTGTATAGCTTGATATCTACCAACACAAATCCCTTGTCAAAAAAATCACATAGACCACTTAGATACTCCAACATTTCCAAGACCTAGTGCAAAATGCATGTTGGAGTTGATATATCCTCTAGAATGGTCAACTTTTTAAGAGTAGATTATTTTTCATTTTACTTGAGTTGGCTATGTCAAATGATCCATCAACAAATAGGTTCTATAAATCAATGGGTTTGAGACCTAAAACACAAAGAATTCCTTATCTATATTTATGATTTATATTCATACAAAATGGTTAGATATGTATTTGTGTGATCATTTTTTTATTTGTGTGGATCACTTATATAGTTCCAATTTGAAGGAGAGCTTGTCCACTCTTAGCAATTGGCCTATCATCACACACTTTTTTTAATGAGTATATCTATCTGCCCTTCAAGAATAATCATTCCCTAGCCTTGAACTAGATTGATCCCTCTACAAGTGTGAGAAATTATTTTGGGACCCAACAAAATGATATCATTGCAAGAGGTGAACTAGTTATTTCTAGGTAAGAGATGAATGGGAAATTTATTTTAAGGCCATTGTAACATTGCTAGTTGAGAAAGTGTGACTGAAATATACTTGCAAGTTGATAGCTCATCAACTTTAAACTAATAGAATGGTGCCATTACTAAGGATGTGTTGATCTTGGTTAATACTTCAAATATCTTATCAACTTACACTATAAAAAGGGTAACAAGGATAAATTTTCTTTCCTATTACTTTAATATTTCAATTTTCTCAAAAAAATTATCTTCCAAGTGAAGAGTGATAACTCTATTTTAATGGGGATTGGGAGATGGTGATCACCAATGCAAGAAATATGTGAGGACCAATATTTTAGCATATCCAATGCCAATAAAGAATGAAAGAGAGGTATGATAGAATGAGGGTCTAAAATCCCACATAAACCTAAAAAGTGACTTAGAGAACCTCATAATTAGTACTAGGGACACTACTTCCCACCTAGGTACTTTAAATCCTAATCTAATTGATCCTTATAGTCAAATTGAGGAAGAAAACATTGCAATACATGCAATAAAAGACTCCATCACTTGGATTATCTTTCCATGGTTTTCTTGGTACTACTATAACACCATAAAAATCCAATAAAATTCCATAGTGGAACACAAGAGTAGCATTAATACCACAACATCAAACTCTAATTAGTTGTCAAACAACCCAAAGCACCTTCAAAGGAAAAGAAAATTAAAACATACCCACTATTCAATAGTACCAATCTAATAGTGGCAAAAAAAATCAAAACATAGGATACTTCCACAATCATGACATAGTCTCTATATTTTCTAACCCAATAGCATGTCAAACACCTATCCATAAAAAATGATTCCTCTTCATTACAATGTTTATGATCCATTCATATCAAAGACATGGAATATTTTCATGTGACATCAACATTCTAGGGCATAATGCATGAATTATTATTGTTTTTAAATCTATGTGTAAATGATCCATTGAATTAGTATCCTAGTAGTTTGAAAAAATGGTAAAATATATTTGGTCACTTGAAAGGTCTTTTATCTACACAAACGTTTTTTCATGCAAATGTACAGAAATCAAGGTGATTGGGTTTTAGACAAAATGGTTATATATGTAGTAACAATTTATATTCATACAAAATGGTTATATATATATAGTTTTGTGATTAATTTTTTAGTTGTGTGAATCACTTATGTAGTTACAAAAATGACCCTCACTATCAAATTATTTGTTTATTGATTATAATGCATTTTATTAATAGACCCTAAATTTTGTATGTGAGGGTGAATCAATTGGGAACACATGGTAGATTCAAATTCAAGATTTGGTTGAGATAAATACCTTTATTATTTGTTTAATTGTGTGCATCTATTTAAATTGTTTACTTATATTGGCTCTTATTATTAGGTTTATTTGTTATCAATGTTAAATAATTGATTTTCCCTAGGACATGTTTGTAAATATGATATTAATTTATTTACATTTTTTATGAGTTTGAAATTCTTGCACCCTTTAGGTTTTTATCCTTAACGTTTATTCATTCTACATGTTATGGTTCTAGATTTGATGTTTATAATTGATTATCCTTCATTTCAAACCTATTTTTTAATTCACCCTATTTCTTTTCATTAACACCTTAATAAGGGTTTTTGTTTCCATTGGTTATATCTATTATCTAAGATTACTCACCCACCCTTATATTGGTCATTATTGATTGTTTATACATTATGGATCTCATAGGTCATTACATTTAGATTTTATACATGTGTACTTCACCAATAGATGTGTTCCTTTATATTTTTGTCTACTCCATATATACTAAGATGCGTTCATTTTTTTCTATCATGTGGATGGGGGTGTTTTATCTATAGACATACTATATACATGTGATATTTCCTCCTCAATTTTAATGATTATTAATAATTATATTTTATATACCCCCACCTCACATATCCAAGAGCTCCATTTTGATCATATTTTTTATATGAATAGTGCTAGTGATATTTATGAGCATGATGTTATGTTACATTTAATAAATTTTACTTCACATGATATGGGTAATGATTTGAATATGTCTTGTAGGATGGATCTTCACAATGCAACATTATCCCTTAATTTATTATGTGGCAATATTATTGCTTTGGGTGAAGAATTATTGTAGGATGACTTTGATGATTCTAATAGGGCTCCATTACATGTCAAGTCATTCTTGATCACTAATTACAAATACTTATATGATGGTATCTCATTGATAAGTGAAGCCAATTGTGGAATGTTGGGTTTGAAGAATAGAGTAATGCCTCAATTTAATTACTCTTTTCCTTGATATCCTTTATCTATAGAATTATCACATTCTTTTATAGAGTAATTTTTTTCCCTAGAATGTTTGAAGATATTTTGGACTTCTCTAGTGCTCCTATTGATGTCTTATTTAAGCTCCTTATGGCTAATATTATGTATACTCATATGGGGCATAAATTAATTGTCAATGGGACACCTAATTTCCCTCCAAATCCACATATATTTTATAAAGTATTTAGTAGTACACCTCCGTATTGGTCTTTCTTGACATTCAAGTAAGTGTTTGTTTGGATGTCATCTTGTTTTTTTGGTTTAATGTGTTATTAGTACTTTCCTTAGCATAGTACTATTGTAATGACTTTGGCTTTTTTAGTTAACTAGTTATTAATAATTTAGTTTTCAACCAATCAAAAAAAATATTTAAACAAAAATTAAAATAAAATTTAATTTCCTAAAGTGAACTTGTAAAATATTTAACTTTACAAATTATAAAAAAAAAAAAATTGTGCATATGATTGGTTAAAAAAGTTATGTGTGTTATTGGCAGATAAAGAAAATTAAATATTTTTTTAAGGAATGATTTTTCATTTTTTGCTTTATAAAATCATTTCATTAAATCTTACAAAAATCAGATTTGGATTCACACTATTAAAAAAAAATTGTATTTTTTTCATTAAACTAATATCTTTATCTATGTTTTTATTATTTTATGGTATAATTTGATTATATATGTTCTCCTTCTTATAGAATTTATATATACTATTTATATTATTATACGTAATAATTTGTAGGTAAATAAGTTAACCTATATTATGTAGGTAATATATTAATTTATATTATATGTACTATTAATTTATATAATATATAATATAGGTTATTTTATGTTGTAGGTTCTCCTTTCATATATATTAATAAACTACCTTAATTAACTACTATGTTAATTATAATATTAATATTATTATATTATTACTATTAATATAATCAATATAATAGTAAATCACTATATTAATAATTATAAAAATATTTTAAAATATATTAATATTATAATTTACTTAATTTATATAATGTAATTTATAAATTATTAATATTAAATTAGAATATAATATATTTATTATATTAATAGTATAGTTAACTTGAACTATAATGTGAAGATTTCACTATCAAATTCAAAATCAACTAGAATCAATTAAGAATTATTTTTAATAATAAATCATTTGATTATTTAATGTTTAACAAATATTTATTCTAAAGAAAAAACTCAACTTCAACTTTATTAGTCATTGTTATGTCTAGTACAAAGAATTCATAACACCAAACAATAAACACAAAATACAAAAGTCAAGAGTAAAATACAACAATTAAAAAAAATACATTTAATTTTATTCACATTAATTAAACTTGCATTTATTTTTATTCTAACTCTACAAATCTGTAATTAGAATACTACAAAGGCAAGTACTCGCACTTGTTGGATTATGTGGAAAACTTAATAGTTTTATATGGCCTTGTTTAATCAATTAATTAAATTAAAATTGATTTACAAGGTAATTTAAATAAATTTGGAAATTAAAATAATAATTAAATTAATTAATTTTATGAAATATAAAGGATGTGGTTTGTTAATAAATAATTAAATTAAATTGCTTTGTTAAAAGTAAATTTTTTATTATTAAATAATTAGATTAAATTGTTTTGGTAAAAAGTACTATTTTAAATTATATTTTAATAATTTATAATTTATTATCAAAAAAGGATAATCATTTAATTATGGAAAAACAATGTGATTTTAAATAAATCAATATGATAAGTTTTCACTGATGTAAAAACAAGTTTGAAATAGAAAAAGATGGAAAAAGACAATGAGTGCACATGCACGACTACAAATGGATTGTCTTCTTGGATTTTTATTGGGAAAAATTAAAAAATTTCTGGTTTTTTTTTTAGGCTCATTTCGTGAAATGTTTTGATCAGTTAATTTTGGTTCTGAAAAAGAAAACTTTGCTCTGCAAAATAATTTTGAAAAAAATTGCAATTTTTGGCTTTTGACATTGTTTCGAATTGAACTAATCTCA
>VDFB02271358.1:328879814-328913021 GCA_007258455.2 Sequoia sempervirens | reverse complement strand
CTCTACCCATGGAAATTTGAATGATTTAATTATGGTTCTCAATGTTCTATCAATTCTCAATTGTATATTTTTTAGTTAAAATATTTGATGAGAGGATGTATTTGCTACTTCTACATTATTGGTTTGTATACAGTTTAAACTACTCTTTAGAATATGGATTGTGAATTTGTTGGCTAGAATAATTCATTTGTAATTATAGTAGTATTTGACATACAAGTATGTATTTAAATTTCAGAATAAGTGGTAGGTAGAATTAATTGATTTTTTTTGACGTTTTTTTTTTTTTATGCAATACCATGCCAAAACAACACAAACTCAGGGTACATCTGACCCAATTCAATCAAGAGAAGATCAAATTAAACAAGCAACTTTATTTTCCTAACTTTTCATCAAAATTTATCAAATTCTCATACAATTTCCCTTGATTCTTCAAAGCCACAACACCACAACTTGGATCCAAACCTTTAGTAGACTTAAAAAATAAATCATTTTCATCAAATTAACTGAAATCAAATGAATACCTGATTAGAACCTCAAAAAAAACCATTCTTTCTTCATGCACCAATTCACTCTTTAATTCAGCTTATTCCTCAAGGAAAAATGACAACAACCAACCATCCATGCTTTTAATATTTTTCCTAACCTCCAAGTCATTATAATCACCATGTTTTGAATGTTACAAACCAAGAACATACATGCAAATCACTGAATCATCAGTCCTCTTATCTTAGCAATCAAAACACTCTTTTCACATAGGGTTCAAATTGCTCAAATCAACAAAATCATCATGTTTGTTGTCCACACCTTTTCCCAAACATTGATATAATTTTAGCATCATTATTTAAGTAGTTCCCACACAAAAAAAACACTTGAATCTCTGATTTTTTTCAAAATTACGCTGTCATTGCATACACCACTCAAACCCTAGTAGCATAGCACCTTAAAAAAAATGGGTGCTCCAACAAATTCACAATGAATCACCTTAGTCTATCTACTATTTCAAAAACCTTAAAATATTTATTATCACATATCAAATAACAGTCTATGGTTTCTTTGTAAACATTGACAGATTAATTGACTGCCCTACTGTAAAGAACCTTAAATAGGCCAAATTTCCAAATGAAGTTCCTTCTAATTACATCCAAAATACCAAAAAACCCTAGGTAGCATTAGGTCAGGCCTCAAAACCTTCAATTAATTCATTTTTATAGATTTAGAGTCCCATTATAACACCAAATATCAAAACCCTCGTTGTATACCAATAAGGACTTAACAAAATAGGGGTTTATTGTAAATAACCTTCAAAAGCCTCAAACCTCATTGTAAAGGCTTCCATAATGCTAAGATATGTCTGATCCAACCAAATACACTGTATCTTACTCCTTTCAATCCTCATTCTTTCATGTCACCACTTGGAACCTTCATTTTCATGTGGAAAACTCAAAAAATCTGAGTGAGCAGCCACTATATCTCTGTGTTCACGCCTTCCCTGCCTCTGCACACACATCCACACAAAAAATCACATAAAAAAAAAACACCCTACTTATCCCATCCCACCATTCTATTAGGCTTATATCGGTTGGATGGGGCTTTGGACTTCCTAAATGACTCTCAAACCCTTATTTGAGGGTTTCACACAATTTCTTGAAATTGTGTTCTCAAACACTCCAAACTCAATAAAATACCTTCAAATGACTATCAAATAAGATCTAACACCCAAGGCTAAGATAATAGAATGAAGTTAAAGCCTAAAGTCTACTGTACAAATCAACAAAACTTGAAGAACTCAAAAGAGAATGATGCTATTATAGAGAAAAAGGTTGTTATTCAAGATTTTATTCAAGATTACAAACTTCTATGACTTGCTCGCCCTTCCGTGATTTTTAAAGATATTTCCCACTCAATAAATGACTTTTCAACTTCCTCCAATCAAATGAAACTAATTACAACTACTCATGACCTTTGATATTCCCTATTTTTTTGTACAATTTCTAATTTTTTCCTTTTTAAAAATTTGGCAAAATTTACAATTTTTGCAATATCATTTCTTTCATCACCTAGAGACCTATTTAAGGATTTTAGATAATTCAAATATTACCTCTTATGACCTATTACATTGCTTACATCTTTGAAAACTCAAATCTTTACAAATTTGCTTTCAGAGTCAAGGTACTCCTGCACCAGTTTTAATTTGGCACCTAGATGTTGTGAGTAGCAACATTGATGGAATTGATGCAATTTTCCTGTTGAGAAAAGTACCATATTGATATATTTGATAGTCTTTGGCATAACATGTATGCGATTAAACATCAGTATGTGTGGTAGATTACTAAATGCAATCTTTTTTGACAAGCTATTATTATTTGAAATGTAGATGCTTGGTTTGAAAACAATGGCTTTTGGTGTTGATGAGTTTGTTGTAACTCACCTCTTGAGCAGAAGACTGTATAGAGTTGTTTGATCTATGGATAGATGGAAATGAATGTCAATGTATACTTGCAGTCTAGAAGGATAAAAGTGCTTCCACATATGGTCAACCTTTATAAATGTTCTTTATGTTGTACAGCAAGGCATTAGATGATTTTGAAATTATGACCTTTCATAAGAATGAACTGAATTTTCTAGTCTACCATGAAAATTTTCTTTATGTTGTACAACGAGGCATTAGATGATTGTAAAATTCTGACTTTTAATAAGAATGAACTGAATTTTCTAGTCTACCATGAAAATGTGGCAACTGAAGAAAATATAGCTGTTAGTTTTTGCAGCTCACCAAAATGATTGAATATATAAAAATTTAAAAATAAGCACATCACTAGATCTCCATTCATTGTTCTAAAAAATATCTTCTTCAAAAAATTGATTCTCATAATCATTAGTAATTCTTCCCAGTATACTTTTCTGAGCCTTGTTTAATATGTTTGAGATAATTTGATCTTGGAAAATTTTGTATGGTTGCTTTGCACACAATTTAGTCTTTTAGGTTGCTTATTGTTTATTGATTTTGTAATTTTAATTCTCTGTGAGGATTTTCTACATTTTCTAGGTTGTCTTCCCAATATATGTTTTATGTCCAATGTGACATGCATTATGAATACATTTTTAACATTAGATTTGAATAGTGTTTTTTATTTTATATTGGTAGTATGAAGATTGTTTTTGGAGCATATTATCATTGCATAAAAAAATTAGACAAGGGACTATGGCCTTTTTCCACAAATTGAGATGTCTAGGAAGTTATTTTAGTTTGATGCAAAGGTCTTAGTAAGATTGTTTATTGTTTGACAAACTGGTCATATATTTGAATTCTTCCTAGACATCACTGACGCTCGTGCATATGTGCATTGTCATCATATAAATCAACTATACATGATGTTCTAAGGTATTGTTTAGACTGCAAGTTCTTCCTGCAACTGTTTTATTAATAATGATGCAGTTTCAAATTTTTTAGGTTATACATACATGCCCGATTCAATCATTTGAGGCTGATGTAGTCATTAAAAATCTTTCTCTAGTGCAAAATGTGTAAATAAGTGCAAGCTTCCTGGAGTTCTTATCTTGATGTGTTTTTACAAAATATATTAGCAATATATAATGTTCCAAGTTTTAGTGCAATTTCTTCATGTAATTGTGTAATTAAGAATGAGGTAGTTTTAGGTTTTCCAACAAATACATGAAATCTTGATTCAACAATTTGAGGTTGACATCATAGTAGTAATTTTCTCTTGTGCAAAATTTGAAGGAGTTCAAGCTTCCTATAGTTCTTTTTTTGATGTTTTTTTCGTATCAGACTCTTCTTTGTAAAACTAAGAGGTCATGCAATTTTCTTCTTCAAATGTTTAGATATTTTAGGTTATTTTTCCCTTGGACCAACAATTGTCTTATCCATTGAAAATATTTGAAGTTGTTGAAGTTGTTGGTGTTTGGCTGGTGTTACGTATTCATTTTTATCTGATGCAATATCTGTGTTTTTTCATCTGCTATCTCTTGTTTGAGGACCATTGTGAGATGCAGACTTGCAGGTGCTCCAAAAATGGACCAAAAACTGGTAAGCTTGGTTCTCTCAATCATTTGATTTTTTTTTTCATTATAGGCTTTCCAAAATAAAAACTTGGAGTCACATTTATTATACTTGGGTTTGATAGCGTACTCTTGGTTTAATCTAGGTTTGTTAGTTTGTGCATCTTGGAGACCATATAGGTGTGGGCCATTGAATGAATTGATTGGAATCTATATCTAATTTATTTACAACATTAATGCATGAAGCAGATTTACAGTCAAAAAATTCAAAGACCTTTGAAGATAATGTGTGGGTCCACCATTTCTATTTTTACAAATGAAGAGATGACATGACTAACTGAGTTCAAGAAAGAGGATCAAGTCGGATCTCGTGCATAGATTGACGAATATCACCACTTTTTTTTTTTTTCTTTTGAGGGTTGGTTTTCATTGTAACAAATAATGGTAAGTATTTGGATCTCCCTCTTTTTTCAATTGGTTGTCTGTCATCTCTATTTTGAGAATTCAAAGAATTTATTGTTATAATCTATTAAGCTTGTGGGTATTAGCCTGCTATTACTAGTTTCTTACATATATTCTTTTAACTTTATTGTGGCTTTGTTTGACATATGGGGATACAAATTTGGACATAAGGAATATTCACTAGAATTTGGTTTCAAATTTTGTAACACATTGCACTTACAGGCCTTATTCTGATATATTATTCTAATGTTCCACCTCCAGGAGCAACACGTAGTCTACTTGGAATTTCAGAATGATTTACTGATATTCTTGGTTATGCTGCTTCCAGATTCTTCTTTTTTTAACTTCACAGTAAGACTCAATATTAAAGATTGTTTTTTGTTCTCTTCCATTTCCTAGATTTGTTTGCTTTACACTCATTCACCATCTGAGCATATTTTTTGATACAGATTTTTGAATTTAAATTTAGCAACTCAATTTTTTGGCATTAGTATGTATTTGGTATTTGCTCAATTACCTTGTATTTTATTTATATCCTTGATTTTTTGGACATTAGTTGAATTTTCAAGAGTGGATAAATCTTATTATGGTACTTTATTTTGCTGTTGGTATGAGATTTAACTATAGCATTTCATGAAGAATTAGCAGCTGTTTCTCCAGATGTTGACCCCTAGAAGCCCAACTCATTTCTTGTTCTGTTTGTAACTTTTTCTAATAGTTTGGTGTCTAATTTTCTTCTCTTTCCTATTCATGGATTCACTTTCCTTCTCTTTTGTAGAGATTTTTAGCAAGGTTATTTTCTTGGGTTTTGCTCACCCTTGGTCTCAACTGATTGTCCATCTTAGTAATAAGTCATGTTATAGCTTGGAAGAAAATTATAATAGGTCTAATATGTTTAGGGCTTTGGGTACACTCCCTCTTGGTCTGATCACATTGTTCATCTTGGTCATAAGTCATAGTATGGCTTGGAAATGAATTATAATAGGCCTAGTATGATTGGGCACACATTTGTTGAACTGTATGCCATATTGTTGGATATAAATTTTTGAGAACTTGAAGAATATCAATTTTAGAGTCAGGGGACATGATTGCTTCATGAGAGACTCTTAGACTACTTTTCATTGCTTTATTCATTGGGCTTGTCAATAGTCTTGTAATGCATTTTACTTTACTAAGTTCTAGCAGAATTATTTATGGTGATCCAAGCAATACTTCTAGATCAATATTTTTGACATAATTCCAAAAAACCAGCAGGTCACCTTGTTAGGACCTTAACTGTATAGCATTTAAAAAATATTGAAAAGCTTAGGATGTGTACAACGTGATGAAAGGGTGCTAATGTATGTTCGACAAAGTATGATCCCCAAGGCTACACATTGGTAATTATGTTAGACACTTCCCTTTTTTTTGAGTTTTGTGTCACGATCAATCCTCTCAACTTATTGGGAAAAGCTTGTCACATGGATTCTTCAAAAAATATTAAATAAAATGCTTGTTCAAAGGTTATGTACGTAATACACTTGTGCCTTTGACTTTAGTAAAAGGATTGCTTAGTTTATACTTGATTCATTTGTATTGTTTGATAGTTTTTCACTACATATAGTTTTGGTATACAAACATGTCTTTGGACTATCAAAAAGTTGATTGACCGAGTTGTTAATTTACTTAGCTTATGCTTGGTTTTGATTGGTTGAGTTGTTAATTATGATTGTTGATGTTGCGGGTTTTGAATGTCAATTGGTTTCAAAGACACCCAAATGAGAATGACGAGGTAATGAGCTTATTTCATATTCATCCCACTTTCTATGGTTATAACTTATTTAAGATTCTCTACAGTAAGTTGCTTCATTTGTGTTATTTTTTGAAATATTCAAGCAACTAGGTCTTAATAAAATAACTCGCTTTTTCTTAGTGTTCCATGAAAATTTATTGGGATAGATGACATGTTGGTTTCTTTTTTTTAAATAAAACTCATTTTGTGTTGAAATAAGATATGAAAGAATGTGCAAATTAATTGGTTTGGTTTTTCCAATATCTTCTATAGCATGCAAAATATATCCTTCAACATAAGTTGCAACATTTTTAGGATCCAACTAAAAAAGTAGTGTTGCTAGAAATACTCAGCCTATATTCATATATGATGCAGTAGCTAGAGGAAGAAATCAAGCTTACTAAAAACAATTTAATCAATTAGGGTTTTAATCCCTCAAACTCTTCAAAGCTTCATAACAACACTTCATACAACAATGGCACACAAACTGAATTCCATACAACTTAGACCCAAAAAGGGTTCCAAACTTATCCAATGACTTGCAAGACACTTGAGTAACCTCAGCTTAACCTAAAACATCTAATTTCAAAGGCTTCCCTTTCACATTTTCATCATTTTACTATGACTATCCTTAAATGTGCAACAATTGTCCTTCATAACCACAAACCCCAACCAAGCATTCCAAGTCATAAAAAACCAACACAAGACTAGAAAAATATTCATAAAGGTTAGGTCAGCATACTCAAACTCATTCAAAGCCCCAAGAACTTAGATTCATGGATTTGGTGCACAAAACTTCATTGACTGTCCAACTCCTAGTAGCCCTGCAACATTAAACTGTTAGAGATAACTCTTAACCCAGACCACCATTCAAGTCTATGAAACACCTTTTAGACACCTTTTCAAGAGCACTAAATAATATCAAAATCTCAACATTGGTTATTTTGAGAAAAGGTTGCAAAAACATGACTGCCCATGTTACAAGAAGGCCTATTTAGGCTTGTTACAAATAGGGGTTATTGGTTCTAACCCTTCTAGGCTCAATCTCTCTCAACCAAAAGTTAAAAAACCTATCATTTAGCATGCTCCTGATCATAAAATCATCTGAAGTCCTTTTCCTAAGGTATTTTATCAAACCCTAGGTCTTAGCCCCCCTTACACTCTATTTACCAGTTTGTTACACAGTCTACAACCAAGGAAATTCACCTTTTTCACACATAAAACTTAAACACTTGATCCAAAACTCCAATATTATGAAAAAAAATGTTAATAAGTATGTTTTCACCAAATATGAGAAAATTTAATTGAATAAAATGAGAGAAACTCAAAAATGATAGGCTACTATTTACCCTAACTAGGGTTTTGATAGATTTATGAAAAATCACTATAACTTACTCAAAATGAAACCAATCTGCATGAAACAAACTTGTAATGGAAGGTGACTGAGAAATATATCACTTAAAAACCATTTGGAATTAATTATTTCTCGTACAAGGCAGTACACTCACTGAAAACAGAGTAATTCTGAAGAAATATGCATAAAATTAGTGTTTTATTATTCTATTTCCAAAATTTCAATCACCCATGAGTTAAAAAGTGTCAACAAAGCCTTTTTAAAGGCATTTAAGCATGAATTTACAGCTTCTAACTGATTTATAACTTCCTACCAATGTTTAGACCCTAATGACCTTTCAACTTCCTAATGTTGCTTTGTGCAACTTTTACATTTTTTGCAATTTTACTAATGTTTGTTGACAACCATTTACATTTTTGAAAAATACACATCAAATGACCTTTAAATGATGCCTACATGTGATAAATGGTTTGAATGACCTTGGTACATTGAAAAATTAACATGATTGAATCAACCTTCAAAATTTGTTTTATGGAACCATAAGTTGTCCTGATGCTCCTGCATCAATATATGATCCACATGTACCACAAATTTAACTAGCATCTTAGTAATACTGTTTACGGTGTCCTCAATATAGCTAGCACAAGCATGAAGGTCAACCATGCAAACCTAATGGTCAACTATATATGTAAATTGTAATGCAATAAGGGTTACTAGTATGTGAAGTATGTGCAACCCTCATCCACTAAACCTGCATGACACATGTACCTAGAACCCAAGAAAAGCTTACAATGTTAGGATGTGTTCCAAAGTGCTTCATTAATTCAAATATTTTGAGAGGTTCCTTGCAAAATCCATTTTGTACACATTGTGCAATCAATCATTTCATTCCATGAGATGAAATATCTTTGAGGCATTCTATCAAACAATTCAGGTGTTTTGTCTATGATTCCACATCTTGCATATATTTCTACTAGAGAATATCCAACTATAACATTGAGGTATCTTTTTAATTCCTCTATCTTTCATCAATATCTTTACTATTTGAACCTCGTACAAATGTTTTAGAGAAATTAAGTTGTAGCATTTTTAGGATCCAACTAAAAGAGAAATGTTGTTGGAAATAGTCAGCCTATATTCATTATCGGCCTAACATTACTACATCAAGGGAACTCCCCTCATAGCTCCACCGATAGACCAATGAAAGCATATCAGCAACACTAGAACATATTGGTAGAAGATAACACAATGTCCCATTGATGGGGCGATAGCATGCTTAACCATGATAGCAATATAATAATCAAGTTAGTTAATTAGTTAGCTAGGTTCGTTGACTAATTTTTTTTTGACAAATTTGTGGACGCTTAACTGATGTACAAGCTCTTTGATAATATGACAATGATTTGATTCAAATATTCATAAAATGGATCAGATAATTTTTTAGAATTCTCCCCGAATTTTTGGAAGGAATGATGGATTTATAGATTTAGAGGTGAAAATATGAATGGTTGATCAACCATGCACACCTAATGATCAACTATATATGTAAATTGTAATGCAATAAGGGTTACTGGCATGTGAAGTATGTGTATCCATCATCCACTAAACCTACATGACTGCATGCACCTAGAACCCAAGCAAAGCTTACAATGTTAGGATGTGTTCCAGAGTGCTTCAATAATTCAAAGATTTTGAGAGGTTCCTTGCATGAGGTGTTTAGTCTCTATTTCAATTTAATCCCTTTGTAAAAGTATTGCATTGCATGTTTGTTTTTCTATAATATGTCAAAACCCTTTAGTCAAAACTTGTAAATATTGTGAGTCTTTTAAATTAAAATATTTGTTTTTGCATAAGAGCTGCCCCTTCTCAATTTTTTTTAATGAGTTTTCCAACACTTTCAGAGGAAATTGTTACTGTCCATTTGACAAGCCATATAAAAAAATTTCAGATAGAAAGAAGTGATATTTTTAATGCTGACAACCCCCTAATGGTTTTAGTCCTTGTTTGGCCTCCCCCTTGGTGGAAAAATAGGTAGAGTTGAGATGAATTTTCTCATCTAACTTGCTAGAACTACTCTATATGTCTATACAGTAGCCTTGAAGTACCATGCCCTGTGGAGGATTCAGGCATCAAGGTGAATTGTTGGAGTTTTTGAGTGTTTCAAAGGATTCACCATAATGCCTTGGGTAGCAAAGAGGTTATAAATCCAATCCAACCAATTTTGCAAAAAAAAAAATTCTCCATAGTTTTGAATGTCTAACTTCATGATAATACTACTTCTATTTGTGTAGTTGATAGAATAAATGGCTTCTTGAGTAATGAAGACCTCATCTAGAATTGACCAACCTGAAATGAATCCACTTTGTTCCTCTACTATAATATTTGGAAGAATGAGTTCTAATTTATTTTCCATTGCATTTGAGATGATTTTGTATATGTAGAAGTAAATTCATTTCTTTTTTTACATCATTAACGATTTAAGCATCTGTAATGGGAAATCTCACATAACCGTTGAAATAGGTAAAGGATGCCATATTGTAAAAATATAAATGTGCTCATTATTAGATCTTGGCTGTATTTTCATTTTAATAACTATATTTTCATTTTAATAAACATATTCTAAAACCCTCATTGAAATCTTATTTTCAGGTTGCATCTCGTCAAATTGGAGAGGTGAACATGTACTCTTTGCTTTCATCCAACCATGACCAGTGAGATTTATAGATAGGAAGTTTCCATCCTTCTCATTCGAATCCTTCCAATATTCTCTGAAGGGTTGTCCGACTAGAATGGGAGGGAAAGGCTACTCTGAATTGGGCAATATATGCACCACAAATAATATAACTACATTTACTATATATTTTCATGTCTTTTCTCCCTTCAATGTTGGAGCATTTGTATCGTATCTTGGATTTGTCTTCCATGGAAACCAAGAGTGTAGTGAAGGATGTATTTCTTGGATCTTTGTTTATGCAACTATATGTTGTTTGTAATTCCTTTGGTTATGCAACTGTTTGTTATTTGTATATTCCTTTTTTTTCATGCAATATAAAAAACATTTGAATATCTATGATATTTGAGCTTTATATGCATAAAGTTATTTGTTGATTGTATAATTTTTTTTTCATGTTAATCCAATACAATTTTTTTTTTGAATATCTATGATATTTGAAGTTTATATGCATAAATTTGTGAGAAATAATTAAGTTAGATTTGATTTATAACTTGAATAATTGATTCACTCAAATAAATGACTGAACCATGACTAAAATAAATGACTACTATGACTAAAATAAATGAATACAATGACCAAATGTATGATTACAATGACTAAATATATGACTAAAATGACTAAATATATGACTACCATGACTAAAATAATGACTAAATATATGGCTAAAGTAATGACTAAATTAATGATTAAATATATGACTAAATACATGACTAAATACATGACTAAATACATGACTAAATAAATGACTACCATGACTAAATAAACGACTAGTTAACAATAATTAATGACTAAATATATGACTAAATTAATGACTAAATAAATCACTACCATGACTAAATAAATGACCAGTTAACAATAATCAATGACTAAATTAATGACTAAATCAATGAGTAAATCAATGACCAAATCAATGACCAAATCAATGACCAAATCAATGACTAAAAATAAATGACTAAATAAATGACTAAAATAGTTTAGTCATAAATTTGGTCACATTATAAATGACCAGCAATAAACTAATAATGGTCACGTGACCAAAATTAGTCATTTATATGCAATTTTTATTAGTTTATTTAGTCATATATTGTTGTTTTGTACTAGTGCTCCCTATGCTTCTTGGCTTGAAATTTTTTCCCTTTTGATTTGCGGGAAGCTTCTTCTTAGCTTGAATTCTTCTACAATTTTACCTCAGCTCTAATTGTGTGCTAGAAATCACTTTTACTCTAAGTAGTATATTTGAAAAGACCTTCTAAGCGATTAAAGATTTCGCATGCAATACTTAGCTTTTTTATCAAGGTGGTAGATGGGAGTTACCTTTTTGCATTTAATTCAACATGTATCGCCAACCCTTTGGCTTGCATGAGATGAATCACTTGCCATTTTGATTGGACAAGAATTCATAATTATAATTAGCAACTGTATTGTACATCATTATTTTCTTGGAACTTGAGCTGACACTTTGCTAGCAACTTGAGCATTTGTATGCGTTGGAAATTAATATCCCAAAAGGAATGATTAAGCCAAAAATGCGATCAATGTTTGAAAAGATATGAGCTCTACCTTAGAATAAGAAAAATACCTAGAGAATGACACCTCAATCATTGGCCGTGCATAACACTGTCGATTGCTGCCACCAACTTAGGCTAATTAATTAACCCTTATTAGTTATCACACAACAGTTCGTACTCAACATATTCAACTGGGTGGGAAATTCCATTGAGCTTAGGAACAACTTTCAAGTTGGTACTTGATTAGCATCACATTTATGGAAAGAAGATTAACAAGCATTTGCTCACATTTTCTATAAATAGGCACCTAAGCAGTACTGAAATCACACTTAGCGTTTAGAGAAAAATTGGTAGTAGGTAATTGGCTTAGCAGTTTAGCATTAGCAATGCGTAGCATTGTCATAGGCTAGACTTAGGCACTTTGCAGAGATAGTTTCAAGATAGCTACAAAAAAATTTCCAACATGAATACCCCAATTAGGCTAGTGTGTCATAAGTCTTAGACTGTGTTCTTAGGTGAGATTTATACTAAGAATTTGAAGAGGATGATGAAGAATAAACACTCTCTAGCTATTATAGCCATGAAATGGGTTTTGGGATGGGATTGCCTCAAATACGAGGAAAAGTATCGAGTCAACATTGATGTGTGCTCCCACTTTGTCACCTCCATGCTAGATATTGGAATTCCCAAGCCCCTGATTCTTTGTCTTGTCAAAGAAATATTTCCCAAGAAGTACTTGAATGGCCTCAGAGAGGTTGTGGAAAATGTTGCATACGATGGAGGCACACTGACTGTGAGCAACCTTCAGAGGTTCATAAAAGAGGATGAAGTTGTACCGTGGCTGCCATTTCTGAGTGGCTTTCATCTCTAGTCACAAGATGAGCATCGCCAGAGGGTCACTCGAGCCTAACACTTTCTCTTTTGCATCTACAATGTGGTGTCGTTCTATGACATCGACTAGTACACGGACTTTAGGAACCTTGTGTTCCCTCTGCCTCTAGTTGTTGCTCCTATTAATGATGTTGTTGTTGATGATGATGTTCCTATGGATGAAGATATTGTGGATGCTATTGTTGATGCATCCATTATTGCTTCCCATGTTGTGGACTAAAAACTCCCATCTTCTTTTTGCCTATTAAACTTGTAGCTATTAGTCCATTTTTGTATATATGCCTGAAAAAGGCCTTTCGTAAAAGATATGAAAGAAGCAGAATAGAACTATATACTTTAGAAGCGAGACCTTTGAGCCATTTTGACAATGGAAATATCAAAGCATATATATAATGAAAATATATCTTTATATAATCATCTTGTTGTCTGCTTTTGGGTCATCTTTTCCTTTTCAACATGTATGTATCAATTCTGCATGTGGGTGTTTAATTTTTCTATTCTTTTCAACTACAAGTTTATTACTGCTCTTTGCAATAATGGACTACTTGTTCCTTTCCATCTCGAACCATAGAATAAATAAAAATACTAGCCAACAAAAAAAAATGAAAAGAAAGAAAAAGCACTATAGACATATTTACATTGGTAGGATAAGCAAGCCTAATTAAATAATTTAAGGTGAATTTCATTGACCGAAATTCCCAACGCTTCTTTTTCCATAGTTTCTAACTCATATGCATTATGCTCCTTGCATTGAATTAATCTGAATGAACCTTCCCAAAGGCTTTCAAACTTCCCGTGCTGACCCGACTTCACAACTCTTTCATTAAATTTTAGCACTAAGTCTCTGCACTTTAGACCTTGGTCGGACACTTTTTTGTCAAACCACCTTTTAACCACTTGTTGGCGGTTAGTCATGGCTATTAGGGACTTTTCCATTTTCTCTTGTACTTCTAGAAACTCAAATAACCACATCTCAATTGCACCATTTTGTTCCACCTCAAGAGATTTTAGCAATTGAAGTGTTGTGATCTCCATAGAGATAGGCAATAATGCCTATTTTCCATATACTAGCTCATACGACAAAGTCTTGAGGTCTTGCTTAGGAGTTATGCAGTCTGCCTAGAGCATGACTCAGAGGTTTCTATGCCATTCCCTTTGATATTCTAACCCAATCCTTTTGAGGAGTCAGACCAGATTCTTGTTTGTCGACTCGACTAAGCCATTCCCCTGTGGGTAGTAGTTTGATGATTTTTTAAGGAATATGCTATGCATAAGTGTGAATTGACTTACCTTAGAGCCCAGGAAAGCTTTAGCATTGTTGAAGATGATAGTTTTGGGCAGGCCAAATCTCGTCACCAGTTCCTCTAGGAAGTCCACTATCTCTTCCTCTATCGCATTCTTTAGTGGCACGACTTCAATCCACCTTGTGAAGTAGTCTATGGCTGTCAAGATTCATTTATGTCTTGCACTAGAGGTTGGGTTGATCATTCTGATGAAATCCAAGCCCCGTTGCACGAATGACTCATCAACCACTATTGGATTGAGAGGAATTGTGGAGTTTTTTCTTCTCCCTACTAAGAATTGACATTCCTTGCAGGTTTTCACCAAGGAGTAGGAATCATTGAATAACATCGACCAAAAGTACCCTATGCACATGATTTTGATGGCAGTTGTCTTTGTGGAGAAATGCCCACCAACGAAACTGTTGTGGTAAGTTTCGAGGATCCTTTTTGCTTGTTCAGTGGTAACACACCATAATAGAACATCGTTAAAATTCCTTTTGAATAGGATCCCTTCAATGAGTGCGTATCTGTTGTTTTGTAGTTGGTAGAATCTCCTCTTCTGAGAAGGAAGGCCTGACGGATACTCTCCTATGTGCATAAATCTTACTCTATCCGCTAGCCAACAACCTTTGGATTTTGACTCATTCATTAGGAATAGCTCTGTCTGCTCTTCTTCGGTGGCCATTTCTTTGTCATGCGCAAGATATTCGCATAGTCCTCTTCCTCGAGTGGTATTTGTAGGCTTAACCTCAATGTCATATTTGTGGATCTTGGTGATCCAATTGGCTCTTTTCTCATTAATCTCTCCTTCCATGATGTATTCACGCATGCTAGAATGCGTGACATAGACAATCACCTTATTGCAAGATATTAAGTGTCAAAAATTCTTAAGTCTCTTAACTATTGCAAACGCTTGTCTCTCCACAAAGTTGTAGTTTGTCTCATATTCCTTCAAGGTCCGAGAGTGAAATGCTATTGGATGTTCTCCCTTGCACTCATCATCCTTTTGAGTTAGGAGAGTAGCAATGCTTGACTTGCTACTGAATACATACATTATGAAGTCCTTTGATAAGTCTAGGTTGACCATAATAGGAGCAAAGGAAATAGCATCCTTGACTTTCTCAAAGGATTCTCTGGCTTCTTTTGTCCATTTAAATGTTTGATCTTTTTAAGCATCAGGGTGATTGGCCTAATTATTCTTGCAAAATCAAAAATAAATTTTCTAACAAAATTTACCTTTTGCAAGAAGGACTGGATGCCTTTCTTGTTGACCAAAAGGGTAAGCTCTTTAATTGCTTTCACCAGCTCAGGATCAATTGAAATTCCTTCTTTGGACACTATGTGCCCCAGTAGCTTGCCTTGTGGTACTCCAAAGACACATCTTTTTGGGTTCAGGGATATCCCAAACTCTTGGAATTTCTTGAAGATCATCTCAAGGTGATCGAAATGATCGTCCTTCAACTTGGGAAATACCATCAAACCATCCAAATAGATTAGGATAATCTTGTTGATTAGTTCACTAAAAATGATATCCATTGCCCATTGGAAGGTGGCTTCTGCATTTGAGAGGTTGAATGGCATCTTAGTGTATGCAAATGTTCCCAACTTGGTAGTGAATGTCATCTTATGTTGATCCTCCTCTTTGACCCGGATCTAATTGTAATTGGAGAAGCCATCTAATAGAGAGAACATCTCTGATCCTGCCACTGTTTGCAAGATTGACTCCATTGAAGGTAGCGGGTAATGATCCTTCAGGGATGCTCTGTTTAGGTCTCGAAAGTCCACACATAGACAAATATCTCCATTCTTCTTTTGAACTGGGACCAAATTGGATACCCATGTGCTATGCTTGATTGAGAAGAAAATCTATGATTGGATTAGTTTTGTTAATTCTTGCACCATCAACACTTCAATCTTGGGATTCACTAGCCTCTATTTTTGGTGGACCGGTTTTGCACCCTCCACCAATTCTATCATATGCTAGATGATATCGGGATCATATCCTCTAAGGTCATCATATGACCAGGCCACCACTCCATATTTTTTGCAAAATTCAATAAGCCTTTCTTTATCATGATGCAGGACATCCTTCTCGACTTTGAGATTTCTTCCATCTTTGACCTGGAGATCCGCATAGTCACTTTTTTCTACTACAAACTTTCGTTTGTCATTTCTTGCATCGTAACAATCAAAACGATTCTTGAGAGTGACCAATCCTTTTGGAAGCTTGTTGGATTTCAGCTAAATAATCTATCCTTCATAAGCTTCAGAAATCTTTGGTTGGAGCTACTCAGTAAA
Organism: Sequoia sempervirens; assembly: GCA_007258455.2. Taxonomy (NCBI): domain Eukaryota; kingdom Viridiplantae; phylum Streptophyta; class Pinopsida; order Cupressales; family Cupressaceae; genus Sequoia; species Sequoia sempervirens. The sequence continues at coordinate 328,896,700 of VDFB02271358.1, read as the reverse complement.
TTCTCTTGATTGTTGAGTGAATGAGGCAATGTGTTCATCATTGTTAAACACTTGCCAACTTTGGTCATTCTCTGGAATGGTTGGTTGGATTATCACTCGTACCGAGTGTTTTTAGTGAATGAGGTTGGAGGTAGGATCAAAATAGGATTTGATTGATGCCATGTGGTCCGCATTTGTATTTTGTTCTTGAGGCACCATTTGAATGTTGAAGGCTTCAAAGCCCTCAATCAGGTCCCAAATTTGGTGTCTATAGGATCACATGCGGACATTCTTGGCTGTAGAAATTCCTCGAACTTGATTGAATACTAGTTTGGAATCTCTGAACACCATTAATTACTTTATACCCATCCATTTCGCAAGGCTGATACCTTGCACTAGTCCTTCATATTTAGCTTCATTGTTCTAGCAAGCGAACTTGAAGCAGAAGGACCTCAGTGTTTTTTCATTATGTGGGGACATTAAACATATCCCGACTCTTGCGCCATTCTTACATCTTTCTCCATCAAAATTCAATGTCCATAACTCTGGGGCTTGACCACTCTCTGGTTCTTTGACAACCTTTGGGAGCACTAGATCCTCAGCATAGATGACATAGGTACCCAACCCGGTAGCATGGTAGTTGCTAAAAGGATCAGTATCCATATGTTCGCTCAATAGAACATCTTCTTGATTAGTCCAATCTTCGGTCACCTTTTCATCTTCCAGTAGCTCAATGCAATAAATTTCTTGCTTGGTGATAGAAGTATGAGGGGCCTCAAAGTTGATCATGGCTTCATTGGCCACATGTTCTGAATGCAAAGCTTCAGATTCTATCTTCATTTTCGCACCGTGCTTGGTCTTGAGGATCATGTGTGACCAATCCAGGGATAGGTATCTGCCCACCTTTGAAGTAAATTCTTGGGATAAATAGAGGCTAAACATGGGGGGGACATCTATGATCACAGTGTCTTGCAACACCGTGATGCTAGGGAAAGTGAATAGTGTCAAAGGAAGATCCTTGATGAGACTGACAGTTTCAACTTTATTCCCATCAAGTTGCATAACCCCCTTTTTTAAGGGTTTGTATCTAAGCCCTAAAGCTTCAACTATTTGTTTCGGCATAACTATGGTGCTAGCACTAGATTCAATCATGGCATTGTGTAATAACTTCTCTCCCACAATAAGCGTTAGGAAGAAGGGTTTGGGTTTTAGGTTATCTCTTACCTCAGTGGGAGCTTCTACTGCACTATTTGTGAGAACTTTGGCCAAAGGTGATTGATCAAAAACCTTTCCTTTGAGCAATTTCTCCTTTGGTTCAATAATTGGATCCTCCTAGAACACCTTCTATAGTAACATCTTCTACTCTAGAATGGCTAATATATCCCAAAGAGACACATTAGTAGATGATTTTTTCAGTTGTTCCACCACGTTGAAGGGTGGCAGATTCAAAAGTTTCTGCTCTTTCCCTTTTTATAACAATTTCTTTCCACAATGGGCATTGTGGTGCCACGGCGGAGGTACTAGGCATTTGGTCAGAAGCACTATTAAATTGTGGACTAACCAATTGTGGGACAACTAGTTCACCCGTGAATCTCCTCTTTGAGTGGGTGTTGCAATCAGACTGCACTTGTGGTGTTTTAGATGAAGATGCATCATTGGAAAACACCACTTCCTCTTCCTCCATCCATGAGAACAGTGTGTGATCAGGAGCGATGTTCGCTTCTTGTTCTAGTGACATCCCTTGTATTTGTGCAGTGAGCACCACATTGTCCATTTGCGATGAGGTATACACATAACTTCTAGGTTTTGACATTGTGGCTTGGTTGCATTGCTCTGCCACCTTTTGTTGTAGGTTGCCACATGGACAGTTTCGAGGCATATGTGAATCGTTGCAAGGGAAACACTAGGGGTTGGTGTCGTCAACTAAATTGTTCTGCCGCACAGTCAACTCTTTGTTCAAGCTTAGGTTGGCACTTTGTAGTAGGGGGGGTACCGACACTATCTGATTTGTTGTTTGTGCCTATGGATTTGTGTGGGTGCCTCCTTGGAACTAGTTTTGTTGGTAAGAGGACCTTCCACCTTGATAATTTTGATAGGTCAGCTTCAGAGGTACGACCTGGTTGCACTTGATAACGGTTATCTCACTGGCCATAAGTCACAACATTTCCTTAACGTCACTTATATCCTCCTTGGAAGAACCAGATATGTAGAAGCGACGTTCTGGGGTGTGCTCAAATATGTGTACATAGAGTGGGTATGGGTCAACACACTAATAGAAGGCATCTCTTGAGTAGGAACTAATATTTTTGGAAATATAGGAATGATGGGTTGAGGTGGCAACTTTCTAGCATCTATCAAATTGTTCTCTGCCTTGACGGTGATGCTATATGCACTCAGTAGTGTGGTTCCACCGAGAGACTAGATCATCATGGAAATGTTAGGGTTGATAGATTTCAAGTAGAAAATAAATGTCAGATCAGGTGGTGGGTGGATATCAACTTGAACCCTTTGCCAGCTTGTATAGAACCGAGCATTGAAGTCAGCCATGGCTTCGTGCAGGGCCCGTTTTATGACTAAAAATTGATAATATAGCGAGGATTAGTATCCTTCGTTTGAGAATCTCTAGTAAAAAGGATCTTTGAGCTCATCCTAGGTATTGATAGTGTTTTCTTGTAGTGTCTGGTACCAATCTAGTGCCTTGCCAATTAAAAGGCAGCGAGCAATCTCAGTGCTATATTTTGGTTTGTAATGTTGTGTACCGAACATATGTTTGCAACATCTTGCAGATGTTTGGATGGTGTTCTTGAGTCATCCTTGGTGAATTTAGGTATAGCTTTTAGGGAAGAAATTGGGATAGTAGCCCAAACAATAGGCACTATTGGTGCTACAAGAGGACTTCTGGTGTCCCATGCCACATAATTCCTATTAGTGGTAGGCAACATGGCTAGTGGAAAGGGAAGAGGAAGTGAAACATTCACTAATTGGGTTGTGGGTTGTACTGTCCCTAATGGCGGTACTAATAAACCAAGATTATTTATTGTTTGGGACCTAGTAACAGACCGATGGATCATACACCCTTCTTAAAATTAGATTCATTTAAGCGTAGTCCCACCAGACAAGCCAGGAAAAAGAAAAGCTATTGATGCCAAAAATTGGCAAGGTAACAACCCTTTGTGGGAAACTCAGTTTATGGGGAACTTATTGTGCTAAATTGAGTGACCTTTAGATTTTTAAAGAAGTCAGCTTCTTCTATAATTGGTTTTTTGGAATGGGAAAAGGAAGCAAATATAAAAATAAATGATCTAACTAAGGTGATAAGCCAAAATTTAGATAAAAGGCACAATAAACCTATCTTTTGGATATGATCTAAGGGCCCACCCAATAATTTACCATGTCCTAGAATAACAAAAGTTAAAGATTGAGGCATGAACAACTCATTCAATGAAAAAATAATTTTCTCACCCATTTACTGAAAAGAGAAGTCAAAATACATGATCTAAACCAACAAACTTGCATTCAAATTATAGAAGTTTAGAAAATAAACCATTCAAACAATAATAGCATAGTATAAAGTTTATCAATAGTATAAGAAAATAGAGAGGATGAACAATGGCACATTCTGTGAGTTCTTACAATAATCTAAATGACAAAAAGGCCTGGTGTCTCTCTAAAATCCTATAATTCTTGAACCCGTGAAACTTGGGACCTGTAACATGTAATCTTCGAACCCCTCTTCAAAAGCAAAGAGTAGTATATATAGTGAGCCTCCCATCGCCTGGCGAGCAATAACTAAAAAGATTCAGAATCCTGAGCAATGATGTCGAAATAATGATTCCCCTTAGCCATTGTAAAAGAAAAGGTCCGGACCATAGCATTTGGTCAACTCCCATCTAGGTGGATCCCCTATGAATGATAGCAGTGGTCCGATGCAAACAAGTGTCACCACCTAGTTTAAGTGGTTATAACATGTGGTAGCATATCACAGCCCATGGTTCACTCCATCCTATGTGTCGAAGAAGCATCCACAAGGAGACAGATGGCAGCATGGCGTAGGCCGTGGTTCATTCTCCCCTCCCTTTGTTGAAATCTTGTGCTGGGGTGACACGTAGCAACAATGTTTACTATAGATGCTACTTGTGGGTCCGCTCAATCTCTAGAAAAATGGGATCTATGTGGCACACAGGTGGGACCCAAAAAGGAAGTGAAAAGAAGTAGCTAAAATAGCCCACAGTGAAGACATGTGGGAGCACAACAGGGGCCGGTAGAAGAGTGAAGGAGAGAATTCCCTTAGGGAGTGCTGAGCGGACACATGGCAAAGGTTGATGATCATTTATCAATAAGGGGCAATCAATATTCATTGAAGGCATGGGATGGTACATAACAAAAAAATAAAAACCCAAAGGGAGCATGGTGAATTTTGTATTCATAGGTCATAAACCAAATATCTTCTCAATTTTGATGTGAAAGCATTTTGGAACACCACATAGTTATCTTTCTGGTCATCCCTATCAAGAATCTAAGTCCAACATTGGACAGGAAAACCAATACCATCCTCCTTTCTCAATGTCATATCCCTCTCAAAACTATTTTCCCCTTTAAATAAAAACATATGCATCAGCAGGGAATACCACCAGAATTTCACCCAATTCTTTCCTCCTTTCAACTTAACTAGGCCTTTATGGATATTCTCTACCAAATATGTGTAGTCATAGACAATGTTGAAGGTTGGATGTTGTATATGTGTTTCCAAGTAACTATATTCCCTTTGTAATGTGCCAGGAAGAGAGAAACCAATAATTTGGCAAAAGGAATATACAATCTTCTTGACGTAACTTGTAAAATACCTCATAGGGAAAGGTTCTAACCCATCTTTACCAATCCTTATATGTTTTCCATTTTTCCCAATTCCTGTGCTAGCAGTATGTGTAGGTAACATTCTCATCCTAATCAACATTTTGGTGTTCTCATACTCCTTTCTAATGACATCCATATCAAGAGGCACCATATTAGTGTTCCATTCCTGCAACTGGAAAACTCCTACAATTTCTTCTTTGGTTATCCTCACCATATCCTTCCCATCAAATTTTCTAATTACCCTTGAAACCGGGTCATACCTTGAAGCAATGTCCTTCAACAAGTCAACATCCATATACACATTGGGGACAATTAGTTTTCCCATGTCTAGTCTCCAAGGGTTGCAAAGAGGAATCCCAAGATTTCTATTCCCGAACCAATGCTAAAATAACTGCCATCCACTATAAGGTACTTCGACATCTTTGATAAAACATTGTCTTTTGTAAGAGTTTCTGGATTAGATTGTGTCAAATTTTTTTGCATTCACAATCTAATATTCTACATGGATTGTGGAAATCTATTATTGCTAAAAACATTGTCTATCAAGTACCCCCTCCATGAATATTGGGCCATGAAACAACATTCTACCCTTGACCTTTTTATTTGTGGAGGGTTTTAGTAAATATATTAGATCCTCAGATAGTAGTCTATATTGAGTTGTAGAGGTAGAAGTTTGTGCTTTGGGTGCCATTGGCAGTGGGGAAAACTTAGACCAAGTTAGGGTTTTCAACACAAAAGGTTTCAATAAATGGATTCATAATTCAAACCTAGGTCTTGAATCAAACACAAATTCTAAAAGGTCCCATTGAATTACAAAGCATGGAAGATCATTTGACAAGAAATTTAGTGATAACAACCTCCAGTATAGATAATTTTCAGAATAAAGCATAAAAACTGTGTTTACTTTACTTACGACTTTTTCTTGCAAGAAACCATAATGTCAACCATTCCAAACTCTGCAAATAGCCTCTCTTAATTTCTTGTACACTCTAGAAATGTTTTCAACTCTTAATTATGCGAGACTTGATCTACTACATCTAGTTTAGGAAAAAATGTAGTTTTAGAAATCACTTCTGCCATTACTGCTTACTCACGCGAAGTAAGAATGGCTACAACAGTCGAACTTCTCAGTTTTGAATATTCATCATTGATCTCCCATCAAGATGGCCTTTTGGATGACTCAAATTGAGTCAATTAAGTTTGAATTCCAATCGTTGTCACATGTCGTTCCACTAGCCAATGAAACCTTGCCAACTAGGTACTAATTCATCTATCTGTGGGCTCCACCTTTCCTCGTTTGCCTATGACCAAAGAAAACACATGGTAGCTTCTCACAGACCTCACAACTTTTAACCAACCCACAACTTAATCCAACAAGATGGCGAGGAAAGGTTATGATTGACCCTACTATCACATCATAATCATTGATTATAGTACTGAGGATGTCAGATGGATGAAGTGGAGTCTAGGCCCCACACTCATGGCTGTACACACGTCAACATCTCACAAACCACGTGAGGTTTAACGAACTGCCCTTTGAAACTTGTGGGCTAGTGGGGAATGGACTAGATCAATTCGTCTGATCAGAGGATCTCCCAACCTACACACATGATAAAATTACTCCAAATGGGGCCATGACTAGGCCGATGAAAATTTGAACCTCAAGAAGATAACTTAAACGTAAGTCAATTGAAAAATATTATGGCCCAACTATAAGGAGCATTTAAACGATTAACCATACGTTATGACCAACTAACTTAGGACTTGGGGCCAGTACAAAGAACAATTTTAATGGCTCAACTCATGACTTAAATAACCAATAAGCAGATGAAGTAGGTCAACATGAAATTATAAGGATGTAGGTTTAAGATTGATTACTATGAAGCGAGGGTTTTTGAACTAAAACCTTAAACCCTACTCATGGATGCAAAAGGCAGAAAACCTCAAGAGGCAAAATTTTGCTAGGATTTTTTCAAAATTTCAGCAGCACTACCAGATGGGACATATTAGATTTTCTCCTTGACATGTCCAAGTCTCTTAGACATATCATTCTTTAGGCTGGTGAGAAGACATTTGAATATGTCTCTTAGACATTCAAGAGTCTCATCTACAATTCACAATAGCATTTCTATTCATGTCGAAGAGACAATGGTGAGACTCTCTTTGATATAGCATTGTCTTGGCGGCATGCCATGTGCTACTATGGGAACATTTCAGAAAGGGAATTCACTTTAGTGTTATGACCAAGGGCCTTATTTGGTGGTTTATATTAGTGTCAACCATTATGAAATGGATATGGGACATATGGTGAGTGTGGGAAGATGGGTGAAATGGAAGTATGCAAAAAAACCAAGGTGGATTTTTGGCTTATGGACAACATTCAATTTTGAATTTAAGCAAACACTGTAGATATTGCAAACACATAGAGTTTTTTTCATTAAGCTAAAGCAATTGATACTTTATCTCATCCAAGTGGTTTCTTATTTTCACCTGTTCTTTGGGCACCACCTGCAATTGAGAGCACAACACAAAAATTTGGAATATAACATGCCTTGAGCTTATGGTTGCTAGTTGTATGAGGTGTATCTGGTTGTTTTCTATGTAATTCTTCTTTTGGAAACCTTCATGTTTCCTTATTCTTATTGTACTCTTTTTGCATTGTTTCAATACAAAAAAAAGGTGGAATTTTTGGCTCCAACAAGACCTTTAATATTATGAAACATTAGTGGTACTTAGTTATCAAATTTCATTAAAGGATAAGTTTTATTAATTTTAATCATTATGTATGTAAATAATGTTATAAATATTTTGGTTGAATAATGTTGTTCCTATTGTTCATTTTAACTCGAATTACTGGGCACTTGAGATGTATGAACCTTGTAAAAATGTGCAAGTATGTTTACCACAATTTTCTTCTTTAATAATCCCAATGATATCTCCTCAAGCTACTATGAAAGTATGAAAGGATTTTTAATTCTTGAGTTAATGGAAACCAATCAAAACAACTTCTTTAAAAGGATTTTAACCATGGGTAGAGACCAATTAAAGTAAACTATTAGAAAAGATTTTAATTCACATCAACTTAGAAAACAATCAACTCTTTCACAAAGTAACATCAAATGTGCTCCGATAAATCATATAGATTTAAATAACTTAAACATACCACTTTGGAGACATCAAAGTAATAAATGAGCATTAAAATCAACATAGTAATTGAACACTAAAAATGAATTATGATTTATGAATAGTCTGCTCCATTGTATTACTTTAAAATATAAGCATTATAACAGAAGTCTTTGAAATATGGTATGGATGGGAGAAATATGCAATCTATTTTCTTATTAAGAGTTTGCTAGTGGATGCACTATAGTTTGTTAATCTCCAGCAAGCACCCATGGTCATCTAAGACATGTTCAAGGATCGTGCACCATGATTGTGTATCCGAAACTATCAAACTCTAGCCCCTTTCACTCCTCTCTTACTTGGCCTATGAAACGAACAAGTTGACCTTTGACGAATGCTCCATGTACCCAATTTTAGCATGAGTGTCTACATTATGTATGATGTCTTTCATAGCATACTCCAATTCAAAGATTCTCCCAAGTTGTTGGTGCATCCTCTTAAGCACTTCCTCTTCATCATTAATTGCATCAAGAATAAGTGGTAGATAGTTGGAAATTTCAACCTTCCATGTATCCCGATCTTTCAAATTTTTTTCTTCAAAGAAATTGGGTAAGGCCATACTTAGTGGCTGATTGAAATCACTCAACTCCTATGTTAGGATATTGTGGAAGTCCCTATGAGCTTTCATGAGTTCCTAGTATTCTTGTAGCATAGCAGAGTTATCTTCTTTCTTTGCAATGATCTAAGACTCTACCTCCTTCATCCTATCACCCAATTTAGTGTTTTCCAGTAATGGTGCATATGTTTTATCATGAATTTTCCAAACTTGTTCAACATGTTTTTTTATGTCTTTGAATATCATGCAAACTATTTTTTATGCCATCTCAAAGGTAGTGGTTTTGAGTTTTCCCTTTAACTCTTCCTATTCCTTCTGCACTTTCTCATGCCTTTGTTTCCAATATGTTGTTTCTGACATTACCTCAAGCACTTTCCTTTCATGTTCAACCAATGGAGAATAGATCCATGAAGAAGAGGAAGGTAGTATATTCCTCTAGATGATCAACTCTTGTTTCAACCTTTCATTTTCTTCTATCAAACCCTGGTTATCCCTTACTAGTTTCTGAATTTGAGCCTTTGTGAATTTGGCCACATTCACATTCAAATCGATAGTTTCCATGGGATTTGTTTCTCCTACTCTATGCACCAAAAGATGTCCAAAAATATGATCATGATCAACTAGAGAAGGATTTTTCCCTAGTGGATAGAGTGCCCATATCTGCAAGGTAGTATTGTCAGGATTAAATCCTGATCCAGTGTAGACTTGTCACCAGCTTTGTCTGTTAAGTGCAAGGTTTTATTTTTTCTTTTCAAAAAAATATCAAATACAATGGCCGAGTTGATATCAGATACTCGAAGGAGCATAACCCCAACCTCTTTCAACAATGCCCTTCCTCTCTCAGTAGTCATATGTTTCATTTCTCTATCAATTTCATGTTGAAGTTCTTTTAAAGCATATGCTTCCTTCTTAGGGTGAATTTCCTTCAACCTTTCCCTTACCACCTTTCCTTTATATTCATATATGAAAGCTTTAAATTCAGGAGTCTGGACAAAGGCATCATCCGCAATGAACTCTTGACTGGCTCGATGACTCACATCATTAGATAGCTCATTAAAAGCTTCAAAGTTTACTACACTCCTTTCTAGTGGCATTTCATATGGAGGAATGACAAGAGTATTGATCTGTGTGACTCCATCCTCCTCTTCAACATCATCTTCTACCATGATTGGTGTATTAACTGAAAATATTACCTCTGAAGTAGGCTGAGGTGACAAATGGTCTAATGGTGCTACATTTTTTTGCTTTCCTCAAGAGCCAACATTTCTTCTTCTCTCAAATTCCACCAAGGTTACATCCTTTATTATCTCTTCTGCATGCAAAAGAAACTATTCAACTCTCTCCATGGAGTCTTGAATTTCATAAAAAGCTTCTACATAAGATGGGTTAGTTTTCAATCTCTAGGCCTCAGCCATAAAAATCCTATTGTATATATTTCCTCTCATGATTGCCTGACTATCCTTACAATTCCTGACAACATCATCAAAATCAAACTTATGCTCATATCCTTTCAGTTTCTAAGAAATTTTGGGATCACTTATAGGGTGCTTAGGGTCAAAATTCTTCCTCTTATTTCCAACCGGCAAGCCATAATAATTTAACTTGCTTCCAACCAAGTCATATCCTGATTCAATAGTAATGGTGAAATCACCAAAGAACAAAGTAGAAAGCATGGATGTCTACCTTCCAAATATTTTCAAATGCATAAAGGCTAAATAAGACAATTGTCTTATAATCTCAAGATAAGCAACTCTATACAGCATAGTCTTAGAAAGAAAATATGGCTTTTCCTCAAATCCATACACCCTAATGATAGTACAATCTGAAAAAAGTGTACCAATATCCCAAATTTTGGTTTATCTTTCCATCATGGCCTTTCTCCTTTGGTTAGAGAAACCTATGTACTTTCAAGGATAAATTATAATCACATTTATAGCCAAGCAATTTATACAAGGGTTTGATAAAATGATCCTCAAAGTACAAGTAGTGGGATCTCCCACATCTACTATCCTAGACTGATGTCCACATTTGCACTAGTCTTGAATTACCATCACTATCTAGATCTTTTACTCTTAATTCTTCTCCCCAGATTCCCATCACCTAGTGCTCGTACAATATCATATGCATAAGAAGTGAATAGTGCTTGAAATTGATAGCTTCACTGTTATTCTTAATAACATTAAGAGCACTATTAATGGCCTCTGACAGATACTTTGCATAATCATAGGGCCTAGCATCTTGAATCTGAATGTCCATGGCCAGAACCATGGGAGCTATAGTCATGTGGGTAGGGGCCTCAATTCCCAACACTTGGCCAGTTGAATAGTATGTGTACTGATAATATTCTTCAAATAATTCTACAAAAAATGGGGACTTTTCATTACTAGCAAACCTCATAGGTTGATTTCCTCGACCCTTGGGTCTATGTAGAGGAAACTTCCACCTCTTGTAACTCATGTCCATAGAGCGATACTCCTCCAACAAGTCTCTCAGCTACAATTTTGTTTCCAAAGAAGTGTCCAATTAGAAAACCATGCAAATATAATCCCTCATTATGATCATAAAATATGACCCATCATGCAAATGAATTTCCCTTGTTTTGGGACTATAATTCTTTGCCAATTCTCTAATTAACTCTACATTCACAAAAACATTTGGAATTACTAGCTTCCCTAAATTCAAATTCCATGGGTTCGAGACTACGCTATATCTGTATTTCTTCCTATAATGATATATGAAAAAATCATAGCCTCTATGTGGAGTCCATACATCTCCCAAATTCTTATGCTTGTCTACTAGGGTCTCACATGATGGGTTTAACTGAGCAATTCTTCATGCTTTAGGCCTAGATCCAGGACACTGATCTATTAAGTCTTGACTGAGAGGTCTAGTTTCAATTTTTCACCTTTTTTCTCTTGTATTTTCTGGGGTTTTATCCATTCTAACCCTAACAATGTTTTACTTCAAGCTATATTCAAAAATTTACATTCAGCTGAGCCAAGGTGTACTTACTTGAGTGAATGCCAAAATTTCTAAGTTGCTTGCTTTCGTCCAACTCTGTCCTCTAGATGCTTAGCCACAGTGTGCAATGAATTTTTGTTTCTTAGAGGCCGCTTTTATTCAATTTTGGCATGCTTAAACCAGCTTTGGTTCATAAATGGTGCTTGCACCACCTTCCTATCAACTTGTGTATTAATGGTAGTTGTCTCTTCGATGACTTAATCTATCAAATTAATCCAGTGACAATTATTTCATATTTTTTCAATGAGACTCTGATCACAATGTCTATATCTCTCTTCGATATCCTTGGCCATCTTTTGAGAAATGTCTACGATATATTTAGGCTTCTCTCATTGATATTGCAATGTCTCTTCAATATTTACTTCTTAGTTTTCCCCCTAATGACTTTTTTTTTTTTTATGAGACTAGTGGATTTCTCTTACCAACAAGCTTATGTCTCCTGAACATGTCTTTATTTCTTTCCTTCACAGTAATAGTTGTTGATGATGTCTATGTGACTTTGTTATTTCGGGGAGACCCAAGGTCACCTCTCTCCGACATCCCTTAGTCTCATTGATATTTTGTGCCAGAATGTTAGGGAGAATTTTGATAATGTCTTCTTAATATATTTGTGTCTCCTTGACATATCATTTTTAGGATGTCAATGAGACCTCATCCAATGTTTGTTTGATAATTTTGTGTCTTGTTGATACTTTTCTCCTTGGGTGTTGAAGAGACTTCTTTGCTTCTCTCCTCAACATGTTGATGTCTCTTCGACATTTTTGTTTCATTAGTGCTTGTTCTGCCAGTGATTTACTATTTATTTTATGATAACCTCTCGGTGTCTAAGATATGTTTTTCTATTTCCTGAATGTTGACACTTGTATGATTTGTCAGTGAGACATGTTACATTCTCTCCTCGACATTCCCAAGTCTCTTAGACATGTCACTCTTTAGGATGGTGGGAAGACATTTGAATATGTCTCTTAGACATTTAGGAGTCTCATCTACATTTCTTATCATACCTTTCTGCTTGTGTCAAAGAGACTATGGTGAGACTCTCTCCAATAAGGAATTGTCTTGGAAACATGCCATGAGTTGCTAGGAGAACATTTCAGGTAAGGACTTCACTTTATTGTAATGATCAAGGGCCTTATTTTGGTACTTTATACTAATGTAAATTATTATGAAATGGAAATGGAGCATATGGTGGATATGGGAGGATAAGTGAAAATGGAGGTGTGCAGGACAACCAATGTGGATTTTTTAGCTCCAACAACATCAACACATACTCTTCTAGGATATGGGAATTGCTATGGAAATTTTATCTCCTAAGGCTCTCACATTATGAGCTAGTAATATAAATAACATTATGTTATTTTTATTTTATCTAACAGGACTTAGTGTAAATAAATGATATTTATTTTTAGTTTGATTTGTTTCTTCATTCTTTCCATAAGAGGAGGAAACTCCACTTTGTGAACCTATCCCATCTAGGTAAATTAAGAGAAGCAGAGTATCATTAATTTATGGCAAGTGATTGAGGGATTATTTTTAATTTTTTTCTTGTTGAAATTGTCTTCATCAAATTCAACTTAAATTACAAACTCAACAATTGAGGGATCATTTTTTCCTTTGATTATTGTCAACCAAGATTGTTGTTTTATCGTTTGTTTCTCTAGTAGTGATTGCTTTTTCCATTATGACATACTGTTTCATTAAATGAACATCAAACAAGATGATATCATCTTTAAATTATTTTTAATTCTTTATTTTACGTTTAATTAATTGTGTTTTAATTATAAAATCTCATATTTGAATGTATTTATGATAACTTTTTATTCTTAGAAAAAATCACCTAAAAAAAAATTCTCTACACATTTAATTATTTCTCAAAAATTTGTTTAATTATTTTTCAAAGATTTGCTTGATTGATAGTACCCACTTTTTTATATAATATATTGAAAAATTCTAAGTTGCTGATGGAAATATCTTCATATAATTTCTAAATTAAGATATTGAAAAATATAAGGATAATTCCAATCTATATTTGATCCTTTTGTAAAAGCAACTCTTCTTAAATGAAAGGGAATTTTATAAAAAAAATAAAATTAAAAGAGACAACTCATGTTCCACTAAAATAAATTACATTTCAAAAGAGAAATTTCATTTTATTCTAAAAAGTAGGTAGATAATTACTTATTTCATTTTATTCAATATTTCTATACTATTGTATATATGGTTTAATTGTATTAATAGGTGAAGTTAAAAAAATTATTGAGAGCTACAAATTATGATATTAATTTTTTGATACGTAATATTTTTTTTTATTAATTAAAAAGGAAACATACAATCCGTCTGCTATGCAAGAAATTTTAGTATTTCGACCCAAAACCAGAAGCTACCATAATGCCTCAACCTAAAATAGAGAATTTAACCATAGAAAAAATTACAAAATTGGCAAAGCCACAGACTAACCCAAAAAACCCAAACTTGATTTATCCATTACAAGAATAGAGCAATTATTGACAAAAGATTTAAACTTGCAAATACTTTAAAAATAACTTGAAATCCTTAACCCAATCGACACCATCAACCGCCATTAACCCTATAAACTTCTTTAAATATTCCACTGCAATGGCCACTATCATTCAGTGGTGCATGAGAGTTACCCCGCTCAGGTCCAAGAAGAAGGGGTAAAACCTTATCGCCTTGTTGGTGCTCTGCAGAAGCTCCAAATCACTTGGTCATGGGATCCCAGTACCATAATTGCCACCTTCAGGATATCCTCCACGCTACCAACCAAATCCTTCCTAAACAATTTCACCAACAGATCCTTCACCTCCATCTTGGGGACTTGAATATCAAGTAGAGAATCCAAGAAGCACGAGGAAATGTGTGCATTGTCCCTCCCATACTCCTTGCACTCAATGTGACTAGAGCCCAAAACCATCTTTATTGCCACAACTATGAGGGGATCAATATTTAGCAAAATATTCTTTAGCCTTTGGTCTGTTATCTCTCTGAATGCAGCTTGCCTCAACATCAATAGTAGGGAGATTGGAGTATCCACTCCAAACATGAAAACCCCTCCACCGACATTGTAATGAAATTTTTTGAATGCTTGACCATTGTCATCTGCAAACAACACCAGAGGCCGAGGACACTCCGCCAACCAAAGCAGCACCACAAACTTGCATTCATCAAGCATTTTGATCTACACACGAGCAAAAGGTTAATTATTTGCAAGGCTAGTTGTCCTTGCTCTAGTGATGTCCTGCATACCCAACTTCGTATGCTAGGCCATCATGAAAATTCAAGCTCAAACTTCCCTTCATTAATGCTTGTACTTATCATCAATGACGATCCACGAACTCTTCCCACCAACACCACCTCAACTCTAGTCTCTCCTACATGGATGCCACTCATCTTATCCTAATTGAATCCCTCCACCAACTTGGAGGGCCTCCCTCCCAATCGCCCACAAAGAATAAGGATTAATATTACTTGTTAGGAGTGACAATAAATTTTTAAAATGGTTTCAACACTAATTAACTACAAACTTAATATTATTTTTATTGTTGATAGTGATAAAAATATATAGCATCATCCCGATAAACAGTGCCATCTTTTTCAAAAAATTGGAGAAAAATACATTAAACCCTTAATTAACCCTATACCCTCTACCCTATACATTGGACCCTCAACCCTAATACCTCAACCATATATGTACCCTCAACCCCTATACCCTCTACCGACCTATACAATATTGGACCCTCAACCCTAATCCCTCAACCATATACCCTCAACCCTCTACCCTCAACCTTAAACCCTCAAGCTTCAAGCCTTAAACCATCTACCCTCTACCCTCTGATCTACCCTATACATTAAACCCTCAACCCTCAATTCTCAACCCTCAATCCTTAATCCCTCAACCCTCAACCCTTAAACCCTAAACCCTAAACCCCTATAACCTCTACACTCTACATTGGAGCCTCAACCCTAATCGACCTTGAACCATATTATACCTTCAAATGTCCTAGCTATACCCTAAAACCTCTACCCTCAACCCTTAATGTCCCTCAACCCTAAACCCTTAAACCCTAAACCGGCATTAAACCTTCTACCCTCTTATACCCTCAACCCTATTCCCTCAACCCTATACCATCAACACAATACCCTAAACCATAAACCATTAAACCATCTACGTCCCTCTACCCTCAACCCAATACCCTCTTATACCCTTGACCCTAATACCTCAACCCTAGTAATCCCTCAACCCTTAAATCCCAAGTAAATTACTCTCAACCCTCAACCCTCAACCCTCAACCCTCAACCCTCAACCCTTAATCCCTCAACCCTTAAACCCTAGAACCTCTACCCTCTACAAGTACCCTTAAACCATAATCCATCAACCCCTATACCCTCTACCCTATACATTGGACACTCAACCCTAATCCTTGAACCATATACCCTCAACCCTCTACTCTCAACCTTAAACCCTCAACACTCAACCCTTAAACCCTAAAGTACCCTTACATCCTCTACCCTCTACCCTCTACCCTATATATACATTGGACCCTAAACCCTAATCCTTGAACCATATACCTTCTACCCTTGACCCTAATCCATCAACCCTCAACCCTTAATCCTTCAACCCTTAATTAACCCTCTACACTCTACCCTAGTCAAACCCTAATCCCTCAACCCCTATACCCTCTACCCTATACATTGGACCCTCAACCCTAATCTCTCAATGTACCATATATGTACCCTCAACCCCTATAGTACCCTCTACCCTATACATTATTGGAACCTCAACCATATACCCTCAAACCTCTACCCTCAACCTTAAACCCTCAATCCTCAACCTTTAAACCCTTTACCCTCTACCCTATACCCTATGATCTACCCTATACATTAAACCATCAACCCTCAATTATCAACCCTCAACCCTTAATCCCTCAACCCTCAACCCTTAAACCCTAAACCCTAGACCCATGTACCCTCTACCCTCTACATTGGAACCTCAACCCTAGTCAACCTTCAACCATATACCCCCAAATGTCCTTAGCTATAATCTTCTAAACCCTCTACCCTCAACCCTTAACGTCCCTCAACCCTAAACCCTTAAACCCTAAACCGGCCTTAAATCTTCTACCCTCTACCCTCAACCCTAATCCCTCAACCGACCTATACCCTCAACCCAATACCCTAAACCCTAAACTATTAAACCCTCTTACATCCCTCTACCCTCAGTCCAGCTAATACCCTCTATACCCTCGACCCTAATCCCCCAACCCTCAACCCCTTA